>CM073467.1:40932500-41410000 GCA_037074535.1 Gleditsia sinensis
GTTATGATCTAATTAGTAAGAAAATGTCAAATAGGATGAAAACCTGTATCAAGAAAATAAATAAATAAAATTAATATTTAAAAAAGAAGAAGAATCTTATAAATGAAAATAACAAATGATTAGTATATACTATAGCCATTACCATTGCATGAACTTCTTACCATCTTAAGTGTGAAATTTTGACATGGAAATATTTTATAAAGTGATATTTAAAATGGTTATATTCATGGCATGATTGCCAATGATTTTTGGTAATGATTATATTTTGATGAACATACTTATTATTGAAAGCATATTTTTGACTATTATTGTGAAAAGAAAAGAAATGAGCACGATCATATGGAAATTCATGTGGTGCACCAGTAGGGGACGCCCTACCAATGGTTATGATCATATTAATGAGAAAAGAAAGAGAAAGTGGGCCATGTCGGACGGAGCAAGAACAGCCTGTACCAGAGAGTAGAAAATACTCACCCAGACCAGGGTAGCTTGATATGAGAATAAATTGATAGTCATCATATAATAATTAATCCTGTCATACATGTCATTACTGTACAATTTTCATGTGCATAGATAAAGTGCATTCATGTGACCAAAGATATTTGTTGTAGTTTATACAGATGAACATGACTTGATGAGCTATGTTGATGATGATTTATTGTTGAGCTTACTAGGATTTAATTCTCACTATATTTTTATGTCATGTTCAGAAATTTAGTTATGCAGATTTTTCTATAGCTCTGGATTTTAGTGCACGTTGGATTGAGTTACTCTAGGATGGGCAAATCCAAAAAACAAATAAAGTGTTTGTGGTCGAGTTGACTCAAATCTCGGTGAAGGTGCAACCACCCGCACCTGTATCTCCGGAATTGGTCAACCAGAATAAAGAAGATGTACATACTTATGTGTTTGATATATTGTATGTACGTTTTGATTAATGACGCGTATGTGAACTCTATATTGTATAATAATAATAAATAAATAAAAATTGTTACACATGGAAGGTAGCAAATTTTGAGCGAGGTTTGAAACTTGAGATTAGAGAAAGAGTGGCTACCTTAGAGGTACAGGGTTTTGCCAAGTCGGCAAGTAAATGTAGAATAACAGAAGAAACTCTGATGAGTGCCAGGGATGAGAAAAGATTGAGAGACAATGAGCCCTATGGAGGAAAAGGAAAACCCTAGAACAAAAAAGTTTAAGGGAAATAGTTCTCAGGGTAGGAGAATGCTGACCCATACTAGTCAAACCTTTAGCCATCTTGCTCGTAATAAATATGGAAAGAACCATTGAGATTGACCCTTTTAGCTGGTCAGAATGTCTGCTACAGTTGTGGAAAGCCCGGCCACTACTCCAGGGATTGTCGAGCAAATAGGGGATCAGTTCCTGATGGTAGACCATAGAATTAGGGACGAGTGTTTGCTCTTTCCCAGTAGGAGGCTAGCCAGTCTCTAATTGGATCAGAGGTACGTTAATGATCCGAAACTCACTTGCAGATGTATTATTTGATTTTGGTGGTACACATTTTTTTATTTCATATGATTGTGCTAAGAGTTTGGATTTAACTGTGGATACTTTGCCATATAATATTTCTATTTCCACCCCTACTGGGATCTATGTCATAACTTCTTATGCATGTATTAATCACGTTATGCAATTTGATCATAGATGTACCTTTTTGGATCTTGTATGCCTTCCTCTGTTTGATATTGATGTGATTCTTGGAATGCATTAGTTGTTTGCTAATAATGTAATTCTTAATTGTTCTAGAAAATCTGTTTCCTTACATGTTTGTGGTTCTACTTCTAAATGCTCCACTAAAACCTCTTACTTATCCACTATCCAAGTTGAGAGATACTTTAAGAAGGGTTGTCAAGGGTTCCTTGTCTTCTTTTCTTTGCAAGCAGAAGTAGAAGAGGATATAGAAAACATACCTATTGTTAGGGATTACCCAACAGTATTCCCTAAGGAGTTTAGCAGTCTCCCTCCTAATAGGGAAGTAGAGTTCTCCATTGACTTAGTGCTTGGTGCAGGTCCCATATATAAGGCTCCCTATAGGATGGCTCCTATAGAGTTAGCTGAGCTTAAGAAATAGATAGAGGAAGTCTTAGAGAAGGGGTTTATCAAACCCAGTGTATCCCCCTATGGTGCACCAGTCTTGTTTGTTAAAAGGAAAGATGGTAGCATTAGGTTGTGTATAGATTATAGGTAGTTAAACAAAGTAACCATCAAGAATAAATATCCACTGCCTAGGATAGATGACCTACTATATCAATTAGCTGAAGCGCCAGTCTTCTCTAAGATAGATTTGAGGTCAGGTTATCATCAGTTGAGAATTAAGGCCAAAGATGTCCTAAAGACAGCTTTTCGAACTCGATACGGACATTATGAGTTCCTAATCATGCCTTTTGGGTTAACCAATGCCCTAGCCATTTTCATAGATTATATGAATAGACTTTTTAGGCCATATCTGAATAAGTTTGTTGTGGTTTTCATAGATGACATCTTAATTTATTCTAAGAGCCTTGAAGATCATGAGAATCACCTTCAAATTGTGTTGCAAACCCTGAAGGATAGGAAATTGTATGCCAAGCTTAGCAAGTGTGAATTTTGCCTAAAAGAGGTGAGATTTTTAGGGCATGTTGTCGCCAAGGAGGGGATATCAGTGGATCCTAGTAAAGTGGAAGCAGTGGTTAACTAAGAAAGACCAAAGATAGTCACTGAAATACAGAGCTTTCTAAGCTTAGCAGGATATTATAAGATATTTATCCAAGGATTCTCTCATATAGCCATGCCTCTAACTAAGTTAACTAGGAAGGACCAGCCATTTGTGTGGGATGGTTGATGTGAGAGTATTTTTCAAGAATTAAAAGCTAGGCTAACCTCCACCCTAGTGCTAGTGATACCTAACCCTAGTGAACTCTTTACAATATATAGTGATGCATCTAAGAAGGGTTTAGGGTATGTTTTAATGTAGTAGGGTAGAGTAGTAGCTTATGCTTCTCTACAGCTTAGACCTTATAAGGAGAATTACCCCACACATCATCTAGAACTAGCAGTTGTAGTGTTTTCCCTTAAGATTTGGAGACATCATTTGTTTGATGTCAAGTTTGAAGTTTTTAGTGATCACAAGAGTCTTAAGTACCTTTTTTACTAGAAAGAGCTAAATATGAAGCAAAGAAGATGGATGGAATTTCTAAAAGATTATGATTACACCCTTAATTACCATCTAGGCAAGGCAAACATGGTTGTTGATGCCCTGAGTAGGAAATCCCTCTATATGGCATCATTGATGCTTAGGGAGTAAGATCTAATTGAGGGCGTGAGAGATTTGAATCTCTCCATTTCTCCACAGCCTAGTAGCCTCCTTATGAGTGAATTGAGGATTCAGAATGATCTTAGGGATATAATTAAAGATGTTTAAGTTTTTGATCCATACTTGAAGGACATTAGAGAACGGAAATCCTAGGGCAAGTCTAAAGAATTTCTTATTTCTGAGGATGGGCTTATCAAGTTTGGAGAGCGGCTGTGTGTATCTGAGGTGAAGAAATTGAGGGATAGTATCCTAGTTAAAGCTCATAAGAGTGGGTATACCCTACATCCTAGAGCCACTAAGATGTATCAAGACTTAAAAAGATGTTTCTGGTGGCCTGGGATGAAAATGAACTTAACCCGTTATGTGTCTAAGTGCTTAGTGTGTCAAAAAGTCAAGGTAGAACACCAAAAGACTTTAGGATTGCTCTAACCCTTAGATATTCCTAAGTGGAAATGGGATAGCATCTTTATGGATTTTTTCATAGGTTTTCCAAGGACATCATTTGGCTATGATGTAATTTGGGTAAACGTGGATAAACTGACCAAGTCTGCCTACTTCTTAGCCATTAAGTATACCTATTCTCTAGACAAGTTGGCACAAGTTTATTTTCATGAAATTGTCAGAGTCTATGGGATACCTACCAGTATTGTTTCTAATTGAGACCCCAGGTTTACATCCAGATTTTAGAGATCCTTACAAGATGCCTTAGGTACTAAACTTAAGTTTAGCACAGCCTACCATCCACAAACTGACAAGCAAACTGAGAGAACAATTCAAACTTTAGAGGATATGCTAAGGGCATGTGTGTTAGAAATGAAGGGGAACTAGGATGTGTATCTACCTTTAGCTGAATTTGCTTATAACAATAGTTACAATTCCAGTATTCAGATGGCTCCCTTTAAAGCTCTGTATGGAAGAAAGTGCATGTCACTTTTCTCTTTGGTAGAGCTAAGGGAGATGAGACTTCTATTTGGTTGACCAAACCACAAGGCACATTGAACTTATCAGAGAGAGACTGGTAGTTGCCCAAAGTAGACAAAAGAGCTATGAAGATAAAAGAAGAAGGCCCCTAGAATTTGAAATAAGAGACAGTGTTTTCCTTAAAGTAACTCCATTCACGGGTGTGGGGAGGTCTTTGAAAACCAAAAAGCTCAGTCCTAAATACATCGGTCTTTTCCAAATTCTTGATCACATCAGATCAGTAGCTTATAAACTTGTACTTCTTCCAAACCTTTCTCAAATTCATGATGTATTTCATGTTTCCCAGCTCAAAAAGTATGACCCAGACCCTTCACATTTTATAGAGCACAAATCAATGCATTTATAAGATAATTTGTCATACACTATAAGGCCAAATCATATCATTGACGTTAAGACTAAACAATTGAGGAATAAGAACATCCCTCTAGTTAAAGTGGTCTAGAAGGGACTATCCTCTAAGGAAGTAACTTGGGAGATAGAAGAAGAAATGAAGAGGACCTATCCACATCTGTTTTTATTAAGTTATGTTAAATTTTGTGGACAAAATTCTTTTAAGGGAGAAGGAAATGTAACATCCTAAGTCTCTAATAAAGTTAGATAAATATAAGAATAAGTAGAAAATAAATATGACAAAGAATTAAAATGCTTAGCTATGTAACAATAAGGCATTTATAAAATAGGTGACATATAGTTAATCGTGCATCATATAAATAAAATTCTTAGCAGCATAATGGATGGGGAGAAGATACAAATACATTTTTAAGACATTACTAATATAGGATTAGTAGTAAATTAAGGCAATATAGAACAACTAAGGAGCTGCCAAGTAGCACCACAAAACTCCAACCACATAGTATGCCACATTGCCCATAGAATTGTAGCCACCTTGCACCTACCAAAGCATGTCACATTGCCCACAAAATTACAGCTACCTTACACCTACGAAAGCATGTCACATTGCCCACAAAGTTACAGCCACATAGCATGCCACATTGGCCAAAACATTATAGCCACCTTGCACCTATCAAAGCATGCCACATAGCCACAAATACTTCAGCCAAAATCAGCCAAGGAAATCGCCACTTTTCAGTAAGGAAATCCTGCCACATAGGCATTAATATTTCAGCCACATTCCAGCCAAGAAATTGCAACCCACAATCAGAAAAAATAATTCAAAAACTACTACCCCACACCAGACTCTCCATCCTTACGCCCTCCCTGCAAAAACCACAAGGGAATCCTCACAAAACACAGCATTCATTTTCCTCTTGAGTGGTGAAAACTAGCGGAAGCATAATGATGTCTAGGCATTATTTTGGTTAGTAAATTCAAACCACTCATTCCTCATGCAATCAGCACCCAAGAGGGAGAGAAGGAAGCCAGAGAACTTAGAGCCAAAGGGGGAGAGTAGCTAGAAAAACATAGCTAAGTTGTAACGGAAACCAAGAGGAGACACGATAGTATTTTTGCATAAAGTGAGTTTCCCCTATTGAGGAAAGTTGGTTTGTAGTGAGTTGAGCTCATTTTGGGTTTTTCATGATTGATTCTTAAGCATGAGATGCATGTTAAAGTTGAAAACATGCAACTCTAGTGGTAAGGAACAATCTTTGCCATCTAAGTAACAAACATGTTGAAGCACCACACATTCTGAACCTAAAATTTGTGTTCTTGGTCTTTTTGATTAGGTAAATGGCCTTTAAATTCTCTAATATTCGGTGAGCAAGTATTGAAATATTGATAATCAATTTTCGAAATTTTTGTATTTTTGAGAACCTACAAATAGGCCATTTACAATCAAAACAATGCTAAGAACAATCTGCTCGGCAACTTAGGCTGTTGATGGAAATACTAAACATTAAACGGGTTGAATGTTGAAATTTCGTTTGAAAATTTTATAACAAGATATAGGGATCCTAATTGAGGAGCCCACCAAATTTTAGAGAATTCTAGCCAGGTTAATGCATATAATAAAATATGAAAATTCGGTGAGACTGAAAGTGAGTTAGAACATACCAGAACTAGGGACAACCATAACAACTGTGTTATTTGAGGGGTCAAATAAATTATGTTTTACTTGAAATTTTATGGTGATTATATAACACATCTAGGATGCTCTATATCAAATATCATGAATTTTGAAGAAGTTTTACCCATCCAAAGGGATGGAAAACAAAATAGAAATGGAACTGAAGCCAATCTGCACTGTTTTGGGTTACGGAGGTACTTCTTGGGGTGAATGGAATAGCTAAGGGCTGAAAGATCCACAAAATAAAATAGACATGTGGAACCTCCATGGAAAATTTTAGAATTTTTAAAGGACGTTTGTCATATTTAATAATAACCCCAAATCTAAATAGAATCACAGTTTTGTTTTAGGGAGCAGAAGCTCTTATGATTTTAGGTGCTAATATGCATGCATTAACCAAAAGCTCTTATATGTTTTAATTTGAGTAGCTGGTTGTAACATTGACAGCCTTGGAAAAGAAGTGATTATACAAGAATTAAGGTAGCTAGCTTTTTCTTAAAACAGTCTTTATGTTTATGAACTTGAATTTATCAATTTCCCTGGTTGCCTGACTTTTATGCTATGTTGAATGATGGTCTAAAGATATGTTATGTATGCATTCTCGAGAATTAAGGGGTGCCTAAGATGTGCCAAGTAAGCCCCATTTCCCCACGTATTGGCCAATAATAGGAGATGCATTACCCTTTTACAGGTATGGGACTGCATTGGGTAAGTAGACCAAAATGTTATAGGTCCCTAGTGTGACCAAGATGATATATGTATGTATGGTTAGTGCTTATGTTTTAGTGAAATAAATTGATATGTTTTAAGGAATGGAATGTATACTATTTTTTTGAAAATTTATTAGTTATTGAGATTGTCATTTCACTTTTTATGTCCACATAATCGCATTCCAGGTACTCCAGCAAGAAGTGAGAAACAGCGGTCCTAAGGTTGACTCATCTGAATATGGATATGGATTATATATTTTTCTTGTTGTATAATATATGTGGGATGGCTTAGTTGAGTGCCAAGTCCATTTTAGACAGCTTATAATATGATCTAAAATAAGTTATGTGTAACAACCTTTTTTTTATATTATTTATTATATAATATAGAGTTCACATACACATCATTAATCAAAACGTACATACAACAAAATCAAACACATAAATAACTACATCTTATTTATTCTGGTTGACCAATTCCGAAGATATAGGTGCAGGTGGTTGCACCTTCACCGGGATCTAAACAAACTCGACCACAAACATATTATTTGATTCTGGGATCTACCCAACATAAAGTAACTCGATCCAACGTACACTAAAAGCTAGAGCCATAAAAAAATTTGCAAAACTAATTTTCTGAACATGATATGGAAATATAATGAGAATTAAATCCCAGTAAGTTCAACAATAAATCATCATCAATATAGCTCATCACGTCATATTCAGCTGTATAATCTACAGTAAATATCTTTGGTCACATGAATGCACTATATCTATGCACATGAGAATCATACAGTAATGACATGTATGACAAGATTAATTATTTTCATAATATCATATGATGACTATCAATTTATTCTCATATCCAGCTACCCCAGTCAGAGTGAGTATTTTCTACTCTTTGGTACGGGTTTTTCTCACTTCGTCTAACATGGCCCATTTTCTCTTTCTTTTCTCATTAACATGATCATAACCGTTGGTAGGGCGTCCACTACTGGTGCACCACACAGATTGCCATATGACCGTGCTTATTTCTTTTCTTTTCATAATGATAGCCAAAAATATGCTTTCAATAACAAGTATGTTCATCAAAATATAACTATTACCAAAAATCATTGGTAATCATGCCATGAACATAACCATTTCAAATATCACTTTATAAAATATTTCCATATCAAAATTTCACACTTAAGATGGTAAGAAGTTCATACAATGGCAATGGCTATGGCATATACTAGTCATTTATTATTTTCATTTATAAGATTCTTTTTTTTTAAATATTAATTTTGTTTCTTTATTTTCTTGATGCAGGTTTTCATCCCATCTAACCTTCTCTTACTAATTAGAGCACAACTCCCTTAATTTAACTCTGATGTAGGTGATCTTGGTGTCAATTTCAAGATAAAACAATTATCTAAAACTATTATGTTGAACTATTTAGCGAAATATTACGAAATCAAGGTGATATTACTCCCTCAATGTACAACTTATTTCTTCTCGAATAGGTTCTGACCTCTGCCTACTAGTCGGTCCATATCACCCTCATAAAAATTTCAAATTGAGTGATTCTAGTGGTTACATATCTGTGACACATATATCTATAATTCATATGTTAACTATGTATTTTAATTCCCTACATAATGTTCCCAAAAATTAAAACACAGAAGCTATCCTAACATAATCTTCCCTGATTAACCTTTTTCTAACCACTTCTTACTAATCAGACCATATCTACCTCATATGGACTTCAAATTGTGTAATTCCAGTGGATAAAATTCCGTGACACATATATCTATAATTCTTATGTTAACCATTTATTTGAACTCCCTATAGAATGTTCCCAAAAATTAAAACACAGAAGCTATCCTAACATATTCTTCCCTGTTTAACCATTTTCTGAACACTGCTTACTAATCAGACCATATCAATCTCATATGGACTCTAAATTGAGTGATTCCAGTGGCTAAAACTCTGTGACACATATATCTATAATTATTATGTTAACCATTTATTTTAATTCCCTATAGAAAGTTATCAGAAATTAAAACACAGAATCTATCCTAAAATATTCTTCAATGATTAACCAATTTCTAACCATTGCATTCTAATCGGACCATATCTACCTCATATGGACTCAAAATTGAGTGATTCTAGTGGAAAACATTCCGTGAGACATAGATCTACATTTTTTATGTTAACCATTTGTTTTAATTCCTAACCAATTCTTCCCAGAATATTAAAAATAGAAGCTTAAAAGTTTGCCATCTATAGCCGTACCTATGCAGAACTATCTATACCAGCCTAAGTATGCAAATATACATAATATGTAACATGATATAGCAACATCCATGACCAATCATCAAAGTTCTAAGATCAAAATCTCATATAAATATTATAAGTTTAAAAATTTTCTTTAAAAAAAAAATTTTTAAATTTACCTTAAGTACTTAGTCCTCTAGACTTCTCCTTCCTCTTTCTTCCTTTCTTCCTCTTTTTTCCTCACTCTACCTTGCTTCTATTTTTCCTTTCCCTCACTTGGACGAAAATTCTAATGTTATAGGGGTGGGTTTTGCTTAAATAGACCACCAAATAATTCATCTTTCATGATCATGGGTCTACCTTATCACAATTAGGATACACTTGGTTAAATTTTTGGAAAACAAACAACTTATGTTCTTGTCTTCCTCTTCCTTAGTCAAGATATGCATAGCAAAAAGAGATTTGTATTTTGAAAATTATGATAATATGTTTCTAAGATAAGGGACAAGGTCCCTTGGATTTAGGGATTCATTTCTTTTTCTTTTGTCTTAATCAATTATGATAGGTTTGCCTTTTTAGGTGGCAAATTTCCAACCCTTGAATCTTCCTTGCTTAACTAAAATTATTTGTGTAGGATAATGATGTTTTGTCATAATGTTATGTATTATTATCCACTTGCTAAAGTTATGAGTGTAGGATATAGATGTTTTTTCGTAATGCCATGTATCATCATACCACTTACTAAATTTTTGTCTTAATGCCATGTCACCTAATCTTGATTACACCATTATTTCATCACTTTATTTTATTTTTGTTTTTATTTTTCCTCTTGGATTTGGGCTCATTCTTGCCCATTTTCTTTACTTTGGATAAAATTCTACCTTTGATAATGGGCTTAGTCATATTTTCATGATTTTTGGGCTACCAGTCCAATTTCTATATCCTAGTCCAAGTCTATGTTTTATTTCTTTCTTGGGCTATCCTATTGGCTTGCTAAAAATTCATGTAAAGTAGAAAAACTCTATATGAAGTATCCATAGGTGAAAGCCCCATTTATGGGTGGAGATACTAAACTTAGTAACTTTAACTCTTAAATTAGGAAAAATTACCCTAATCCAATCTTATTGAAATTTTAATACCTCTATTTACTTCACAAAAATTTATCTTCCTTACCCAAGAATTTCAACTTTCTTTAGTATATTTATTTCTAATTTTTTCCTCTTAGTTTTTCTCTCTTTACCTATTTCATTAATGTTAGAACATTTCTATGCATACACGTAAGGTGAAGAATTTTTAAGGATTATATTTCCTTATATATCTAAAAATTGTCTAATAAATTTTATTTTCTTACGGGATGTTACATTATGGACTGTACACTTCTCTTTTATGGCATGAGAGCCTTTTGTTGTAAGTAATGCATATCATGCCTAGATAGTTGCCTATAAGGAAATAAAATTTGAAAATGCTTAGAATAGCCTAAAGCACTTGTATGCTTATCTAAGAAATATAACTAGCAATATAAGTGAATAGGTGAATTTATGGGCTAGGTAGACATTGTTAGAAATTTATAGATAAGAATATATATATATATATATATATATATATATATATATATATATATATATAATACTAAAAGGTTTAAGGGGAATATTCTATGATGTAGATGTATGAAATAAGATGCTGGTAAGTAGGTGTTGACATTTGACCCTTATAAAGTTATAAAATCAATCCTAAATTACATGTTAGGTGACACTCTAAGCTATAGTTGCATATTAATTACATTTTCCCATAATTTTAGCTCATTTAAAATGTAATTAGGCCTTTACAAGTAGCTATAGGAGCTTGTAGCTTACTAGATTTGATTTTCAAAAACACATAAGCAACCAATGAATGCTTTAGGCTTTTGTTGGTCTTCTAGACTATTAATTTGAAATGCTGTAGAACCCTTTAGGTAAAATTTAACTTATTAATCGCTTGAAAAACTAAAGAAACTAATAGAGCTAAACAATACAGACCCATCGGTTGCATTTAATCTATTTATTTATTCACCATAAGATAACAATTCATAATTATACAATCATTAATCCTATTTGTCTATTAAATCAAAGGGATCAAAACTTTGCTGATGTATGATTTAATGGTAGATTGAAAGAATTAAACCACTAGTGTGTACCCTAACTATCAATTGAAAGAATTATAAGAAGAATAACAGACAAATAATTAATATCCAAATAAAATTAAATTAGAAAAATTTAATCAAATCTCACAATGCATAAAATCCTTGAGGTTTCAATCTTCCTCAACCAACAAAAAAGAATTAGCCACACAGGGCCATAAGAAAACCTAACAAAAGATGAGAGAAGAACAAGAAATAATAATTTCTAGATGATAGAATGTGTTTTTAATACTTTCTTGACATCTTATTTATAAATTTTTACAACCCTAATGGCTAAGAATTTCTTTAGGTCGAGTTCTTAGTCATTGGCTGCGTTCGAGTCCATTTTGGGGTGATTTCAGGACTTTTTAGGGTCTTTTTTTATGGGGACCATTGTGGCACTCTCCTTCTTGGGGTACTACACATGAAAATGCCATGATGCTGAATTACAAACATTATAGCACTAGGATTTTTGGAAAATTTGAATAAGTGTTTAACACAAAAATTATAGCTCTGTGTCTTAACTTTTCATAGCTACTAAAATCACTTTAATTGAAGCTTATATGAGAGATTTATTATACAATTAGTGATGAAAGGTCGGGATTCACTACAATTCAACATTTTTCATGGTTTTTTTTCTTCTTTTTCTCCTTTTTTCTTTTTTCGTTGGTCTTACAACACAAACACAAAATTGACATAATTTATAATCATATTTTACCTAAATCAAACAAAAATTGAATTAAAAGGTATTAAAATCATGCTTAATTATGCACACATCAAATACTACCATACTTAACCTTTCATTTATCCTAAAGAAAAATAAGTCCTAAAGAAAAAAAAAATCAATGTATATAGTGAGTGTTAGGCTTACCAAACTTTTGCCTCATAACATGAAAATATACTCAAGAAAAATTTCAAAAATATGAAAGCCATGCATTAGATTTACTCAAATGCAATCCATAATTTATTCTCTTGGAAACTAAGTGTGTATATTTCCTTGAATCAACTAACTTTCCTCACCGAAATGAATTTATATCCCCTAAACTTAGACCGTGGATCTTTAATTGATTTAGGAGTTCTATAAGCCTATTTTTCATGCCAACCTCCACTAATGTAGGCTAAACACAACCTTTAGAGCCAATAAGGATTTTATTAAGCTCGTAATGCAGCCAAGTTGTAAGGTAGGAATAAGGACATAATTTTAGGCTCAATCACCCAATAGCACATGATTATATCTGATATCTTGAGCTTTTCCAAGCTTGGATAATTTTTTCTCTATACTCATTTTCTTGCTTCAACTAAATTTAATTGCTTTCTCCTTCTTTTATTCTTTTTCTTTTCTTTTTTTTTTGTTCTCCACTTCTTTTTCACCCACCATACATGCTTTCTTTCTTTCTTTCTTCCCTTACTTTGTTTTCCTTCTTTACTCCACCTTTCCACTCTTTAATCAATAAAGCTTTACAAAACATATTTTTGAAAAAAATAATCATGGAGTGAGTGAATAGGATAAAAAATAAGGATAGTTATCATACAATTTGGCTTTTGGCAATTTTATGGATATAGAATAAAAAGTCAATTAATATCAACTAGAGAAACTAGATATATATAATTACATTAGAGTAGGCTTGAAAGCTTCAATATATTAAACAATGCCTAAATCATCTCCTAAATAATAGTGTTAGCCTAGGATTTCGCCTCAAGTAGCATTCAAATAAGTTATAGAATCTTATTCAAATCACAAAGTATTTTTTAAGTTATATAAATCTTCTTTAAGTGAAAGATAGAATAAATTCCTAAGGCTCATGTGTATAAAGATTTCAAGATTCTAAAGTCAAAAATAAATTGCAAAAGAGTTAAAATTGCACACAACTATGAGTTTTCTACATTTTTCAAGAGTTGAAAAATTTTGGCTAGTTTTATCATTATCTATTGGATTAGCCTAACAACTCAAAACATAAATTGAAACATTCACACAATTACTCAACTTGTTAAACACCATAAAAGTGCAATGATTGTGAAAATTAGAAAACTAATTCCCAAATGGGGTTACAATCATTCAGTCAAATATACTTCCACCTCTACACTCAAACTTTTCATTATCCTCAATGTAAAATACAAATGAGAATAAGGATAGAGATATGATAAGATATTAATTAAGTGAAATTCCCTAAATTCCTTTTTATTGTGTTAGGGTAGGATGAGAGTGATGCATTATTGGACCTTGAACTTTTCTAATTTTCACCACTTTATTTTTGAAATACTAAAAAAAGATTATGCTTAGTTGCCTCCCAATAAGAGACTTTGTTTAATGTCATTGGCTTAACTTAAAGCTCCCTATTTCATTCAGGGGGGATCCTTGATGTCTACTTTAATTTGGAATTTCTAAGAATGATTCAAGCCATGAAATTCTACTACATTATAAACAAACACATTAGTAATAACAAGAGGCCCAAACTAAGGGAGATTTATCTTACCTTTATAAGGTTACTTCCCTTTGATAGATAGAACATGATGTAGTTCTATAGCTGGAATTATGCCATTAACGTTTACAATTATTTTATAATGGCAGTTCCTTGTTCCTAAAAAATATTTATTAACATCTCCCTTTTTTAGCACCTAAGTTTTTAACAATTATAATAGGTAGTGTATCTCTAATTTACAAGTACTTTAGGTGGTTTCGTAGAGATTTCAAGCTTGGTGAAGGATCC
The DNA here is from genome assembly GCA_037074535.1 of Gleditsia sinensis. Taxonomy (NCBI): domain Eukaryota; kingdom Viridiplantae; phylum Streptophyta; class Magnoliopsida; order Fabales; family Fabaceae; genus Gleditsia; species Gleditsia sinensis. Next base: position 40,946,650 of record CM073467.1, read on the forward strand.
TACAAAACAGAGGATACAAGTGTTTTATTAAGCACTAGTAATGAAGTAGGGGATCCTTACTTGTTTGCTGCACATTTCGGGCTTTATATGGTGCTACAATATTCTTTTGCAAATCAGTATTCAAGGCTGGTTCCACGATTTTTTTCTTACTAAGCTCCCTAGTGGTGACATCCTGTCATATTAATAGTATGAATATGATGATTATTAAGATCTTTTGTGACATTACAATTACCAAAGTTTATAATTTTACCCTCAAATTCCATTATCAATGTGCTATTGTGAGTATCTATTTTGGCATTAGATGTCTTTAAAAAGGTCTCCCTAGCAATATTGGAGTGGTTTTGACTTCCACTAGGGAAAATTAAATCATTGACTTCCACTAATGCATCCTTAACTACACCCTCAGAAAGGGTGTAAGATTTGTCAACCAATTGAAATATCACACTAGTTTTTTCAAAAGGTCTAAGTGCTAGAGATGCATAAATAGCATATGGCTTGAAATTAATATATGCTCATAAATCTAGCATGGCCTTCTCAAACTTGGTGTTGCCTATAGAGCAAGGGATAGAAAATACACTTGGGTTCTAGCATTTTTTAGGGAGTTTTCTTTCATTAATGGTAAAAGCATGCTCCTCAACTTTTATTTTCTCACACCCTTTTAATTTTTGCTTCCTTTTTTGGGTGCATAATTCCCTTAGAACTTGGCATAATGGTGTAACATCCCGTAATTTTTAGATATTTTCCTTAGAAATTCTTCACCTTACATATATGCATAGAAATGTTCTAATATTAATGGAATAGGTAAAGAAAGAAAAAAGAGGAAATATTAGAAATAAACATGTTAAAGAAATGTGAAATTCTTAGGTAAAGAAAGATAAATTTTTGTGAAGTAAGTAAAGGTCTTAAAATTTCAAGAAGATCGGATTAGGGTAATCTTTCTTAATTTAAGAGCAAAAGTTACTGAGTTTAGTATCTCCACCCGTAATTGGGCTTTAACCTATAGAAACTTCATATAGAGTTTTTCTACTTCACATGAATTTTTAGCAAGCCAATAGGATAGGCCAAGGAAGAAATAAAACATAGACTTGGACTAGGATATAGAAATTGGACCGATAGCCCAAAAATCATGAAAATGTGACCAAGCCTATTATGAAAGGAAGAATTTTAACCAAAGTAAGGAAAATGGGCAAGTATGAGCCCAAACCCAAGAGGAAAAATAAAAATAAAAATAAAATTAAAGTGATGAAATATTAGTGTAATCAAGATTAAGTGACATGGCATTAAGACAAAAATTTGACAAGTGGTGTGATTCTACATTCATCATTTTGGCAAGTGGCATAATAATACAAGGCTTTAGGACAAAAACATCTATATCCTACATTCATAACTTTAGCAAGTGGGTAATAATACATAGCATTATGACAAAACATCATTATCCTACACAAATAATTTTAGTTAAGTAAGGAAAATTTAAGGGCTAGAAATTTGCCACTTAAAAAGGCAAATCTATCATACTTGATTAAGACAAAAGAAAAAAGAAATGAATCCCTAAATCAAAGGGATCTTGCCCCATATCTTAAGAACATATCATCATAATTTTCAAAATACAAATCTCCTTTTTCTATGCATATCTTGACTAAGGAAGAGGAAGACAAGAACATAAGTTGTTTGTTTTCCAAAAATTCAACAAAGTGTATCCTAATTGTGATAAGGTAGACCCATGATCATGAAAGGTGAATTATTTGGTGGTCTATATAAGAAAACCCACCCTTACAACATTAGAATTTCGTCCAAGTGAGGGAGAGCAAAAATAGAAGCAAGGTAGTGTGAGGAAAGGAGAGGAAGAAAGGAAGAAAGAGGAAGGAGAAGTCTAGGAGACTAAGTGCTCCAGGTAAGTTTAACAATATTTCTTTTTGAAGAAAACCTTTGAAACTCATAATATTTATATGAGATTTTGATCTTAGAACTTTGATGATTGGTCATGGATGTTGCTATATCATGTTGCATATTGATCTTGCATGTGATGTATGTTTGAATACTTAGGTTGGTGTAGATAGTTCTGCATGGGTATGGCTATGGTTGACAGAATTTTAAGCTTCGGTATTGTAATTTCTGGGAACAATCTATAAGGAATTAAAATAAATGGTTAACATAAGAATTAAAGATATATGTGTCACGGATTTTCACCCACTGGAATCATTCCATTTGGAGTCCATATGAGGTAGCTATGGTCTGATTAGTAGTCAAAGGTCAGAAAATGAATCATCAGGGAAGAATATGTTAGGATAGCTTCGGTAATTTAATTTCTGGGAATTATTCGTAGGGAATTAAAATAAATGGTTAACATAAGAATTAAAGATATGTGTGTCATGGATTTTTAGCCACTGGAATCATTCAATTTGGAGTTTACATGTGGTAGATATAGTCCGATTAGTAAGCCAAGGTCAGAAAATGGTTCATCAGGGAAGATTATGTTAGGACAGCTTTGGTATTTTAATTTCTGGGAATTATCTGTATGGAATTAAAATAAATGGTTAACATGAAAGTTATATATCTATGTCTCATGGAAATATAACCACTGGAATTATGCAATTTGGAGTTCATATGAGGTAGATATGATCCGATTAGTAAGTAGAGGTCAGAAAATGTTTATTCAGGGAAGAGTATGTTATTAATGCTTTAGTTTTTGAATTTCTGGGAATATTCTGTAGGGAATTAAAATAGCGCGCCAACATAACAATTATAGATATGTGGCTCATGGATTTTTACCAACTGGAATAACGCAATTTGGAGTTCCAATTTGGGAGATATGGTCTAATTAGTCAGTAAAGGTTAGAACCTATCCGAGAGGAACTATCCTGTACTTTGAGGGAGTAATATTACCTTTGTTTCTTAATTGTTCGCTACAATGTTCAACATAATTGTTTTAGATAATTGTTTTATCTTGAAATGGACACCAAGATCACCTACATCAGAGTTAAATTGAGGGAGTTATGCTCTGATTAGTAAGAGAAGGTTAGATAGGATGAAAACCTTCATCAAGAAAATAAAGAAATACAATTAGTATTTAAAAAAGAAGATGAATCTTAATAAATGACTAGTATAGCCATAGCCATTGCCATTGTATGAACTTCTTACCATCTTAAGTATGAAATTTTGACATGGAAATATTTTATAAAGTGATATTTGAAATGGTTATGTTCATGGCATGATTACCAATGATTTATGGTAATAGTTATATTTTGATGAACATACTTGTTATTGAAAGCATATTTTTGGCTATCATTGTGAAAAGAAAAGAAATAAGCACGGTCACATGGCAATCCGTGTGGTGCACCAGTAGGGGACGCCCTACCAACGGAAGATCATGATAATGAGAAAAGAAAGAGAAAGTGGGCCATGTTGGACGGAGCGAGAAAAGCCCGTACCGGAGAGTAGAGGATACTCACCCTGACCGGGGTAGCTTGAAATGAGAATAAGTTGATGGCCATCATATGATATTTTGAAAATAGTTAATCCTGTCATACATATCATTACAGTATGATTCTTATGTGCATAGATATAATGCATTCATGTGACCAAAGATATTTTTCTGTAGTTTATACAGCTGAACATGACATGATGAGCTTTACTGATGATAATTTATTGTTGAACTTACTGGGATTTAATTCTCACTATATTTCCATATCATGTTCAGAAAATTATATATGCAGCTTTTGTTTCTAAGGCTCTGGCTTTTAGTGCACATTGGATCGAATTACTTTATGTTGGGAAGATTTCAGAATCAAATAAGATGTTTGTGGTCGAGTTGGCTCAGATCCCGGTGAAGGTGCAACCACTCGCACCTGTATCTCCGGAATTGGTCAACCAAAATAAACAAGATGTAAATATCTATCTGTTTGATATGTTATACGTATGTTTTGATTAATGACATGTATGTGAACTCAATATTGTATAATAATAAAGGAAAAAAAAAGGTTGTTACAAATGGGGCACTTGTTTGATAGCATATAAGAAAGGAATATTTACATCACACTTTTTGATGGTCTCATATAGGTCAGAATTATTTTCAATTTTTCTATTTTCTTTGAGGGCTTTAGGGAAAGGGGGTACTAGTTTATACAGAGGAGGGAACTTTCCTTTTGGATGCGTACCTTCCATGGTTGCATCATTTTTTTCCTTCTCTTGCTCTAATAGTGCATGCACCTCTTTGTTTGGTATTATAACTTCCTTACCACTCCTCAATATGACAATGTTGACATTTTTCCTTGGATTAACTACTATTTGATAGGGTATCTTACCTAAATTTTGGGACTTTAATCAGCTAATTACAATTGCCAATTGACCCACTTAGTTCTCTAGATGCTTAATGCTAGCTCTTATCTCCTATTAAAAATGTCTTGAGTGTTGTTGCATTTGCATAGTAGAGTTAGCATAAGATTTAATCATCTCCTTTAAAGACATACTTGAATTTGAGTCATGTGCTATAGGTAGTGCAAAAGGATAAGGTTGTTGTTTCTACTAAATATTTGTGAGATTTTGAATTGCAAGCTTATTCTGTGCATTCCTATATCTAAGATTGATATAATCTCTTAATCCAAGATTATAGGTAATGGAATAGGGGTTATACCTTCTTGGTTATCCAAGAAAATACCTACCGCATTGGCTTGCTCCATGGATTCTTCTAGTAGTGTTGGGAACATGTCAGTTGGATGGCCTACTACTAAACAAATACCATATATTTTAGCCGGTTCAATTACTCCTGCAACAAATTAATGCACAAAAGATGTAAGCTTAGTCATCTTATGTTCAAGGAAGGAGTACTTACCTCATAGGCATGCCTAACTAGAGGATCATACCTAATGCCAAACTATTGAGAGTTAGCAACCATATATGATATCAGGATTCTAGTTGCTTCAGGAGTTTGGTATACTAATGCAACTTCACTAACTACATCTATCATACTCTTGTCACCTTACAAAAGACCCTTATAAAAATATTGAATTAGTAGCTATTCACTAATTTGATTATGTGTGCAGCTTGCATAAATCTTTTTAAATCTTTTCTAGTATTTATAAAAGGCCTCTCCATTTTTTTTCCTAATGTCATATATTTCTTTGCTTATATTTGTTGCTCTAGATGCAGGAAAATACCTTTCTAAAAATAACTTTTTCATGTCATTCCAAGTAGTTATGGTTCCAAATCAAAAATAATATAGCCCATCTTTAGCTGAATCTTTTAAAGAGAAAGGAAAAGCCTTGAGTTTAATTTGTTCTTCAGCTACTCTAGGGGACTTCATGCTGGTATACACCATTTGGAATTCCTTCAAATGCTTGTGTGGATACAAGACCATGAAAATTAGGTAAGAGATGTATCAATCTAGATTTCAATTTAAAATTCACATTCTCATTAAGATTATCGAAAGTAATGCATAGGGCTATTAATGCAAATTTAGAGCTACAAGTTCCTTTATAGAAAGCTTTCTAGCCATGACTACTTCCTCCTTTTCCTTATCAATATCTTCTTGAACTTGTCTTATATTATAGATTTTCCAATCTCTGGATTGTACTGCAATTCTTGAGATTTAGTAGAATAGGAATAAATAAAATTCATAATAGGTAATTAGATGTTGTCCTTGGCAACAACACCCAAATTTTGGTAGGTACTATCGTTGGTACAACAAATATAATTAATACCTTACCTCAAAACTACTTGTAGTATTGTGAGTAAGGGTCGATCTCATAGAGATTGGTATTACCTTTTGTAAATATAAAAAGGAGGGTTTTGAAAGCTGTAAATAAATTATTAGATATAAAAAGAAACAATCACAATAAACTAAATGTAAGAGTAAATCAATTATGAGAACCTTGGTCTTGGTCGATATCCATCATCAAGGATTGCATTGATCATTGATAATATAATCAATTCTATATTGAATATCTACCATTGGAATCTTATCTCTATTTCTCCTTAGGTTTAGTTAACTAATAACAATCGCTTCTACTAAATCTAATTAATAAACATCCTTAAGCAACTGGTAAAATTTAACTTATTAATCGCATAAAGAACTAGAAAAATTGATAGTGCTAAACAATATGGACTCATAAACTACATTTAATTTAATTAATTATTCATCATGGGATAAAAATTCATAATCACACAATCATTAATCTTATTTGCCTCTTAAATCAAAGGGATTAAAACTTTATTAATGTATGATTCAACGGTAGATTGAAACAATTAAACCACTAGTGTGCACATTAGCTATCAATCAAAAAATCTTGAGAAGAAGAACAGATGAATAATTAATACCCAAATAAAATTGAATAATCAAACCTTAGTCAAATCTCACAATGCATAGAATCTTTATGGTTTCAATCTTCCTCAACCAATAAAAGAGAATTAGTCATGTAGGGCCATAAGAAAACCTAAAAGAAGATGAGAGAAGAATAATAAAGAATGATTTCTATATGATAAGATGAGTCTTTTATGCTTTCTTGACCTTTTATTTATAGATTTTTACAACCCTAATGGCTTAAAATTTCTTTAGATCGAGTTTCGGGTCATTAGGTTATGTTTTAGGTCTATTTTAGGGTGATTTCAAGACTTTTCAGGATTCTGTTAAATAGGGAGTACCACGTCACTCCTCACCTATTGTTCTAGGTTGCCACGACACTCTCCTTCTTCAGCTGCTGCACATGACAATGCCATGGCATTGAATTCTAGGTGCCACAGCACTAGGATTTCTGCAAAATTTGAAAAAAAAATTAACAAGAACTTTGTAGCTCTGTCTTAGATTTTAATTCCACTGGAGTCACCTTAATCAAAGCTCATATGAGAAAGTTATGCTCCGATTAGTAGCAGGATTCACTATAATTCAATGCTTTTCATGGTTTCTCCTCTTTTCTTTCTTTGATTCTACAACACGAACGCTAATTTCTAATCATATTTTACCTAAATCAAACAAAAATTAAATTTAAAGGTATTAAAATTATGCTTAAATATGCACACATAACTTGCGTACTAAAGCAGTGTTCTCTAATGATTACTTTTGAGAAGACAACCAAATATATGCACATCCAAGACAACTAAAGTGACAAAGAAGAAGATGTAGAAAAATGTATATCTATCTTTGAAGAAAAATTAATACAATAACTTATGTGCTCTCTTTAGTTTATCAAGCTAAATTTGATTATCCAAAACTGTGTTCTGAGCCTTGTTGTTTCTTCTAATTTCTAGAAGCATGTTATCTTCAAACACCATCTTATCATAAATTTGTAGGGCTTCTTAAAACCTAGTAAGTTGAAAATTACTTGGAATGGTATAAAAGTTAGACTGCCTTCTATTGTAAGGTTACACGGTGTGGTGTAAAGGTTGTTGTCACGGCCCCAAATGATGTAACATATGACCGGCACGACATAAGGGTGTCCCCCTAGCCGCAAGCCTAACGCATAGCACATATAAACATCCAGCACACAATCCAGAGTACATAATAAATATAACTGGCCACATATGCCACATCCAATATCAGAAAATACTGTATATATATATATATATATATATATATATATATATATATATATATATATATATATATATATATATATATATCTCTCCTAAATCCAACATCCGTGATTCTCCTTGGCCCATGGCCTCATAATATTCATGTGATTCAACTTGGCCCAAGGCCTCATAATACCAACATTGTTGTAAAACATAAAACCATTTTCCAAACAACACATCAAAATACGCAAGAAGCGAGGATCCTGCCTGTATGTTCATGGAGATACACTAGACATAAACTAAACTAAACAAAACAAATAGTACAAAAGAGCCTTGCCCAAACTGGGGCTCACCAACGCTATCTTCAGCCTCCTACGAAGCTGTAGCTGGATCAAAGTCTCTTTGACTATCTGTGGGGAGGAAACAGAAGAGGGGTGAGATTACCACATCTCAGTGAATGGGTAAATCATACTATAACTGAAACAGGGCAAACCAAGCACGAGTGTTTCGTAATGGATTTAATAATTAAAATCCAAGTATAAAGATAATAATAGAAACATTAAGCATTTAACCATAATTTATTGAAAGAAAAGCTAAACAGTTCAAATGTATATTCAAAAGATAAATCAGGATTTAAATCAGTAACCGTAAAGCAAATCAATTATGCATGGTAAGTAATAAATGAAGTTATTTATGCAATAACAATGATGGATGAGATATTTTAAAATATTTAATCTTTAAGAAAAATGCACTAGTTTATTGGAGTTCTTTCCTAACAGATCATCATCTTCCCCAAGCACACAGCAAGGGTAGGGTAATCACTGTAGGCGTAGACATAAGTCCACCCTAAATTTCCCCAAGCACACAGCAAGGGTAGGGTAATCACTGTAAGCGTAGACATAAGTCCACCCTAAATTTCCCCTAAGCACATAGCAAGGGTATGGCAATCACTGTAGGCGTAGAAATAAGTCCACCCTAAATCCCTGTGTCTTAGACAATCATATGCCCATCACAGTATCCTAGGCCAAAGCTTTCACATGACCATGGTGCACCAGGGCTAGCACTACCTGCGGCTAGCTAACAGTGATCTAAAAGGGTCCCTCCAATAGAAAACATTTGAAATATGCTATTCAAAGAGTTTAAAGTAAAACATTTCAATAACATTACAATAAAGCTATAATTCTCCATCTATCTCTTTTCATGCATAAAATTCCATTCTAAAATATATCTCATCCATGAATTCCCATGGAGACCTTTATATTCATAAACTTTCCCTTTTAAACATAGATCGTCCGTAGACGTCACATAGATGCTCATCATGCATCAAATCATTTCATGGCTAACTTAGTTCATTTCTATGACTAAGTTCGCATTTCTATAAATCTAGCTCAAATGGAGAATTATCAGCCTAGATGCTTGCCCTGCATACCAAGAGTTCAACTAGGATTGAAATTTATAATTTCTAACATGGCTGGAACATATTGGTTTTCAAAGTGGTAAAACAATTTAACATACATTCCAACTAGTTAAAATCATACGAGAGAGTTATAAATCAAATTCCTAAAACATGCGCTATAGTATGAAAAACCCACTCACCTTACTAGGACTCCAACAACGAGAATTTCACTTCGTGATGGTTCAACAACCTAGAAAACATAGACATAACATGAGAATTGGAAAACTCTAAACGTCACTATTCATGCCAGAAACACTATTTACGCCGAAACCTAAAAACCCTATATTCTACCATAGAAACTAATTCTAAGACTATCTATGGAAAGAATTTCGGTAAAAACTTAAGCCTAAAATGCAATTGGACGGAATTTACCTTGGAGATTACTATTGATGCAATTTTTTGGCGACAATACGGCGGTTTTTTGGCAAAATTGATCGGTGGGGTTTGTAGCTCTTCTTCCCACGAGTCCAACGGTACCTTGCTTGCTCAAATCGGACGTCCGGATGAAGAGATATCTTAGAGAGAAGGTAGAGAAAATTCTAGAGAGAGAGAGTTAGGGTTCAGATGAAGGAGAAATGAAGGAAAAAGGGAGTGGGATCGCAAAAAAAAACTATCTGACGAATCTCGCCGCCGGCGAACTCATTTTCGCCGCGGCGAGCCTAATTTCATCGCGACGAGAATGCTGCAGGAAACGCAAAAAAAAAAAAACAGCCTGAAACACGGCCTGGCCGTGTCCTGGAGCACGACCATGCTTTGGGGCTACAGTGAACCAAGTTTTTGGCCGAATTTGACAAAACGTCCAACATGAAAGTTGTATCCCTTTCGCTTAGTTTTATTTAGACACTTGAATCACCTAATTTGGAGTTCATATGAAGGCGTTATGCATAACATAGTGAGCAAAGGTCTAGACCACACTGCGCTTCAGTTTTTGCCTCTTATCACCATAATATTCATAGAATTAGCAAAAGTGCCCAACATCAAAATTGTAGATATATGTCTTATCTTTCATTAGGAATTGGAATCACTTAATTTATATTTCATATGAGAGAGTTATACTTATATGATGGAAGAAAGGTCAGAAGAAAGGTCAGAAACGTTCTAAAATTTTACATTGTTCTCAACTTCCTTGTTTCAAATGATTTGTACTTAACCTTCAAATGTTTGGCTTATTACATTCTCCCCTCCTTATAAAAATTCTCATATTTCTTTTGTAATTCTTTAATCCATGTAATAAATATACATGTTTTCTATGGTTCTTATCTCTATTGTCAAAATTCTCTCTTTTATTCTAAATTTTCTTTAATTGGAATTTTCGTTAAATTTTACGGTTATTACAGTTGTCGTATCTCCCTATTTGTAAGGTTCTTGTAATGGCTATAAAGACTAATTAGCTTACCTACTTGTTGAAGTTTGGATGGGTTATTGTGAGAAAAATTGAGTAAGGACTAAGTGTAGAAGGATTACCAAAGTTTAGGATATAAAAGCACCTTGCCAATCCTATAGTTTTTATGATATCCCTTGATTTATAAAAATTTCCTTGAAGTGTGCTTGAAGAGTGGATGAAAGATCTATCTTAAGATCTGAACTACTATAAATTTTGTGGTGTTCATCTTTTCCCTTACTCTTAATTTTTACTTTAAATTTGGCTCTAAAATTTATAAAAAAAAAAACTTGTGTCCAATAGTTTCAAAGCACCTATTTCTCAGAAGAAATTTTTTCTTGAACTAGTGTTTTATAGGGTAATAAGTAAAAATAATAATTTCTTGAGCAAGTATTTTACAAGGTCTCCAAAAACAAAATCGTTAATCATTCATATCTTAGAAATATATTTTTTTATTGGTTTTTACTTCATCAAAGTTGTTTTTCTTCAACAAACTTAAATCAAACAAATTTGTGTATTGGATTTTTTTTACAAATGTCTTCTCAATGTAAAGTTAAGTAACTTATTTCAAAAAAAATTGCCTCATTGTTTCTTTGTTTGTTTCATATTTTGTGAAAAAGGTTTTAAAATTCCATACACCTAATTCAACCCCTTTCTTGGGTGTATATCTACCTAGATTAACATAATAAAGAAGTTCTCACTAAACCAACACCTAATGACTTAAAGCATAAATTTATTAAATCATCAGTAACATTTGTTGTAGTTGTTTGTTTATTATAGCTTCCTAGTTACTTTTCATCTCATTTGTGTGTTTATATCTTAAATATTTTTTTATGATAAAAAGTTAGTTTTTTTTTGTGTAAACATATGTTTAGACTAGAGCATTCAATTAATGAAATTATTCAATTGGTTATTGATTGCAATTTGTTACGTATGGATTCTAAAAATGATCTTGCCATCACTAATGAGTCCAATGATGTGATTGATACGCTAATGTTCACATAGAGAAGCATAGATCTAGAAAGATTTCTCATGATTTTATAGCCACTGCAATTACTAAGCACGACCTTCCTTTTTCATTTGTTGAATATGGTGGTATTAGGGACATATTAAATAGTGTAATCCCAATGTTAAACACATTTCAAGGAACACTGTTGCTTACTATGTATGGAAACTTTATATGTCTCAAAAGAATATTTAAAGCAAGATTTTGCAAATATTTTTTTATAGAAGATGTCTCACTTCTAATGTTTGACAACTTCTACTGGTGAAAGGTACATATGCTTGATTGCTCATTATGTGGATGAAAATTGTAACATCCTTAATTTTGTTTCTTTTATTAAAGGTACATAAATATTTAATGTAACATCCCTAATTTTGTTTCTTTAAAGATACATAAATATTTACTTAAGGAAATAAAATTTATTAGACAATTTTTAGATATCTAAGAAAATATAATCCTTAGAAATTCTTCACCTTATGTGTATGCATAGAAAATGTTTCTCACATTAAGGGAACAAGTGAAGAGAGAAAACCTAATAGGAAAAATTAGAAATAACTTACTAAAGATAGGAAAAATTCTTTGGTAACGAAGATAAATTTTTGTGAAGCAAGTAAAGGTCTTAAAATTTTAAAAAGATTGGATTAGGGTAATATTTCCTAATTCAAGAGTTATAAATTTCTAAGTTTAACATCTCCACCTATAAATTGGAATTTCACCTATGGACACTTCATATAGATTTTTTCCACTTGACATGAAATTTTTAGCAAGCCAATAGGATAGCCCAAGAAAGAAAATAAAACATACACTTAGACTAAGATATAGAAATTGGACCGGTAGCCCAAAAATATGAAAATGTGACCAAGCCCATTATGAAAGGTAAAATTTTAGCCAAAGTAAAGGAAATGGGCAAGAATGAGCCCAAATCCAAGAAGGAAAAATAAAAATAAAAACAAAAATCATGTGATAAAATAATAGTGTAATCAAGATTAGGTGACATGGCATTAAGACAAAAAAATTCAGCAAGTGGTGTGATAAATATCTATATCCCACACTCATAATTTTAGCAAGTAGTATAATAATACATGGTATTTGGACAAAACATTCCTATCCTACACAAATAATTTCAACCTAACTAGGAAGATTCAAGGGCTAGAAACTTGCTACTTAGAAAGGCAAATCTATCATACTCGTATGAGACAAAAGAAAAAGAAAAAGAATCCCTAAATCAAAGGGACCTTTTCCCTTGTCTTAAGAACATAATATCATAATTTTAAAAATACAAATCTCCTTTTCCTATGCATATCTTGACTAAGGAAGAGGAAGACAAGAACATGAGTTGTTTGTTTTCCAACAAAAAAAAATTAACCAAGTGCATCCTAATTGTGATAAGGTAAACCCATGATCATGAAAGGTAAATTATTTGATACTCTATTTAAGCAAAACCCACCCTTATAACATTATAATTTCATCCAAGGGAGGGAGAGGAAAAACATAAGCAAGGTAGAGTGAGGAAAGGAGAGGAAGAGAGGAAGAAAGAGGAAGGAGAAGTCTAGAGGACTAAGTGCTCAAGGTAAGTTAGCTAAATCTCCACTTGAATCCATCTTTTCTCTTCATTCTTAAGGTTAAAAAAATTCACTCTCCTTTTCTTATTTAAGCTGCTAGAAGTGCTAAGGGAAGGTTGAAATCTTGCTACTTCCTTTAAGAGGAAACAAGAAAACTAATTCACTAAGTGAGCTAGGGAGATCCTTAGGTAGGTTTAACAATATTTCTTTTGAAAAGTTTTGAAATTTGTAACATTTATATGGGATTTTGATCTTAGAACATTGATGATTGGTCATGGATGTTGCTATATCATGTTACATATTGATCTTGCATGTGATGTATGTTTGAATACTTAGGCTGGTTCATGGCACTATTGTATTGACTATCATGCTTTAGACTAAATTAAAATGAAAGATAATTTCTAATTCCCATTATTAATAAGTTATTAGATAAACTCCATTATCACAAACCAAATTTTTGAGCATGTGAATGACAAGAGAGTGAGGGTTAACTCACCTCGTAAGCCTAAACCTATGAAACATATAATCAAAATCAAAGTTCATTTGATTGAAAATATTAAAATATCAAAACATTCCACACAAAAAAACCTTCCCTTTAAAAGTTTCAATTATAAGACAACATGATCTGAGAACTTAGCCATTTTCCATACGACCAAAGTTTATTATTAGAAATATAAGTACCTAATATTATAAGCTATCAAATTCAAATTCAGTTTTAATTCAAATACATGTAAGAAGTGAAGTTCAGGCCTATGGTAGTATAGAGCCAACTTTAGAATACAAATACATTACAAAAATAATAATAAACTAAGCTTATCATAAAAAATTGGGCTCACCAAGAATATCCTGCTATCATAGCATTCGACCCATTCTAACATTATTTGAAAAACATGAAAGAAGATGGAGTGAGTCTTATGACTCAGTGAGCAGGTAACATATACTATAAAGAGACTACAAAAGATTTTCATAACCTACAATCCAAATGTAACTCAATTCAAAAGTATAAAACTATTCAAGATTACCTTAAATAGGAATTGAACTCACACATTAACCAAACAAGAAAATCTATTTTATTTTAACATAAAACTCTTACTAGAAGTATCTGCCCCAAAACCACATTCCATTTGAGAACTCATTACTATTAGAATAGTGTCAGAAAAATAGTATACCTTATAAACTATCATTTATCCATATCATACATGCATCGTAACCATTTTATGTCAAATATACCATTTACTAGAAAAGTCGTTCAAATGACGTGCCACTATTCTCAACAATATTTTAGAAAACATATCCATTTATTGAATAATAAATTATTTAGTTAAAAGCATAGATTAATGAAAGAACAATAGCTTAATGAAGAATCCATGGTTCAAATCAAAAGAAAGTCCAAACCTTCGAGCTTTAAAACCTTTTAGAATTAGCTAAACATGATTAGTACTATTGGGAAGCACATTCTCATATTAAATATGTTCAATGTTAAATTCAAAATTTCTTCCAAAGAGTAAGTGAAATATTATATAATTACATACCAATTATGTTATAATTGTTTTAAGTCAAAATGCAAAAAAGTTCGTATACTTTCAAAGCAAAATCCTTTGGAAAATACATTATCTATATCATTTCAAAATATTCCTAAAAAAAATTTGAAAACGTATATTAAATAATCATACTAAGTTTGAATTATAGTTTAATGAGAGAACAATAGATTAAAGGTGAAACCATAGTCAAAACTACTATATTAACGAACAAGTTAAACAAAACACAATTAGATACCATATGTTTGAAAGAAATCAATCTAACAGAGTCCAATAATTTTTCTTTTCTTAATAAACTTTATAATTCAATAACAAAGGTGTACAACAAACAATTAGTTAAGTATATGGGAAAAACAAATATACAATATTTACAAGACATATCATATAGAATATCCTCTTTTAAATAAATAATACTTTTATAAGAAATATTCCACAAAACCCATTTTATATTAGAAAAGCACATTTAAAACTTTATAGATCATAAAACTATTCTTCATTAGAAAACACAGCCCATTGTTCATCTCACACATCACATTACATTATCCTTATCTCATATCCAATATATCATTTAAAAGAAAACATCATTCCAAAAATATTTTTTCATAACCAACCTAAGTACTCTTATTTCACACCGAATACAATACAATGATAATTCATAATCACAACATAATATTAAATGTAATGTAAACTGAGTCGTAATCAGGAATGTGTAAATACTAACCATCACAATGTATTAGACCTTTACACGAAGCTCATTAACACTTTGTTCTCATACTCATTTCATTTCCATTTAGTAACTTTGATATTTTTGTTCAATAACTTCCCTATTTTCATTTAACTAATTTTTGTAGGCGGGAATCACAGCCATTCCAGTCACTCTACCACAATCCATGTTCATAAGCTAGATTCACAATCTTTCATTGCTTACCATTATCCCTATTCACAAATAGGAATCACAGGCATTTACTGTTTCTTAATCCATTTTATAATCCTATTTTCCAAAGTGCATATTATTAAATCCATATTTCTATACTCATCAAACAATCGATTGTTCAATGGCCATAGATATACAATACACATCAGTTTAATCAATCAATATCAACTACTTACATTTGAAACTCAAAACTCCTAAATATATCACCCTTTCAACTTTCCATAGTCAAGCATCCTTAGCACAAAAAACTTTAATAATATTCCAAAATTTATAACCCAATTCATTTCCTAAGAAATTCACAAAGTTGCTAGTCTTTAGCCTTATGGGTTCTATGATAAAAGCAATAAAATTCTCAAAATTGAATCAAGAAAATTACAAATAAATATCCACCATAGAAAATTATAATTCATGATACATTTCTAAGACATATAAACCATAGCTAAAATTTTTAAATGATAAGAAAACATGTTATAATGCATACCACCTACATGCATCAAATATCCTAAACCTCAATTATAGTTCACTTTCAAGCTTCCATTAATAGACATGTTCAATGCAAAACGATTCCAAGGATATTTCACATTTCACAAATCCATTCATTTCCAAAGTAACTCTCAAAACATAATAAACATGGCTTAGAAATCAAAATGATATTAGAAAGATGATACAATATATGTTATCTACTCATAGGGCTAGAGGTTCACGAATGAGTAACTCATTCATCCATTTTTGGAGCTATCTTCACCTAAACGAACATCTAAATCGTGTTCAAAAGCTCCATAAACCTAAAAAACACCTTCAAAATGCCAATTATTGTTTCAGCAATGGTGGTACTATTCACGTTAAGAAAAATAGCATCCTAAGATGACAAAACTTTAATTCCTAAGGTTTTAGATACTTCTAAGACTTTCTACGATGTTATTTTTTTTATTAGAAGGCCCTAAGCATGCTTATTTGAAGCTTAACTCTTTGGGGTTTACTATTCATAAACTCCAATGAAGATTCTAATGACTTCTAGTTAAACCAATTGATAGGAAACAAGGTCTCATCCCTACATGTCTAATGATACCTCTGGCTCATCAAATGGATGTCTAAGTTTGAAGAAATCTTAGAAAAAAGTTTGAGAAGATTCTAGAGAGAGAGGATGTGAATGGAGGGAAGAAAAGAAGAAAAATGAAAAGAAATCACAAGTAAAAAAATTATAGGCATAAAGGTATTTTGGTATTTTGCCTAATGTCATGACACAAGTCTTCTTTTGTCACAACACTGAGCCTCTTGGAAGCCATTTCTCGTATGTTTTGCTTCTGTCATCATGACACTGCATAAGTACCAATGCAATGCAAACACTTATGGATTCCTAAATCTACTACTCTTACCTCTGTCGATACAACACTGGCTAATTAGCATCGTGATGGTGACCCTACTGTTGCATTTTTCAATAAAACTTCAAAATTTCTAATATGCTCTTGTTTAAGTCAAAACAGTTACTCACAAAATAGAATAAGGTACGTATTAAAGATAAAATATAGTCTTTGAATAGGAAAAAACATTATATAGATCAAAACATAATTGTTTTAGATAAAGATATAAATCAATTTAGATAAAAAAATAATCACTTAAGATATAACACCAAAATTTAAGGCAAAATATGCTTGTTTAAAATTGAGGAATACTATATCAATGGTAGTAATTTTGTTTTCAAGTTGGATTTAAGAGTGGCTTATCATCAAACTCGCATGCATGATGAAGATATTCCCAAAACTGCTTTTAGATCTCATTTGGGTCACTATGAGTTCTTAATAATGCCATTTAGGATTACAAATATGCCTACTACATTTGAGTCAATTATGAATCAAGTTTTCAAGCCATTTTGTGAAAAAATATAATAGTGTTGTTTAACGATATTCTTGTATATAATTCTTCTTTATTGGAGCATGTGCAACATTTAACAATAGTTCTAGAACAATTAGTGGTTCATTCATTACATACTAATAAATTCCAATTTTTTTGCTAAGCTAACAATGAATATCTTGGTCACTTAGTGTCTATTAAGGGTATTATGGTAGATATTAAGAAAATGAAGGCTATAATTCAGTGGCCAACTTCTACAAATTTTAAACTATCGAAGGGGTTTTAGGTTTGATAGGATATTATCATTAACTTATTGAGGACTACTCCTAGAGTGCTCATCCACTTACTAACTTGTTGAAAAATAATATTTATGTTTGGTCCCTTACTACACAACAAGCTTTTGACTTTCTAAAAGTACACATCTATCGACTTGGGAAGTTGAACACAGTGAATGCATTATCTCAAGTAGACCAAGGTTTGGAAAGTGTTAATAGTATAGAACTCACTATACTTTTAAAATTACAGTGTAACCTTTGGAAGGAATTACAACAGCTTAATTAGTCTAAGAATGAGTTACTTGAGTTGTATATTAAGATGTTACAGGATTCTACACCTAAAAGTTTTTATGTTGTTGATAGAGTTCTATTTTTCCAAGATAAAATCTATCTTCCATGAAATTCATCTTATATTAGTTTTCTATAACACAAGTTATATAGTACATCCATAGGAGGTCATGGAAGCCTTGAAAAAACCTTCAAACAATTGGTTGCTGCTTTCTTTTGGACAAGTATGAGACTAGATGTAAAGAAATTTGTCTGAAACTACATAATTTATTAACAGGTTAAATCTTCTACACTAAAGTCAGCTGGATTGCGGCCCTTACTTATTCCCATAGGGTTTAGAAGGAAATGTCCATGGATTTTATTACCTAGCTACCCTTTTCTAGGTGGTTTAAATCAATTCTTGCAGTAGTTAACATATTCTCCAAGGTTGTTTATTTTGGAGGGTTGCCTGCAAAATTTACTGTACTTACAATAACTAAGCTCTTTACATAATTTGTAGTAAGGGTTCATCTATTTACTAAAGGTATTAGAATAGATAGGACCCGATTTTTTTAAGTTTTTTTAGAAACATTTGTTGCAACTCAGTGATACAACCCTCATCAAGCATTGTACTACATATCATCCTTTGTCGAATGGCCAAACTAAGTTTATTAATAGAGCTATTGAGTAGTATTTAAGGGCATTTGTTCACTTTAGACCCAAGCTTTGGAGTAAATATTTGTTATGGTTAGAGCAATTTTATAATACTTACAATCATATTGCTTTGAAGATGTCTCCATATTTAGCCTTATATGACAAGGAACTTTACCTTTTACCTACCTATATGAATGCCATATATCTTGCAGATATTTTGGATACTATATTACAAAACAAATATGTGTCACAAGTGGTTTTCAAGGATACTTTGGTCAAATTTCAACATCATATAAAGAAGATAGAAGATACTGCTCAAAGATAATTATATTTTGACCTTAGTGATTAGGTATGGGTAAAGTTACATCATTTTAGGTAGTAGTCTTTGGCTACTAGGCTCAATTTCAAACTAGTTAAAAGGTTCTTTGGTCCATATTAAGTGATAGCAAGGATTGGCCAAGTGGCTTACAAACTTGATTTTCCTTTACAATCCAAAATACATAATATATTTCCTATATCATTGCTAAAGCCTTAGCATGGGTCACTCTTAGGGGTTTCATATCATTCTTTTCCTCTGGATGCTTCAAAAAGACCTTAGCCTTATGTAATTCTAGAAAATTGGATGATTTAGGTAAAAGGTCACTTTGTGAAGCAGTTGTTTATGGAATGAACCAGTATAGATTGAGAAAACACAAGTTGGGAAGATGTTGAAACCTTAGTAGCTTTATTTCCTACTATCAACCTTGAGGACAAGGTTATTATAGTTAAAGTGGCTATTGATACAAACACTAGTGATAACAAGGGGGAACTAATAGTTGAAACAAAAGGTGAGCTAGAGTAGGTAGTTTAGCTGGCAAGTTAAAGCATTAGAAGGAAAGAGCTATCAGTGTGGATAAGAAATTATCTGTAATTATGTAAGTGTAAATGTTGAGCTTGAGTGGGGCTAACCACTGCGTAATTATTTAATTAGGAGGTTAAGAGGGTTAGTTAGGGAGTTGAAAAGAGAACTAGTATAAATAAACATATGATGTTCTAAAAGAAGTTTATGTGATCTATGAATGTATATTGAGGAGTTTTTGTTCCTTTTCTAATAAAAAAGGATCTAGAGGTTCCATTGACAAAGAAGCATTATCACACACCACTACTATATATATATATATATATATATATATATATGCATATATGTGTGTGTGTGTGTATGTTTGTTCATGTATACACACACACACATATATATATAAACAATAGAACTTAATGTTGCTTATGTTATCATACCTTATTCTATAAAACACACCCTACATGGCCTTAAAGTATGTTTAAATCTTAAGATTAAAGTCACATTATTTTTTCAATTTTTCATTAATTAAAAATAATTATTTAAGTTTAAGTAATCGTAAACCTACAAATTAGTCTTCAAATTTAATAAGGTCTTAAACTTTAGTCCTTAAATTTATGTCAATACACAAATTAGTCCTTTACCAAAGGCTTAACAATTTAGTCTTTCCATCAATTGACTCTTAACTATTGTTAAAGAAATGTTAACGTGACTGGTTAAGTGTCCACTTGTCATGTTAAGTTCAACGTGATATACCAACTCAGCTTATTAAGCCATCATTCCTTTCTTTAATAAAAAAATGCCTACTAGCCTCATAACATATATTTCCATTTCATTGTGGTCCCTTAACTAAAATAACTTTATCTAAAACCCCTTAACTTTAAAAAAATTACCACTTATACCTTAAACACTAATTCATAAATCTTAAATCCTAATACCCTAAACCTTAAATTGTAAACCTTAAATTCTGATGCCGAAAAGCTAAAACCCAATTTCTAAACACGAAATCATACATCCCCAAACCATAAAACCCAACACTACAAACCCTACGTGTAATAACTTCATTTTCTTAAAATATATAACTTTGTAAATTCCCATAAAGTCATTACTTCTTTACTTTTAATTACTTAACTCATAATAACATTCAATTAATTTAACCAAGCATAATCAAGGTTTAAGGTCTACCATTAACACTAATACAATTCTGAGTTCCCATATACATCTTTAATCAAAACGTCCATACAAAAATCAAATACATAAATATCTACATCTTATTCATCCATGTTGACCAATTCTAGAGATACTGGTGCAGGTGGTTGCACCATCATCAAGATCTTAGCCAACTCGTCCACAAACATCTTACTAATTTTTGGTATCTGGCCAATATAGAGTAACTCGATCCAACGTACACTAAGAGCAAGAGCCATAAAAAAATCTGCATAACTAGTTTTCTGAACATGATATGGTAATATAGTGAGAATTAAATCACAGTAGGTTCAACAATAAATCATAATCATCATTAATAATGTTCATCACATCATGTTCATCTGTATAAATTACGAAAAATATCTTAGGTCACATGAATGCATTATATCTATGCACATAAAAATTGTACAATAATGACATGTATGGCATGAAAAACTATTTTCAGAATATCATATAATGGCTATCAACTTATTTTTATATAAAGCTACCCTTCTTAAGGTGAGTACTTTCTATTCTCCAATATGGGCTTTTCTGACTCCGTCTGACATGGAACACTTTCTCTTTCTTTTCTCATTAACATAATCACAGTCGTTAGTAGGGCGTCCCCTATTGTGCACCACAAGGACTTCCATATGATCATGCTCGTTTCTTTTCTTTTCTTCTCATGTTAATAGCAAAAAAATATGATTTCAATAACAAGTATGTTCATTATACTCACATGCCATAATTTGTCATCAAAGTATAATCATTACCAAAAATCATTAGTAAAATACATCATGTCATGATCATAACCATTTTTGTATATCACTTTATAAAATATTTCCTTGTCAAAATTACACACTTACGATGGTAAGGAGTTCATGTAATGGCAATGGCTAAGGCATACATTTGTTATTTATTATTTCAATTTATAAGATTCTTCTTATTTTTTAAATATTATTTTCATCTTTTCATTTTCTTTATACTTTGACTCTAGTTACTTTTCTCCTACTTATATCATTTCTAACACATGTTCTCACAAATTTTATAGGTCATTCTTCTCTAATTTAGTTTCTATTATTACCCTATAGTTAATGAGGTTCATTTAGGATAGAAAAATGTTAAAAAAAGCTTTACTAGCTCCCAACAAGGCCTGACCATGTTTCAGGACACAGCCATGCTTGAAAAATACTTCAAATAAACTCAGAAACAGCCCTGAACATAGCCTACCCATGCTAAAACATCCCAGAACACAGCATGGTCGTGTTCTGTTACCATTCCTCACTTATTCAACTATATCTCCCTCATACGAAGTCTAATGTAGGTAATTCCAAAGCCTATAAAACGCTAAGTCACTTATGTAGAACTTTCTTGTTTATCATTTCATTCTATTCCTTACGAATTATTCCCTTAAAATCAAAATAAAAAATGCTTACATTTACCAACCTAGATTCTAGACTAATTCTGACCTTTACTCATTAATAAGCCTTATCTCCCTCATATGGACCCCATATTAAGTTATTTTTGAGCCTATAGATCCATGAGACATATATCTATATTTATTATGTTAACAATTTCCTTTAATTCTCTACAGATTTAGCACAAAAATTTAAACACAGAAGCTAACCTAACAGATAATTCCTTGGTTAATAATTTTCTGACCATTGATTACTTATTAGACCATATCTCCCTCATTTGAACTTCAAATTAGGTGATTCCAGTGGTAAAATATCTGTGATACATATATCAACATATTTTAATTCCTAACCAATTATTTCCACAATTTCAAAAAAAGAAGCTTCCCTAGTTACTCCGATATCCAGTTTTCTTAGCCTAGCCTTTCATAAAGTTCTAGTTCATCCTTTTATTAATGCATCTTCCATTTTTCTTCCAAAATTCCACCTAACCCTAGAATTACTCATCTCAATATTTAATAATATTTCTTACTTAATTTAACATATTTCATCATCCACCTTAAAAAAAAATCATGCATCACTAAGGGTGTTTTTATACATAAATTTCTTAAGGTCTTCCCCTAGGTGTTTAAAGTCATACTTAATTTACCAACCTAACCATCTTCCATCTATTTTTACCATATTCAAATATACATAACAACAGCATAAAAGTCTTAAATTTTTGCCACCTATAGCCATATCTATGCAAAACTTTCCATACCAACCGAAGTATTCAAAATATTCATCACATGCAAGATCAACATGTAACATGATATAGCAACATCCATGGCCAATCATCAAAATAGCAAATATTGTAAATTTCATCAAAGTTCTATGATCAAAATCCCATATAAATATTACAAATTTCAAAACTTTTCTTCAAAAAGAGATATTGTTAAACCTACCTAAAGATCTCCCTAGCTCACTTAGTGAATTCTTTTTCTTGTTTCCTCTTGAAGAAAGTAACAAGATTCCTTTCTTTCCTTAGCTTCTAAGGGAAAAAGGGTGAGTTTTAGACCCCAAGGATGGAGAAAAAATATGGATTCAAGTGGAGATTAAGTTAACTTACCTTGAGTACTTAGTCCTCTAAACTTCTCCTTCCTCTTCCTTCCTTTCTCTCTTCTCCTCTCTTTCTCTCCTTTTCCCACTCGAGCTTGCTTATGTTTTTCCTCTCCCTCACTTGGATGAAATTATATTGTTATAAGGGTGGATTTTTCTCTAATAAACTATCAAGTGGTTCACCATTCATAATCATGGGTTTACCTTATCACAATTAAGATGCACTTGGTTATTGTTTAGGGGAAGACAACTCGTGTTCTTGTCTTCCTCTCCCTTAGTCAAGATATGCATAGTAAAAGGAGATTTATATTTTGAAAATCATGATAAAATCTTCTTAAGACAAGGGACAAGGTTCCTTTGATTTTGGGATTCTTTTTCTCTTTCTTTTGTCTTACTTAAGTATGATAGGTTTGCCTTTCTAGGTGGCAAATTTTTAGCCCTTGAGTCTCCCTTGCTTGGCTGAAATTATTTATGTAGGATAAGGATGTTTTTTCATAATGACATGTATTATTACCTATTTATTGAAATTATGAATGTATGATATAGATGTTTTGTCCTAATGCCTTGTATTATTACCAACTTGCTGAAATTATGAATGTAGGATATAGTTGTTTTATCCTAATGCCATGTGACCTAATATTGATAATTATTACACTACTATTTCCTCACATGATTCTTATTTTTCCGTCTTGGATTTGGGCTCATTCTTACCCATTTCCTTTGCTTTGACTGAAATTCAACCTTTCATGGAGGGCTTGGTCACATTTTCATGGTTTGTGGGCTATCGGTCCAACTTCTATATCTTAGTACAAGTCTATATTTTATTTCTTGCTTGGGCTATCCTATTGGCTTGCTAGAAATTCATGTGAAGTGGAAAAACTCTATATGAAGTGTCCATAGGTGAAAGCCCAATGTATGGATGGAGATGTTAAACTTAGGAACTCTAACTCTTGAATTAGGAAAAATTACCCTAATTCAATATTCTTGAAATTTTAAGACCTTTACTTACTTCCCAAATATTTATCTTCCTTACCCAAGAATTTTGCCTCTCTTTAGTATGTTATTTCTAATTGTTCTTTTTAGGTTTTCTCTATTTACTTATTCCCTTAATGTTAGAAACATTTTCTATGCATACACATAAGGTGAAGAATTTCTAAGTCTTATATTTCCTTATATATCTAAAAATTGTCTAATAAATTTTATTTCCTTAATTAAATATTTTTGTACCTTTATTAATAAAATAAATGAAATTAAGGATGTTACATTTCTCTCACCCTAAAAGAAATTTTATCCTCAAAATTTTTGAAATTACCTAATAAGAACAATTGTGGATATTTCTTCCTTATGACTTCTTCCAGCTCCCAAGTTGATTATTCCAGAGTCAAACCTTCCCATAATACGTTAACTAAGGGAATGATTTTATTTCTCAATTGCTTCAGGTCGATGTCCAATATGGATGCTGGTACTAGCTGGTATATCATGTTCTCCTTTATTTGGATTGGTTCATCACGTATTACATGTGAAGAATCTGGAAGATACTTCTGAAGTTGTAATACATGGAAAACATTATGCAAGTTGGAAAATTTAGGTGGGAGAGCAATTTGATAAGATGTCGTCCCCACTTTCTTCAACATTTGGTAGGGTCCCAAAAATCGCGGACGTATCTTTTTTGTTTTGAGAGACCTACCAACTCCAATAGTCGAGAAAAGTTTCAAAAATACATGGTCTATGTCCTCAAACTCCAATGGTCTATGTCTCTTATCACAGTAACTCTTTTGCCAACTCTGAGCTATTAATATTTTGTCTCGTATCATGTTGATGTGTCTAGGGAGCCATCTTAATACTAGAATGATAGCTATTACTATAAGCAAACTCCACTAAAGGTAGGTACTTATCACATCTTTTACCTTGCTTTATCACACAGGTCCTCAACATATCATCTAGGGTTTTAATAGTTTGTTCTATTTGCCCATGAGTCTAAGGATGGTAGGCAGTACTAAACTACAACTGGGTTCCAAAAGCTTCTTGCAACGCCTTCCAAAACCTCGATGTGAACTTCAGATCTCTATCAAAAATGATATTTAAGGAAATTCCATGTAGTCTAACTATTTCCTAAACGTACAACTGGGCCAATTTGTTTAGTGAATAGTTAATTTTTATGTGCAGAAAGTGAGTAAATTTAGTTAATTTGTCAACTATTACCCAGATAGAGTCATGTCCAAATGAAGTCTTAGGTAAGCCCACCACAAAGTCCATCGAAATACTGTCCCATTTCCATTTAGGGATTTCAAGAGGTTGTAGAAATCATGCTAGATTTTGATGCTCTACCTTCAACTTCTAACAAATTAAATATTTTGCCAAAAACTTAGCAATGTCCTTTTTCATCCCTGGCCGCTAATACATCTTCTTTAAGTCTTTATACACTTTAGTGGATCTAGGATAGACTGTGTACTTACTCTGATGTGCTTCCTGCAGGATCTTAGTCCTTAACTCTTGTTCTTGAGGGACACAAATCATTCCCTAATACATGATTGCTCCATCTTCTAAGATAGAAAAATTATCTTTATCTTTGTGATCCTGTAAAAATTGGTCATGAGCTTAAGCCTTTTTAATCTGGGCTCTAAGGTCACACACTCTATACTCAACACTTTGATGATTAGCTTCTTTGAAGTAAGAATAGTGACCAACTTCAAATTTCAAAACTCATCTATCATCTGCATCTCATACACCATCATCTGACCTATGTGTAGAGATTTTTGACTCAAGGCATCAACTACAACATTTACCTTTCCTAGATGATACTTTATCTCTAACTTGTAGTCATTGAGAAATTCTACCCATCTTCGTCGCCTCATATTTAACTCTTTCTAATCAAAAAGGTACTTAAGACTTTTATGATCACAGTATACTTCAAATGTTGCCCCGTACAAATAGTGTCACCAAATCTTTAAGGCAAACACCACTGGTGCCAATTCAAGATCATGGGTTGGATAATTTCCTTTAGTGAGTCTTAGTTGCCTAGAGGCGTAAGCAACTACTCTCTTGTCTTTCATTAGCACACACCTTAGCACTTTCTTTGAAGCTGTAGGGTTTGGAATAATTAAAATAGGAGGAGTGGTCAATCTTGTCTTAAGCTCTGGGAAACTAGCTTCACATTGATCATTCTATTTGAAAAGACTTCCCTTCATGGTCAATTTAGTCAATGGAAAGGCTATACAAGAGAAGTTTTGCATAAACCTTTTGTAGTACCTTGCCAAACCTAAGAAACTTCTAACTTCTGCATTTTCTCCTAGATGGTGACCTG
Organism: Gleditsia sinensis; assembly: GCA_037074535.1. Lineage (NCBI taxonomy): Eukaryota > Viridiplantae > Streptophyta > Magnoliopsida > Fabales > Fabaceae > Gleditsia > Gleditsia sinensis. The sequence goes on from CM073467.1 coordinate 40,972,908, forward strand.
ACAGTCTTTACATACATAAGAAGTTAAAACCTTTTCCCCCGTTGGGCTTATTACAGATAGTTTATAGGGGGTTTAAAAAATAGGATACTGATGCTCCCTAATACATTCTTCCGATATAAATGAATGACTAGCACCAGAATCAAACAACACCACAAGAGCTAATCCATAGATGTAACATGTACCTTGAATCATTTCAGAGGATTGAGTTGCCTCTTGGTTGCTCAGGGTGAAATCCCTTCCTTTCACCTGAGACCTCTATTTTGGCAGCTTCCCCACATTCTGTGGGCAGTTCTTTATAAAATGACCTTTCTGTCCGCATTTGAAGCAAACATCTAGTCCCATGTAGCATGGCTAGTTACCATGTATACATACACACTTAGTACACTTGACTGTTGAAAAGTTCTGTTAGAAGGGTTGGGGACTCAGTCATTAGCCTTTTGCCAATACCCTGTCCTTTTTCTCTGACATTTTTGCAAGAGTTTTGTGCTATGTTCTTCCTTTTCCAGAAGTTTCGTCTTTATTTCTCATCCTCCACTGCCTTCAAGCTCTTCTCCAGGAGTCTAAATTTATTTATCAGAGGTACAAACTCGTTGATCTCCATAGCTACCACAACATTCCTTATCTTCAAGTTCAGTCCCACTTTAAACTTAATAGCCTTCCATGCTTCATCGGGGTTAAATTATAGGTAAGAAGAGAACTTAGACAACTCCTCGAACCTCACAATGTACAGGTCTATGGTCATGTTGTCCTGCCTAAGTTGTAGAAATTCAATTTCCTTCTCCGCCCGCACAGTACTTGGAAATTAATTTTCCAAAAAGGTGACTTTTAATACCTGTCAGGTGATTTGCCTTCCCTGGCGAGCTAAAAGTTCTTTAGCTCCATGCCACCAGTATTTTGCTTCATCTTTCAGCATATATGCAATGAAGATAACTTGCTGTTCCTTAATATAACCCATCACTTCAAAGATTTTTTCCAGTTCCCTTATCCAACTTCCAACTACAGTCGGGTCAAAGCCACCTTGAAAAGAAGGTGGTGTAGTCCTTAGAACTCGGATACGTCATTATCATTCCCTGCCATCCGGTTATTAGCACCATTCTCACCATTCAAGTTATTAATATTCTAGAGATATTATAGAATTTAGTTGGTGGTTGTGACTTGGTCTAAAATTTCTATGGCTAGGTTGTGCAGATTTTCCTCTGTATTGTTTGCCAGATTCCTCCTTGGTGGTGCCATGTCCTACTGTGGCAAAAACAAAGTTATGCTGCTATTGAGGTGATCAAACCCAATAGTTAGTTTCAAAAATATTTTCCAATAGTCATAACACCACCTCGGCATATAGATAGAAAACACTAGTAATTTCTTACCAATATGAAATTACTAATCCCCTACACAACATAACAACATCATACTTAAGACATTATAAGATCGATTTAGATAACTATTCACCCACTAGCCATCTAGGATCAACCTGCTATAATACCAATAAAGTTATTACTTCTTTACTTCTAATTACTTAACTCATAATAAAATTCAATTAATTTAATCAAGCATAATCAAGTTTTAAGGTCTACCATTAACACTGATACAATTCTAAGTTCACATACACATTATTAATCAAAACGTCCGTACAAAAAAAGCAAACACATAAATATCTACATCTTATTCATCCATATTGACCAATTTTGGAGATATAGTTGCGGGTGGTTGTATCTTCACTAGGATCTTAGCCAACTCATCTATAAACACCTTATTAATTTCGGTGATCTGCCCAACATAGAGTAACTCGATCCAATGTACACTAAAATCCAGAACCATAGAAAAATATGCATAACTAGTTTTTTGAACATGATATGGAAATATAGTGAGAATTAAATCCCAGTAGGTTCAACAATAAATCATAATCATCATCAATAATACTCGTCACGTCATGTTTATCTATATAAGCTACAAACAATATATTAGGTCACATGAATGCATTTTATCTATGCACATGAAAATCGTACAATAACGACATGTATGACATGAATAACTATTTTTAGAATATCATATAATGGCTATCAACTTATTTTCATATCAAGCTACTCTAGTCAGGCCGTGTACTTTTTACTCTTTGGTACGAGCTTTTCTCGCTCCGTCCGACATGGCACACTTTCTCTTTCTTTTTCCATTAACATAATCATAGCCATTCGTAAGGTGTCCGTTACTGGTGCACCACACAGACCGCCATGTGACCGTGCTCTTTTCTTTTCTTTTCTTTTCTTTTCACGTTAATAGCCAAAAATAAGATTTCAACAAGTATGTTCATTATACTCACATGCCATAATTTATTACCAAAGCAAAATCACTACCAAAACTAATTGGTAAAATGCAATCATGTCATGATCATAACCATTTTTGAATATCACTTTATAAAATATTTTCATGTCAAAATTACACACTTAAGATGGTAAGGAGTTTATGCAATACCAATGGCTAGGGCATACACTAGTTATTTATTATTTCCATTTATAAGATTCTTCTTCTTTTTTAAATATTAATTTCATCTTCTCATTTTCTTTATGGTTGGTCTCTAGTTACTTTCCTCCTACTTATATCATTTCCAACACATGTTCTCACAAATTTTATAGGAAATTCTTCTCCAATCTAGTTTCTATTATTACCCTATAATTAATGAGGTTCATTTAGAATAGAAAAATGTTAAAAATAAACTTTAGCAGCTCCCAACACGGCCTGACCATGTTCTATGACATGGCTATGCTTGAAAAATACTTCAAACATACTAAAAAACAGCCTTGAACATGGCCTACCCTTGTTGAACCAACCCAAAACACAGCCTGAACGTGTTCTGTGACCTTTCCTCACTTATTCAATAATATCTCCCTCATACAAACTCTAATTGAGGTGATTCAAAATCGTATAAAAAGATAAGACACTTATCTACAACTTTTATTTTTATCACTTCTTTAGATTCCTTACGAATTATTCCTAGTAAATAGACAACAAAAACACTTACATTTACCACCCTTAATTCTAGATTGATTCTGACCTTTACTCATTAATCTGCCATATCTCCCTCATAAGGACTTCAAATTAAGAGATTTCAAAGCCTATAGATCCATGAGACATATATTTATATTTATTATGCTAACAATTGCCATTAATTCCATACAAAATTTACCCAAAAATTTAAACACAGAAGCATACTTAACATATTCTTCCCAGGTTAGCTAGTTTCTGACCACTACTTACTAATCTGACCGTATCATCCTAATATAGATTCCAGATTGAATGATTCCAGTGGATAAAAACTCTTGAGACATATATGCATATATATTTAATGTTAACCATTTATTTTACTTCCTAACCGATACTTCCTAGAATTTCAAAAATAGAAGCGTCCCTTGTTACTCTGAAATCTAGTTTTCCTAGCCAAGACTTTCATAAAGTTCTAGTTCATCCTTTTATTAATTCATGTTCCATTTTTCTTCCAAATTTTCACCTAACCATAGAATTACTCATCTCAACATTTAATTATATTTCTTACTTTATTTAACATATTCCATCATCCACTTCAAAAGAAAAATAGAATCAAATCATGCATCACTAAGGGTGTTTCTTAACAGAAATTTCTCATGGTTTTCCCTTAGGTGTTTAAGGACATACTTAATTTACCAACCTAACCATCTTTCATCCATTTTTACCATATTTAAATATACATAATAGCAGCATAAAAGCCTTAAATTTTTGTAAACCATAGCCATATCTATGCAGAAATTTCTATACCAACCGAAGTATTCAAAACATCCATCACACGCAAGATCAACATGTAATATGATATAGTAACATCCATGGCCAATCATCAAAGTAGCAAATATTGTAAATTTCATCAAAGTTCTAAGATCAAAATCCCATATAAATGTAACAAATTTCAAAGCTTTTCTTCAAAAAGAGATATTGTTAAACCTACCTAAAGATCTCCCTAGCTCACTTAGTGAATTCTTTTTCTTGTTTCCTCTTAAAGGAAGTAGCAAGATTCCTCTCTTCCCTTGGCTTTTCTAGTAGCTTAAATAAGAGAAGGAGGGCGATTTTTGAACCCCAAGGATGAAGAGGAAAGATGGATTCAAGTGGAGATTGAGCTAACTTATCTTGAGTACTTAATCCTTTAGACTTCATCTTCCTCTTCCTTCTTCTCTTCTCTCTTTCTCTCCTTTCCTTACTCTAACTTGCTTACATATTTTCTCTCCCTCACTTGGACAAAATTATAATATTATAAGGGTGGATTATGCTTAAATAAACTATCAAGTGGTTCACCTTTCATAATCATGGGTCTTCCTTATCACAATTAGGATGCACTTGTTGTTTTTTAGAGAAAAACAACTCATGTTCTTATCTTCTTCTGCCTTAGTCAAGATATGCATTGCAAAAGGAGATTTTTATTTTAAAAATCATGATAAAATGTTCTTAAGACAAGGGACAAGGTCCCTTTGATTTAGGGATTCATTGCCTTTTTCTTTTGTCTCACTCAAGTATGATAGGTTTGCTTTTCTAGGTGGCAAATTTTTAGCCCTTGAGTCTCCCTTGCTTGGCTAAAATTATTTATGTAGGATAAAGATATTTTTTCATAATGCTATGTATTATTAACTACTTGTTGAAATTATGAATGTAGGGTATAGATGTTTTGTTCTATTGCCATGTATTATTACCTACTTTTTGAAATAATGAATGTAGGATATAGATGTTTTGTCCTAATGCCATGTGACCTAATCTTGATTATTATTATACTACTATTTTCTCACATGGTTCTTATTTTTCCCTCTTAGATTTAGGTTTATTCTTACTCATTTCCTTTGCTTTGGCTGAAATTCTACCTTTTATGGAGGACTTGGTCACATTTTCATAATTTTTGGGCTATCGATCCAACTTTTATAACCTAGTCCAAGTCTATATTTTATTTCTTGCTTGAGCTATCCAATTGGCTTACTAGAAACTCATGTGAAGTGGAAAAATTCTATATAAAGTGTCCATAAGTGAAAGCCCAATGTATGGGTGGAGATGTTAAACTTAGGAACTCTAGCTCTTGAATTAGGAAAAATTATCCTTATCCAATCTTCTTAAAATTTTAAGACCTTTACTTACTTCCCAAAAATTTATCTTCTTTACCCAAGAATTTCACCTCCCTTTAGTATGTTATTTCTAATTTTTCCTATTAAGTTTTCTTTCTTTATTTATTCCCTTAAGGTTAGAAACATTTTCTATGCGTACACATAATGTGAAGAATTTTTAAGGCTTATATTTCCTTACATATCTAAAAATTGTTTAATAAAATTTATTTCCTTAATTAAATATTTATGTACCTTTATTAACAAAAGAAACAAAATTAGGGATGTTACATTTCTCTCCCTCTAAAAGAAATTTTGTTCTCAAAATCTCATAAATTACCTAATAAGAACAATTGTCGATATTTCTTCCTTATGACTTCTTCCAGCTCCCAAGTTGCTTCTTCTGGAGTCAAACCTTCCCACAACACCTTAACTAGGGGAATGGTCTTATTCCTTAATTGCTTCACGTTGGTGTCCAATATAGATGTCGGTACTAGCTAGTATGTCATATTCTGCTTTATTTGAATTAGTTCATCTCGTATTACATGTGATGAATCTCGAAGATACTTTCAGAGCTGTGATACATGAAAAACATTATGCAAGTTGGACAAATTTAGTGGGACGGTAACTTAATATGCTGATGTCCCCACTTTCTTCAAATTTTGGTAGGGTCCCAAAAATCGTGGACTTAACTTTCTAGTTTTGAAAGACCTACCAACTCCAGTAATTAGGGAAAGTTTCAGAAATACATGTTCTCTTTCCTCAAACTCTAGAGGTCTAAGTCTCTTATCATAATAACTTTTTTGCCGACTTTGAGCTGTAAGTATTTTGTCTCGTATCATCTTGATTTGTTTAGTGATTTGTTGAACTAGATCAGGACCCAGCAAGTTCTTTTCTCCTACCTCAAACCAATGTAGTGGAGATCGGCACTTCTTGTAACATACCTAATTTCGTTTCTTTTATTATTAAACAATTCTTTTTTATATCTAAGAAAATATTAGCCTTAGAAATTCTTCACCTTATGTGTATGCATAGAAAATGTTTCTAACATTAACGGAATAGGTAAAGAGAGAAAACCTAATAGGAAAAGAAATTATAAACAATATCCTAAAGAGAGGCTAAATTCTTGGGTAAGGAAGATAAAAAATTTTGAAAGTAAGTAAATATCTTAAAAGTTCAAGAAGATTGAATTAGAGTAATTTTTCCTAATTCAAGAGCTACAGTTACTAAGTTTAACATCTCTACCCATACATTGGGCCTTCACCTATGGACACTCCATAGAGTTTGTTCTTCCACATCACATGAGTTTCTAGCAAGCCAATTGGATAGCACAAGCAAGAGATATAGCATAGATTTGGACTAAGATATAGAAGTTGGACCTATAGCCCAAAAATCATTAAAATGTTACCAAGCCCTCCATGAGATGTACAATTTCAGCCAAAGCAAAGGAAATGGGCAAGAATGAGCCCAAATCCAAGAGGAAAAAAATTTAAAAAAAAAATCATGTGATGAAATAATAGTGTAATAATAATAAAGATTAGGTCACATGGCATTAAGATAAATATTCAGCAAGTGATGTGATAATATATATATCCTACATTCATAATTTTAGCAAGTGGTATAATAATACATGGCATTAGGACAAAAGATCTATATCCTACACTCATAATTTTAGCAAGTGGTATAATGTGATCTTAATTAAACATGATATTAATACCTTTAAACTTACTTTTTGTTTGATTTAAGTAAAATATAATAAGGAATTAGCTTAATTTTCTGTTTTGTGTTGTAGGAACAAAGAAAGAAGAAAAGAGAAGAAAAAAATAAGAAATTCATGGAAAAATGATACATTCCAGGGATTCCAGACCTTTCAACACTGTTTTGAGCATATCTCCCTCTTATGAAGTCCAATCAAAGTTATTCAAGTGGCTGTGAAAAGATAACACAATCATTGACAACTTTTATGTTGAACACTTGGTCAAATTCGGGATATTTCATGGCATTATAGAGCTTGTAAATCAGCATCACAGTGCAGCAAGATGAATTCTGACCTTTGGTCACTAATTTTAGCATATCTCCTTCAATTTAGATTGGATTAAGGTGATTCCAGCGGCTATGGAAAGAAGAGACATAGAACTTTCGTGTTCATTACTTTTACAAATTCTGGTGTTTTCTGGGCGCTGCGGTGCTGAACAACCCAGCAAGTGAGCACCGCGGCGCCCGCCGTTGCACCAGAATGATGATTTTTGTGATTTTAGGTCTTTTTAACTCCAATTGAAGCCCGATGGACAAGGATTTGAGCTAAATTCAATACTACTTCGATTAGGAGGAGTTAATCTATAAAAAGGGAGCAAAACAAGAAGAGAATTCATCCAATCCTTCATCCAAGTTCTTCAATTCTTCTTTAGATTTTCTTATGGCCCTGCGTGGTTAGTTCTTTTTAGTTGGTTAAGGTAGATTGAAACCTCAAGGGATATTCATGCATTGTGAGATGTAGACTTGATTTTATTATTTCAATTTGAATTGAGTATTGATTATTCATCTGCTCTTTTTCTCAATGATTATTCATATGATTGCTAGGGAGGCCTACTAGTATATTGTCTATCTTAATCTACCACGGAATTGTGTTTTGAACAAAGTCTTCAATTTTGCGATTCATGAGGCAAATAGGTTTGAGGATTTTAGATTATAAATCATTGAACCTATGATGAATGATTAACTAAATTAGATATAGCCGATGTGTTTATAATTGTTTAACTCTGTCAGTTTCTCTAGTTCTTCATGCGGTTAACAAGTTATGTTTTACCGATGTGCTAAAGGATTGCTTGTTAATTAGGGTTTAATTAGTGCGATTGTCATTAATTTGCTAAGCTTAAGGAGGAACAGGGTTAGAAACCCAATGATAGATATTCAATTATAAATTGATTATGTTGTCAATGATCAATGTAATCCCTTGACGGTGAATATCAATCGAAACCAACATTTTTATCATTAATCACTCTCTCTTAATTACTTTAGTTATTGTTCACTTAGTTTTATTTGCAATTATCAATCCCCGGTTTCTCAATCACATAAGGTAATTTCAGTCTCTGTGGGATCGACCCTTACTCCCACTACTACAGGTCAGTTTTGAGGTAAGGTATTAATTTGGGTGTACCTGCGACAGTGCACACCAAATTTTGGCACCATTGCCGGGGACTGCGTCATTACTTTTTGTGATTTTTTGATTTATGCCTGTAACTCGTTCTTCTAATTCTCAAGATTTACAGTTCAATCCAGATATTGGAAAATCTTTATACAGGCACAGAAGAGAAATTCAAGAAGACGTTGATCAGGATAAGGAGGAAGTAATCATGGCTAGACACCCCACTCTGAAGGAGCTTGCAGCTCCTGATTTGTATCAGCAACCCTTATGAATTACTTTTCCTAATCTTGATGACAATGTTAATTTTGAGTTGAAATATGAATTAATTCATCTCTTACCAAGTTTTCATGGTCTTGCAGGTGAAGAACCGCATAAACATCTGAAAGAGTTCCATGTGGTATGTACCAGTATGAAGCCCCCTGGAGTAACTGAGGAACAAATAAAACTCAGGGCTTTTCCTTTTTCCTTAAAAGATTCAGCCAAAGATTGGTTGTATTATTTGCCCTCTGGTACTATCACTACCTGGAATGAGATGAAGACAATGTTTTTAGAAATTTATTTTCCTGCATCTAGAGCCGTTGCTATTAGGAAAGAAATATGCGGCATTAGGCAATTGCATGGTGAAACGCTTTATGAATATTGGGAGAGGTTTAAGAAACTTTGTGCAAGCTGCCCACATCATCAGATTAGTGAGAAGCTACTAATCCAATATTTTTATGAAGGTCTTTTGCAGGGAGATAGGAGCATGATAGATGCAGCTAGTGGAGGAGCACTAGTAGATAAAAATTCTGAAGCAGCCAGAATCCTGATATCAAATATGGCTGCCAATTCACAAGAATTTGGCATTAGGCATGATCCTTCTATTAGGCATGCCCATGAGGTAAGTACCACTTCTCTACAGAATCAAATATCTGAACTTACTTCTCTTGTGCGCCAAATGGCTACAGGTACACTTCAGCAAGTTAAAGTCTGTGGAATATGTTCAGCGACAGGGCACCCTACTAATATGTACCATACACTTCAAGATGAATCCATAGAACAAGCTAACGCTGCAAGAAGTTTTCCTAGCCAACCAAATAGGTATGATCCTTATTCTAATACATACAATTCTGGATGGAAGGATCATCCAAATTTCAGGTATGGGAATGCACAAAATAGGCCTGGAGGAAAAAATTTTCAATAAAACCAACAGGCCTATTATCCTAGACAGAATGCATCCCAGGATCATCAGGTAAGTAATCCATTGGAAGACATTGTGAAAACTCTTGTACATAACTCTCATCAATTTTAGCAAGAGACAAGAGCTAGCATTCCGAACCTGACAACTCAAGTAGGTCAGTTAGCAACCACAGTGAGTTGATTGGATGCTCAAAACTTAGGTAAGTTACCTTCACAAACTGTGGTAAACCCAAGGGAAAATGTGAGTGAAATCATGCTACAAGGTGATAAAGAAGTTGAGACCCCAATGCAAGAGTTACATGCACCAACTGAGCAAGAGGAAGACAAGAATGATGCAACCATGGTAGGTAAGCATCCAAAAGGTAAGTCTAAACCTTTCTCTGAATATAAATCTAAACCTCCCTTTCCTAAATCTTTGAAGGAAAATAGGATGAATGAGAGAACTTCTGAACTATATGATACCTTTAGAAAGTGCGAGGTAAATCTTCCTCTTTTGGATGAAATCAGTCAGGAACCTCACCATGCCAATTTCTTAAGGGAATTACACACCTAACAGAGGAAGCAAAAGTTGAAAGGAGCTGAGAAAGTAAAAGTAGGTGAGCATGTTTCTGCAATTATTCAGAGAAAACTCCCTACAAAATGCAAGGACCCAGGTATGTTTTCTATTCCCTACTCTATAGGCTACAATACATTTGATAAGGCCATGCTAGATCTAGGAGCATCTATTAATGTCATGCCATACTCTATCTATACATTTTTAACACTAGGACCTCTAAAAGAAACTAGTGTTATAATACAATTGGCTGACAAATCTAACACCCTCCCTGAGGGTGTAGTTGAGGATGTTTTAGTACAAGTTGGTGATCTGGTTTTTCCTGCTAATTTTTATGTACTTAACATGGAGAGTGGTGATCAAACAACTCCAATTTTATTAGGGAGACCATTCTTAAAAACATCCAAGGCCATAATAGATGTTCATAGTGGCACACTAACAATGGAATTTGAAGGAAAAATTATGAAATTCAGTAAATGCAGTGCCATGAAAGATCTCACTGCCTATGCTATTAATATGGTAAATTCTATAGCACAGGATGTTGAGCCTTTAAAGACAAAGGTTGAGAAATCAGCCTTGAGTGTTCACTTGCAGGAGAATAATGTAGAAGCTCCAAAAGTGCAGCAAACGGGTAAGGATCCCTTTACCTTAGCACCAAATTCTAATGCAAATGCACCTTCTATTTTGTAGGATCCTGGGTCAAATCTGTCACCTCTTCCCAATCACTTGAAATACTTGGAAGTAGGAGATGCATCACCTATTTTAGTTGCCAAGAATTTGGGTGTTAAAAAAGAAGAGTAATTGATGCATATTCTTCAGAAAAAAAAAATTGCCATTATAAAAACAATTACAAACCTTAAAGGCATAGACCCGACTGTAGAGTTGCATCAAGTTCTAGAAATCAAAGGGGTTAGACCCCTAAAGGAAAGAAATCTCTCCCTTGGTTAGGACCACTTGTTATTACTAATGTGTCTTCTGGTTATGCAGTTGAATTTCAAGGAATAAATCAGTCCCAAAAATTTAAAGTGAACATCAAAGAGTCTCCATGAACAGAGATAAGGAGCTAGGTCGAGCCAACGACATTAAACAAAGGCGTTTATGGGAGGCAACCCAACATTAAAAAAAAGGTGAAAATTGGAGAAATTCAAGGTCTAATAATGCAACACGCTCATGCCACCCCAAACAAATTCAGGGAAGTTCACTTGACCTATATGTTTTCCTATATCCTTCCCTAATTCTTATCTTTCTTTTACATTTAGGACAATGTAAAGTTTGAGTGTGGGGGTGGAAGTATATTTTTCTGAATTATTGTGACCCTATTATGAGCATTAATTTTCTGATTTTCACTATCAATGCACTTTTATTGCATTTAGCAAGTTGAGTGATTGTGTGAGTATTCAATTTATGTTTTGGGATGTTAGGCACAACCAACAACCAATGATATGACTATCCAAAAATTTTTTTTTAGCTCTTGAAAAATGTAGAAACTTCATGGTTGTATGCAATTTTATCCCTTTTGCACTTTATTACTTTTGACTTTAGAAACCTGAAATATTTTGCACAATAAATTTGGGCATTTGATTTATCTTTTACTTAGAGAAGGTTTATGTAATTCAAAAATATTTCATGATCTCAGGATTCTAGAACTTATTTAAATGCTACTTGAGGCGAAATCCTAGGTTAATACTATTATTTAGGAGAAGATTTAGGCATTATTTGATAGATTGAGACTTTCAAGCCTAACCTAAGCAATGAAATATCCCTAGTTCCTCTATTTTGAGCTTAATGAACTTTTCCTTCTAAAAACCACAAATGAGCCTAAAGCAAAAATTTGTATGAATATCCTTATTTTTCTTTACCCTATTCACTCAATCAATGATTATTTTAATGAATGCTTGTTTTGTAGAGTTTAAATTGACAAAAGGGTGGAAGGGTGGAGCAAAAAAAAAGAATTATGCAAAAGGAAGAAAAGAAAATTCCAAAGAGAATAAAAGCATATGTTGTGAATTTTTTTTTTTTTTTTGAGAATCTACGAAAAGGATGGATCAAACTCAATTGAAGTAAGAAAATGAATGTGGGGGAAAGTCCTCCAAACATGAAAAAGCTCAATAGATTATATTTAGCCATGTGGTGTTGGGTGATTGAGCCTAAATTTATATCCTTTATCCCACCTTATACCCTAGCCACATTACAAGCCAAATAAAGTCCTATTGATCCTAGAGGTAGTTTTGGCCTACATTAGTGGAGAGTGGCAAGAAGAATAAGCATATGGAAATCCTAAACTATTTAGAGATCTACAACCAAAATTTTGGGACAAATAAACTCATCTGGGTAAAAGAAAATTTAATAGCCCAAAACACACACACACTCGGGATTCAAGAGAATAAAATAATGGATTGCGTTCGGGTTAATCTTGTGCATGATTATGATCTTTCAAAATTTTTCTCGAATATATTTTAAAGATATGAGGCAAAAATTCTGGTAAGCCTAACACTCACTACATATATTGATTTTTGTTTTTGTCTTTAGGGATTATTTTGCTTGAGGACAAGCAAAAGGTTGAGTGTGGGGGTATTTGATATGATCTTAATTAAGCATGATATTAATACCTTTAAACTTACTTTTTGTTTGATTTAAGTAAAATATAATTAGGAATTAGCTTAATTTTATGTTTTGTGTTGTAGGAACAAAGAAAGAAGAAAAGAGAAGAAAAATATAAGAAATTGATGGAAAATGCTACATTGTAGGGATTCTAGACCTTTCAGCACTGTTTTAAACATATCTCCCTCTTATGAAGTCCAATCAAAGTTATTCAAGTGCTGTGAAAATATAAAACAATCATCTACAACTTTTATGTTGAACACTTGGTCAAATTCGGGATATTTCATGGCGTTATAGAGCTTGCAAATCAGCATCACAGTGCAGCAAGATGAATTCTGATCTTTGGTCAATACTTTTATCATATCTCCTTCAATTTAGATTGGATTAAGGTGATTCTAGCAGTTATGGAAAGACGAGACATAGAGCGACAACTTTCGTGTTCGGAACATTCACAAATTCTGGCGTTTTCTGGGCGCCGTGGCGCTCGCAATATAGCGCCACGACGTTGAACAACCCAGCAAGCTTCACAGCAAGTGAGCGCCACAACACTCTACTTGGGCACCGCAGCACCCCGTGGCCTAGTCTCCTGTAATAACCCAAACCTTTGAAGGTTAAATACAAATCATTTGAAACAAGGAAGTTGAGAACAATGTAAAATTTTAGAGCGTTTCTGACTTTTCTTCTGACCTGTCTTCACTCATATAAGCATAAATCTCTTATATAAAATCCAAATTAAGTGATTCCAATTTCTGTTGAAAGATAAGACATATATCTACAACTTTGATGTTGGGAACTATTTCTAATTCCGTGAATATTATAGTGATAAGGGGCAAAAACCGAAGCATAGTGTGGTCTGGACCTTTGCTCACTATTTTATGCATAACTCCTTCATATGAACTCCAAATTATGTGATTCAAGTGACTAATGAAAGGTAAGAGAAAGGGGTACAACGTTCATGTTGGATGTTTTGTCAAATTCGGCCATTTACAGGAGGCACTGTAGCACCGAAGCACAGCCGTGCTCCAGGACACGACCAGGCCGTGTTTCAGGCTGTTTTCTGCGTTTTCTGCAGCCTTCTCCCTCATTTCCTGCATTCCTCCATATCTGAACCCTAGCTTTCTCTCTCTAAAAATTTTCTCTACCTTCTCTCTAAGATATCTCATAATCCGGACGTCCGATTTGAGCAAGCAAGGTATCGTTGGACTCGTGGGAAGGAGAGCTACAAACCCCACCGATCAGTTTCGCCGGAAAACCGCCGGATTGTCGCCGAAAAATCGCATAAATAGTAACCTCCAAGGTAAATTCCGTCCAATCGCATTTTAGGCTTCAATTTTACCGAAATTATTTCCATAGATAGTCTTAGAATTAGTTTCTATGCTAGAATATAGGGTTTTTAGGTTTCGGCGTGAATAGTGTTTCTGGCGAGTGAATAGTGTTTTTCGGCATGAATAGTGACGTTTAGGATTTATCTAATTTTCATGTTATGTCTATGTTTTCTAGGTTGTTGAGCCACCACGAGGTGAAATTCTCGTTGTTGGACTCCTAGTACGGTGAGTGGGTTTTTCATACTATAGCGCATGTTTTACGTATTTGATTTATAACTTTCTCGTATGATTTTAACTAGTTGGAATGTATGCTAAATTGTTTTACCGCTTTGAAAACCAATATGTTCCAACCATGTTAGAAATTATAAATTTCAATCCTAGTTGAACCTTAGGTATGCAGGGCAAGCATCTAAACTGATAATTCTCCATTTGAGCTAGATTTATAGAAATGTGAACTTAGTCATAGAAATGAACTAAGTTAGCCATGAAATGATTTGATGCATGCGAACATCTATGCGACATCTACAGACGATATGTTTAAAGGGAAAGTTTATGATGATAAAGGTCTCCATGGGAATACATGGATGAAACATATTTTAGAAAGAAATTTTATGCATGAAAAGAGCTAGATGGAGAATTATCGCTTTATTATAATGTTATTGAAATGTTTTACTTTAAACTTTTTGAATACAATATTTCAAATATTTTTTTATTGGAGGGACCCTTTTAGATCACTGTTAGCTAGCCGCAGGGAGTGCTAGCCCTGGTGCACCATGGTCATGCGAAGGCTTCAGCCTAGGATACTGTGACAGGCATATGACTGCCTAAGACACAGGAATTTAGGGTGGACTTATGTCTACTCCTATAGTGATTACCCTTACCTTGCTATGTGCTTGGGGAAGATGATAGATCTGTCAGGAAAGAACTCCAATAAACTAGTGCATTTTTCTTAAAGATTAAATATTTCTAAACAATCTCATTCATCATTATTAATGCATAAATAACTTTATTTATTACTTACCATACATAATTAATTTGCTTTGCGATTATTGATTTAAATCCTGTTTTATTTTCTGAACATACATTTGAACTGTTTAGTTTTTCTTTCAATAAATTATGATTAAATGCTTAATGTTTCTATTATTATCTTTACACTTTGATTTCAATTATTAAACTCATTGCGAAACACTCGTGCTTGGTTTGCCCTGTTTCAGTTATAGTATGATTTACCCATTCACTAAGATGTGGTCTCACCCCTCTTCTGTTTCCTCCCCACAGATAGTCAAAGAGACTTTGATCCAGCTACAGCTTCGTAGAAGGCTGAATATAGCGTTGGTGAGCCCCAGTTTGGACAAGGATCTTTTGTAATGATTGTCTAGTTTAGTTTATGTCTAGAGTATCTCCATGAACTTATAGGCAGGATCCTCGCTTCTTGCATATTTTGATGTGTTGTTTGGAAAATGGTTTTATATTTTACAACGATGTTGTATTATGAGGCTATGGACCAAGTTGAATCACAAATGTTGGATTCATGAGATATATATATATATATACAGTATTTCCTTATATTGGATGTGGCATATGTGGCCAGTTATATTTATTATGTACTCTGGATTGTGTGCTGGATGTTTGTATGTGCTATGCGTTAGGCTTGCGGCTAAGGGAAAACCCTTATGCCGTGCCGATCATGTGTTCCATCATTTGGGGCTGTGATATCTCCGTAGCGCCACGGTGCTCTACTTGAGCACCGCGGCGCCCGCCGTCGCACCAGAATGATGATTTTTGCGATATTAGGTCTTTTTCACTCCAATTGAAGCCCGATGGACTGGCATTTGACCTAAATTCAATCCTACTTCGATTAGGAGGAGTTAATCTATAAAAAGGGAGCAAAACAAGCAGAGAATTCATCCAATCCTTCATCCAAGTTCTTCAATTCTTCTTTAGATTTTCTTATGGCCCTGCGTGGCTAGTTCTTTTTAGTTGGTTGAGGTAGATTGAAACCTCAAGGGATATTCATGCATTGTGAGATGTAGACTTGATTTTATTATTTCAATTTGAATTGAGTATTAATTATTCATCTGCTCTTCTTCTCAATGATTATTCATATGATTGCTAGGGAGGCCTACTAGTATATTGTCTGTCTTATCTACTGCTGAATTGTGTTTTGAACAAAGTCTTCAATTCTGCGATTCATGAGGAAAATAGGTTTGAGGATTTTGGATTATAAATCATTGAACCTATGATGAATGATTAACTAAATTAGATATAGCCGATGTGTTTATATTTGTTTAGCTCTGTCAGTTTCTCTAGTTCTTCATGCGGTTAAGAAGTTATGTTTTACCGATGTGCTAAAGGATTGCATGTTAATTAGGGTTTAATTAGTGCGATTGTCATTAATTTGCTAGGCTTAAGGAGGAACAGGGTTAGAAACCCAATGATAGATATTCAATTATAAATTGATTATGTTGTCAATGATCAATGTATTCCCTTGACGGTGGATATCAACCGAAACCAACGTTTTTATCATTAATCACTCTCTCTTAATTACTTTAGTTATTGTTCACTTAGTTTTATTTGCAATTATCAATCCCCCGCTTCTCAATCACATAAGGTAATTCCAGTCTCTGTGGGATCGACCCTTACTCCCACTACTACAGGTTAGTTTTGAGGCAAGGTATTAATTTGGGTGTACCTACGACAGTGCGTACCATGGTATAATAATACATAGAATTAGGACAAAAATTTCTATCCTACACAAATAATTTCAGCGAAGGGCTAGAAACTTGCCACTTAGAAAGGCAAACTTATCATACTTGTGTGAGACAAAAGAAAAAGGAAATGAATCTCTAAATCAAAGGAACCTTGTCCCTTATCATAAGAACATTTTATCATGATTTTTAAAATACAAATCTTCTTTTGCTATGCATATCATGACTAAGGGAGAGGAAGACAAGAACATAAGTTGTTCTTCCTCAAAGAGCAACCAAGTGCATCTTAATTGTGATAAGGTAGACCCATGATTATGAAAGAAGGACCACTTGATAGTTTATTTAAGCAAGAACCACTCTTATAACATTATAATTTTGTCCAAGTGAGGGAGAAGAAAAATAGAAGCAAGGTAGCGTAAGGAAAGGAGAGAAAGAGAGGAGAAGAGAGAAAGGAAGAAGAAAGAGAAGCCTAGAGGACTAAGTACTCAAGGTAAGTTAGTTTAATCTCCACTTATATCCATATTTTATCTTCATCCTTGGGGTTCAAAACTCACCCTCCTTCTCTTATTCAAGTTGTTGGAAAAGCTAAGGGAATAGAGGAATCTTGCCACTTTCTTCAAGAGGAAACAAGAAAAAGAATTCACTAAGTGAACTAGGGAGATCATTAGGTAGGTTTAACAACATTTTTTTTAAAAGAAAAGCTTTGAAATTAGAAACATTTATATAGGATTTTGATCCTAAAACTTTGATGAAATTTACAATATTTGTTACTTTGATGATTAACAATTGATGTTGCTATATCATGTTACATGTTGATCTTGCATGTGATGTATGTTTGAATACTTAGGTTGGTGTGGAAACACTACGAGAAAATGAATTTTTTGTGGCGAATTTTCAGTGACGACTTTATAAATTCATCATTAAATGCTATTTTTAGTGGCAAATTTTAGGGTCACCACTGAAAGTTTGACTTTCTATGGCGACTTAGATATGTTGCCATAAAAAGTCATGCTTTCAGTGTCAACTTTGGAAATTTTTCCACTGAAGGTTGATTTGAAACTGGTTTTTAATCTTTTCTATGGTAATTTATAGGTGTCACCAATGAAGATAGCTTAAAAAAGAAAAAAAAGGTGAGAAATTATGCGGGTTCTTTTTCCCCCTTTATTTTGCAGACCGCCATTTTGCTCTACAAAAAGGGATTAAGGGGAAGGGGCTTTACGATAGCTTAGAAAAAAGGTCAGAAATTTTCTATTTTGTTGTCCACTAGACCACTATCTGTCAGCGAGGGAAAGTACGGGCCAATTTTTTCCATCCATCGGGCCACCATTTGCATCTCCATTGTAAAGCTCTTGGACAAGTGAGGATTTAGGGCTAAATTCTCTGTTTTGCATGGCGAGTAAGTGTTTTTTTGATACAACATGGTGAGTAAGTTATGCTCAACAATCTTTGAACCTCTTTCATTTATCTAAATCCATTGGTTTTCTGTGCTAAATGTAATGGGTCTATCCTGATTTCTGGAGCGTGAAGAGTGTTCTTTGCCATTTCTTTGTAATTTTGGCTTCTATATATTTTTTTTAGATATTTTCCCTTTTTCTGAGTGTTTGAAATTAGAAATTTACCGAAACCCTTTGCTGTATATTTTTTGCCATTGGTTTTCTATGCTCGCATCATGCTAGGTATCTTAACAATAAGCTCTCTATAAAGCTGATCAAGTACAAGTATTACCATATCCCCTTGTGTTCATTGAGCTTTTGAATATATCATATTACTGGTTGCTTGCTCAAAATGGTCATGAGAAAAACTGAATGTATGGGCATATATATATATATGCCGTTGATGATGAATAAATGGCAATAGGAGAAAATACAGATTTATTTTCCCAAGTTACAATAGATTCTACTTTTGGTTTAAACTATGTGTTTTAGGCTTCATGAAATGAATTGCAACTGTTAGGCTAGTTAGTGATATAGTTTTACTTGAGTGTCTTTCATGGTGATGACCCTTATGTGCTCTGTTTGGGCAAAACTTCAGTTTTGAGCTTAATTGTTTTTCTTTTCTAGTGGATCTTAAAAGAAAGATTTGGAATATACATTGGTATGGGATTGTGAATCATAAGCCTTAGCTGCATGGGCCTTGTGTTTATGGTGTCTCAAATTAGGAAATCTAGGCACCGGTGAAATTTTGATATCAAAACTGAAGATGATGCCTCTTATGGTAGCCACTGTAAAAGATACAATCATAAAGAAAGTAATCTTTCCATTGCATTCTCTGCCTCCTCTTTCTCATACTGGTATCCCGATAGCCATAATTGCCCTCTTTTTTCTAAAACTCTGTTGGTATCTCTCCTAGTCCAACAACACCATTATATAGTGTATTATATACTTTAACAAATATTTCTAAGTTTGCCTTGTAAACCCAGAATAGAGTACAGGCTTTCTTGACTTTTGTAGCTGATAAACAATGAAGGAAACACTAATCTAAATTTTCATGTACATATCTAGTTTTTCTAGGAGGTGAATCTATATTTCTATCAATTGTACAATGATAATATGGTTGACCAATAAGCTTTGGTTAATGGGTTGAATAAGTAATATACTTTTAGTTCATCTCTATGGTTGAGAAAAATGCATCTTTCTCCTTCTTCATCATTCTTCTATGTGTCTTAAGAGTAAATTGAAATCAGTAAGACTATGAGACGAAGAGCGAAAGGAGCAGTCGAAATGCAAGCCACCAATAACTTCTTTAATTCTCCTTTTGATTAGTAACACACCTAAAAATGTTTCACTTGCTTTGTGATACCTGGGGCAAAATTTGTAACTCTGGATAATTGTATTTATTTTATTTTATTTTTCAATAATTTAAATTTTCATTTTCTTCATTTTGTAAGTGATGTGAGAAATGAATGCATCTTAAAAATACAATGTTAATAATATGTCCTGATAGATGGGATTGAATTATAAGATGACAAATGGAATGGAAAATTGGGAATGGATAAGAACTTGAATTTGTTGAATTGAACACTTCTCATTTTAAAAAGTGCCAACAGTAGTGCACTTTCTTGTACTATGATTGGCTTGCAAATATGTCGCCTACTCTCTTTTTTACATTTTGCAATAATGGAACACTTTCTTCCACTATAATTTAACTCACAAATTGTCACCTATTCCTTATTTCACAATTGCAACCGCACTTCTTTCTTTCGGCTTTTATTTTTCCTATTTTCAAATCGGGTAGTTGGAATTACTGAGGAATAATTTCTATCTAAAATTTTAAGTATGTCTATCAACTTGGTTGATAGTTAATTAATCTTTTAAGACTTGATTTCTTGCATAACTTGAATAGAAAGGGAATGCTTAAGATCACCAATGTGAAGTTCATGTTCACCCGTTGGGATTCTTCGAATCCCAAACTTGTCCACAACGCTAAGGTTCTTGCACACATGGACTCCAACCTAGACTTGTTGCTTTGAGCCTGCACCTACATTAATTTTATAAAGCCCCACCAGTTGTTTCGAAGTTTCTTTTGCTAGATGTTGTTGACTTCTCTCTGATTTTTCATGTGCATACATTCATATCTCTTTCATGTTTTCTTTATACAGATGCAGAGCAGATATGGACATGCAAGAAAAGAGCCAATAAGTTTTTTCTACTTTGCGTTTTTTTATAATTTAGTTGAACCTTCAATTTATCTACTGCTTGCCTGGATTTCTTGCTAGCTTGTTAATGCCTAGTTATCATTGTTAACATTATCTCACTTGTACTTTTTGTACTTTTATGCTTAAGCCTACCAATGATTTATATTGTAGGTGGACCATCTCTTCAAACATTGGATTAATAAGGAAAGGAATGCTTGCTGGTGCACTTCTTTTAGCTGTCTAAAACTTTCCTAGCTTAATGCTTCGGTTGTACTGTGGTAGATTTTTATTGTGTTAGGATTAGGTAGTTTGATTTATAACTAGTTACTTTTTTAAATATAATTAATTATATTACATTGAATATTTGTATTTAAACTAATTGTAATTGAATATCAGTTTAAATAATGACATTATTTTTAATTTATAATTTTAGCAGGATAATTAATTTATTCATTACATTTTTTATTTTTTGATTATTATATTTGTAGCAATATTTACAAATTTTAATAGAAAAAATTAATGAAATGAAAAAAATTACAATAGACTTTCAGTGCCCCAAAAAATTTGATAGTCATAGAACCATGGATTTAGTGGCAACTTAGTTAAAGTTGTAACATCTTGAATTTCGTTTCTTTTATTAATAAAGGAATATAAATATTTAATGTAACATCCCTAATTTTATTTCTTTAAAGGTACATATATATTTAATTAAGGAAATAAAATTTATTAGACAATTTTTAAATATCTAAAGAAATATAATCCTTAGAAATTCTTCATCTTATGTGTTTGCATAGAAAATATTTCTAACATTAAGAGAACAAGTAAAGAGAGAAAATCTAATAAGAAAAATTAGAAATAACATACCAAAGAGACACGAAATTCTTTGGTGAGGAAGATAATTTTTTGTGAAGTAAGTAAAGGTCTTAAAAGTTTAAGAAGATTGGATTAGGGTAATTTTTCCTAATTCAAGAGTTAGAAATTTCTAAATTTAACATCTCCACCCAAAATTGGGCTTTCACCTATGGACATTCCATATAGAGTTTTTCCATTTCACATAAGTTTCTAGCAAGTCCATTAGATAACCTAAACAAGAAATAAAACATAGACTTGGACTAAGATATAGAAGTTGGACCAATAGCCCAAAAATTATGAAAATGTGACCAAACCCTCTAAGAAAGGTAGAATTTTATCCAAAGCAAGATAAATGGGTAGGAATGAGCCCAAATCTAAGAGAAAAAAATAAAAAATAAATAAATCATATGATGAAATAATAGTGTAATAATAATATAAAGATTAGGTTACATGACATTAAGACAAAAATTCAGCAAGTGGTATGATAATACATGGCATTAGGACAAAACATCTATATCTTACACTCATAATTTTAGCAAGTGGTATCATAATACATGGCATTATGACAAAAAATTCCTATCCTACACAAATAATTTCAGTCAAGTAAGGGAGATTCAAGGGCTAGAAACTTGCCAATTAGAAAGGAAAACCTATCATACTTGATTAAGACAAAATAAAAAGGGAAATAAATCCCTAAATCAAAGGGACCTTGTCCCTTTTCTTAAAAACATATTATCATAATTTTCAAAATATAAATCTCATTTTGTTATGCATATCTTGACTAAGGAAGATGAAGACAAGAACATGAGTTGTTTGTTTTCCAAAAATCAACCAAGTGCATCCTAATTGTGATAAGGTAGACCCATGATCATGAAAGATGAATCACTTGATAGTCTATTTAAAAAAAACCCACCCCTATAACATTATAATTTCGTCCAAGTGAGGGAGAGGAAAAATAGAACAAGGTAGAGTGAGGAAAGGAAAGAAAGAGAAGAAAAGAAAGGAAGGAAGAAGAAAGAAAAAGTCTAGAGGACTAAGTACTCAAGGTAGGTTAGCTTAATCTCCACTTGAATCCATCTTTCTTCTTCATCCTTGGGGTTCAAAAACTCACCCTCCTTCTCTTATTTAAGCTTCTAGAAAAGCTAAAGGAAGGGAGGAATCTTGCTACTTCCTTCAAGAGGAAACAAGAAAAAGAATTCACTAAGTGAACTAGGGAGATCTTTAGGTAGGTTTAACAATATCTCTTTTTGAAGAAATTTTTTGAAATTTGTAACATTTATATGAGATTTTGATCTTATAACATTGATGAAATTTACAATATTTGCTACTTTGATGATTGGTCATGGATATTGCTATATCATGTTACATGTTATTTTGCATATGATGGATGTTTTGGACATTACGGTTGGTGTGGAAAGTTCTGCATAGGTATGGCTATAGGTGGTAAAATTTTATGATTTTTATGCTGTTATTTTATATATTTAAAGGTGGTGAAAAATTTATGGATTATGATTAGATGTAAAGAGAATGGAAGAGGATGTAATATAATGATGAACTAAAACCTTAGGAAAGGATTGGTTAGGAAACTGGATTTCAGGGTAACCATGGAAGCTTCTATTTTTGAAATTTTAGGAAGCATCAGTTAGGAATTAAAAGATATGATTAACATGAAAAATGTAGATCTATGTTTCACGGACTTTTACCCACTGGAATCACTTAATTTGGAGTCCAGATGAGGGAGATATTGCCCAATATATAAGTCATGCTCAGACAATGGTTAACCAGAGAAGAATGTGTCAAGTATGCTTCTGTCTTTAAATTTCTAGGATACATCTGTAGGGAACTAAAAGAAATGCTTGACATAAAAAATGTATATCTTTGTTTTATGGATTTTTAGCCACTATAATCATTTAAATTAGAATCAATATGATGGAGATATGGTCAGATTAGTAAGCAAATGTCATAAACTAGCTAACCAGGGAAGAATCTATTAAGTATGCTTATGTGTTTGAATTTTTGGGCAAAATATGTAGAGAATTAAAGGGAATTATTACCAAAATAAATATAGATATATGAATTATGGATCTATAGGCTCTGAAAGCACTTAATTTGGAGTACATATGAGAGAGATATGACTAATTAATGAGTAAATGTTAGAATCAGTATAGAATCCAAAGTGGTAAATGTAAGTGTTTTCGTTTTCAATTTTTTGGGAGTAATTAGTAAGGCATATAAAGAAATGATAAACTTGAAAGTTGTATATAAATGTCTTATCGTTTTATAGGCTTTGCAATCACCTCAATTGGAGTTTGTATGAGGGAGATATGTTCTGATTAGTAAGTAGAGGTCTGATCCTACCCGAGAAGAAATAACATTGAATTTGAGAGAGTAGTAACACCATAATTACTTAAGATTTCACTAAAATATTCAACATAAGGATTTTAGAGGATTGTCTTATATTTTAATTGACACTAAGATCACCTCAATTGGATTTAAAATGAGGGTGTTATGCTCTATTTAGTGAGGAGAGGATAATAATATTTAAAAAATAAGAAGAATATTATAAATGAAAATAATAAATGACTTGTGTATACTATAGCCATTGTCGTTGCATGAACTCCTTACCATTTTAAGTGTGTAATTTTGACATAGAAATATTTTATAAAGTAATATTTGAAACGATTATGATTATGGCATGATTACCAATAATTTTTGGTAATTATTATATTTTGATGAAAATTATGGCATGTGAGTATAATAAACATACTTGTGGTGCACCAGTAAGGGACGCCCTACCAACGACTATGATTATGTTAATGAGAAAAGAAATTGGGCCATCTCAGACGAAGCAAGAAAAGCCCATACCGGAGAGTAGAAAGTACTCACCCTGACGGGGGTAGCTTGACATGAAAATTAGTTGATAGCCATCGTATGATATTTTGAAAATAGTTATTCATGCCATCCATGTCATTAGTGTAAAATTTTCATGTGACCTAAGGTAATTGTTGTAGCTTATACAGATGAACATGACATGATGAGCTATATTGATGATAATTATGATTTATTGTTGAACCTACTGGGATTTAATTTTCAATATATTTTCATATCATGTTCAGAAAACTAGGTTTGCAGATATTTCTTTGACTCTAACTCTTAGTGTACGTTAGATTGAGTTACTCTATGTTGGGCAAATCCAAGAAATTAATAAGATGTTTGTTGTCGAGTTAGCTAAGATCCCGGTGAAGGTGCATCCACCCGCACTTGTATCTTCAGAATTGGTCCATAGGGATGAATAAGATGTAGACATATATGTGTTTGATTTACGTACAAATGTTGTTAATTAATTATGTGTTAACCTTAATTATGCTTGGTTAAATTAATTGAATGTTATTATGAGTTAAATTAAGGTAATGACTTCATGCAACTTTATAAAAAAATTGATATATATGTATATATGTAAAAAAATGGAGTTGTTACATAATTGGTATCAGAGCAAGTCGATCCTAGATGGCCAGTGGATGGATGGTTATCTGAGTCGATCTTATAGTGTCTTGAGTATGTTGTGGTTGTGCTCTATTGAGGATCAATGATTTCATATAGGTAAGAAATTACTAGTGTTTCCTATCTATATGCCGAGGTGGTGTTATGATTGCTGTTAAATATTTTTGAAACTAACTATTAGGCTTGATCAACTCAATAGTAGCATAACTTTGTTTTTACCACAGTAGGAAATGGCACCACCGAGTAGAAATCAGGAAAACAATGCGGAGGAAACCCTGCACAATCTGGCCACGGCAATTATATACCAAGTCATGTAACATCCCGTAATTTTTAAATATTTTCCTTAGAAATTCTTCACCTTACATATATGCATAGAAATGTTCTAATATTAATGGAATAGGTAAAGAAAGAAAACCTAAGAGAAAATATTAGAAATAAACATGCTAAAGAAAGGTGAAATTCTTAGGTAAAGAAAGATAAATTTTTGTGAAGTAAGTAAAGGTCTTAAAATTTCAAGAATATCGAATTAGGGTAATTTTTCTTAATTTAAGAGCAAAAGTTACTAAGTTTAGTATCTCCACCTGTAATTGGGCTTTAACCTATGGACACTTCATATAGAGTTTTTCTACTTCACATGAATTTTTAGCAAGCCAATAGGAAAGCCCAAGGAAGAAATAAAACATAGACTTGAACTAGGATATAGAATTGGACCGGTAGCCCAAAAAAATCATGAAAATGTGACCAAGCCCATTATGAAAGGTAGAATTTTAACCAAAGTAAGGAAAATGGGCAAGAATGAGCCCAAACCCAAGAGGAAAAATAAAAATAAAAATAAAATTAAAGTGATGAAATATTGGTGTAATCAAGATTAAGTGACATGGCATTAAGACAAAAATTTAGCAAGTGGTGTGATTCTACATTCATCATTTTGGCAAGTGGCATAATAATACAAGGCTTTAGGACAAAAACATCTATATCCTACATTCATAACTTTAGCAAGTGGGTAATAATACATAGCATTATGACAAAACATCATTATCCTACACAAATAATTTTCGTTAAGTAAGGAAAATTCAATGGCTAGAAATTTGCCACTTAAAAAGGCAAATCTATCATACTTGATTAAGACAAAAGAAAAAGGAAATGAATCCCTAAATCAAAGGGATCTTGCCCCATATCTTAAGAACATATCATCATAATTTTCAAAATACAAATCTCCTTTTTCTATGCATATCTTGACTAAGGAAGAGGAAGACAAGAACATAAGTTGTTTGTTTTCCAAAAATTCAACAAAGTGTATCCTAATTGTGATAAGGTAGACCCATGATCATGAAAGGTGAATTATTTGGTGGTCTATATAAGAAAACCCACCCTTACAACATTAGAATTTCGTCCAAGTGAGGGAGATCAAAAATAGAAGCAAGGTAGTGTGAGGAAAGGAGAGGAAGAAAGGAAGAAAGAGGAAGGAGAAGTCTAGGGGACTAAGTGCTCCAGGTAAGTTTAACAATATTTCTTTTTGAAGAAAACCTTTGAAACTCATAATATTTATATGAGATTTTGATCTTAGAACTTTGATGATTGGTCATGGATGTTGCTATATCATGTTACATATTGATCTTGCATGTGATGTATGTTTGAATACTTAGGTTGGTGTAGATAGTTCTGCATGGGTATGGCTATGGTTGACAGAATTTTAAGCTTCGGTATTTTAATTTCTGGGAACCATCTATAAGGAATTAAAATAAATGGTTAACATAAGAATTAAAGATACATGTGTCACGGATTTTTACCCAGTGGAATCATTCCATTTGGAGTCCATATGAGGTAGCTATGGTCGGATTAGTAGTCAAAGGTCAGAAAATAAATCATCAGGGAAGAATATGTTAGGATAGCTTCGGTAATTTAATTTCTGGGAATTATTGGTAGGGAATTAAAATAAATGGTTAACATAAGAATTAAAGATATGTGTGTCATGGATTGTTAGCCACTGGAATCATTCAATTTGGAGTAAACATGTGGTAGATATGGTCCGATTTGTAAGCCAAGGTCAGAAAATGGTTCATCAGGGAAGATTATGTTAGGACAGTTTTTGTATTTTAATTTTTGGAAATTATCTGTATGGAATTAAAATAAATGGTTAACATGAACGTTATATATCTTTGTCTCATGGAAATATACCCACTGGAATTATGCAATTTGGAGTTCATATGAGGTAGATATGAGCCGATTAGTAAGCAGAGGTCAAAAAATGTTTATTCAGGGAAGAGTATGTTATTAATGTTTTAGTTTTTACATTTTTTGGAATATTCTGTAGGGAATTAAAATAGCGCGCCAACATAAAAATTATATATATATGGCTCATGGATTTTTACAAACTGGAATAACTCAATTTGGAGTTCCAATTTGGGAGATATGGTCTAATTAGTCAGTAAAGGTCAGAACCTATCCGAGAGGAACTATCCTGTACTTTGAGGGAGTAATATCACCTTGATGTCTTAATTTTTCGCTACAATGTTCAACATAATAGTTTTAGATAATTGTTTTATCTTGAAATGGACACCAAGATCACCTACATCAGAGTTAAATTGAAGGAGTTATGCTCTGATTAGTAAGAGAAGGTTAGATAGGATGACAACCTGCATCAAGAAAATAAAGAAATAAAATTAGTATTTAAAAAAGAAGATGAATCTTAATAAATGACTAGTATAGCCATAGCCATTGCCATTGTATGAACTTCTTACCATCTTAAGTGTGAAATTTTGACATGGAAATATTTTATAAAGTGATATTTGAAATGGTTATGTTCATGGCATGATTACCAATGATTTATGGTAATAGTTATATTTTGATGAACATACTTGTTATTGAAAGCATATTTTTGGCTATCATTGTGAAAAGAAAAGAAATGAGCACGGTCACATGGCAATCCGTGTGGTGCACCAGTAGGGGATGCCCTACCAACGGTTATGATCATGATAATGAGAAAAGAAAGAGAAAGTGGGCCATGTCGGATGGAGCGAGAAAAGCCCGTACCGGAGAGTAGAGGATACTCACCCTGACCGGGGTAGCTTGAAATGAGAATAAGTTGATGGCCATCATATGATATTTTGATAATAGTTAATCATGTCATACATATCATTATAGTATGATTCGTATGTGCATAGATATAATGCATTCATGTGACCAAAGATATTTTCTATAGTTTATACAGCTGAACATGACGTGATAAGCTTTACTGATGATAATTTATTGTTGAACTTACTGGGATTTAATTCTCACTATATTTTCATATCATGTTCAGAAAATTATTTATGCAGCTTTTGTTTCTAAGGCTCTGGCTTTTAGTGCACATTGGATCGAGTTACTTTATGTTGGGCAGATTTCAGAATCAAATAAGATGTTTTGTCGTCGAGTTGGCTCAGATCCCGGTGAAGGTGCAACCACCCGCACCTGTATCTCCGGAATTGGTCAACCAAAATAAACAAGATGTAAATATCTATGTGTTTGATATGTTATACGTATGTTTTGATTAATGACATGTATGTGAACTCAATATTGTATTAATAATAAAGGAAAAAAAAGAGAGGTTGTTACAAGTCACGACTACCAACCAAATTCTACAATACCTTCAAAATGTTAATAACTCGAATGGTGAGAATGGAGCTAATAATCCAATGCCAAGAAATGATAATGGCATATCCAAGTTCCTAAGGACTAGACCACCTTGTTTTCAAGTTGGCTTTGACCCGACTATTGTTGAAAGTTGGATAAGGGAACTAGAGAAAATCTTTGAAATGATGGGTTGTACTGAGGAGCAGCAAGTTATCTTCACTGCATATATGCTGAAAGATGAAGAAGAATACTGGCGGCGTGGAACTAGAGAACTTTTAGCTCACCAGGGAAGGCAGATCACCGGCCAGGTGTTCAAAGACAACTTTTTGGAAAAGTACTTCCCAAGTACTGTGCGAGCAGAGAAGGAGTTTGAATTTCTCCAACTAAGGCAGGGTAGCATAACTATAGACCAGTACATCGCAAGGTTTGAGAAATTGTCTAAGTTCTCCTCTTACCTGCGATTTAACCCCGATGAAGCATGCAAGGCTGTTAAGTTCGAAGCGAGATTGAATCCAGACATAAGGAATGCTATTGTAACAATGGAGATCAAGGAGTTTATACCTCTGATAAATAAATGCAGACTCTTAGAGAAGAGCTTGAGGGCGGTGGCAGATGAGAAACAAAGACAAAACTTTTAAAAAAGGAAGAATGAGCCACAAAACTCAAGCAGAAATGTTAGAGGAAAAGGATAGGGTATTGGTAAGAGGCCAATGACTACAAGTCCCCGATGACCTTTCCAACAAAAATTTTCCACAGCCAAGTGTACTAAGTGCGGACATATGTATGGTAATTGGCCATGCTACATGGGATTAGATGTTTGCTTCAATTGCGAACATAAGGGTTATTTTGCAAAGAATTGCCCACAGAATTTAGTGAAGCAGCCGGAATAGAGGCCTCAAGTGAAAGGAAGGGTTTTCACCCTGAAAGGCCAAGATGTAACTTAATCCCCCGAAATGATTCAACGTACATGCTATATCTATGGATTTGCTCTTATGGTGTTGTTTGACTCTGGTGCTAGTCATTCATTTATATCGGAAGAATGTATTAGTATCCTATTTCTGAAATCCCCTATGAGCTATTTGTAGTAACCCCCACGGGGGAAAGGGTCTTAACTTTCTTTGTATGTAAAGATTGTCAGGTCACTATTCAAGAGAAAACTTTTTCTGTAGACCACGTCTATCTACCTTTAAAAGGTATTGATGTCATTCTAGGGTTAGACTAGATGTCTAGAAATTCGGTCTAGTTGAATTGTTGCAACAAGACCATTGAATTTTTACCTCCTACTTCAGAAGAAGAGATGTAGTTATTGATGCTTAATGCCAATCAAGTCAATAAGGATGAATAAGATGTAGACATATATGTGTTTGATTTATGTACGAATGTTATTAAATAATGATGTTTAAACCTTAATTATGCTTGGTTAAATTAATTGAATGTTATTATGAGTTAAATTAAGGTAATGACTTCATGCGACTTTTAAAAAAATTATATATATGTATATATGTAAAAAAAACTGGAGTTGATATAGAAGTCGCCACTAAAAGCCTGCAAATGTAAATATAAATAAGGGAGTTGACAGTAATAAACCTTGAGGGTTACAATGGCAACTTAGTAAAGTTGCCACTGAAAAGGGATTCAGTGGCGATTAAAGTCGCTGCCAAAAGTCTACTTTTAGTGGCGACCTTATAAAGTCGCCACTGAAAGTAGACTTTTGGTGGCGACTTTAATACTTTTTAGCGACAAATTTTTATTTTTTGTGGCCATAAAAGTCGCCACCAAAAGAGTTTTTGGTGGCGACATTTGGCAATCGCCACCAAAAGCTTTTAGTAACGGTAATATAGGCAGTGACTGAAAGTTGCCACAGAAAGTCTTTAGTGGTGACTTTTTGGTAGTCGCCGCTGAAAGTCCAATTTCTTGTAGTGAAAGTTTTGCATAGGTATGGCTATGGGTGGCAAAATTTTAATATTTTTATGCTACTATTTTGTATATTTAAATGTGGTGAAAAGTTGATGGAATATGATTAGATGTAAATTTGGAAGAAAATTGAAGAGGACATAATAAAATGATGAACTAAAACCTTAGAAAAGGTTTGGTTAGGAAACTAGATTTTGGAGTAACTAGGGACGTTTCAGTTTTTCAAATTCTGGGAAGAATCGGTTAGTAATTAAAACAAATAGATATATGTCTTATGGATTTTTAGCCACTATAATCACTCAATTTGGAGTCGATATGAGATAGATATGGTCAGATTAGTAAGCAATAGTCAGAAAATGGTTAACCAGGGAAGAATTTGTTTAGAAAGCTTCTGTTTTTGAATTTCTAGGAAAATTTTGTAGGGAATTAAAATAATTGGTTAACCAAAAAAATATAGTATGTCTCACGAAAATTTAGCCACTGGAATCACTCAATTTGGAGTTCATATGAGGGAGATATGGTCAAATTAGTAAGTAGAGGTTAGAACTTACTCAAGAAGAAATAACGTTTAAGGTGAAGGAGTCATATCACCAATATTCCTTAAAATTTTGATAAATTTTTCAACATAATACTTTTAGATAATTGTTTTATCTTTAAATGGACACCAAGATAACCTAAGTTAGAGTTAAAATGAGAGAGTTATGCTCTAATTAGTCAGAGAAGGTCAGGCAGGACAAAAACCTGCATTAGGGAATAACACAACATAGAGCATGGCCGTTTTCCAAGGCACAGCCATGCCGTGTTCAGTGTGGGAAATGGCATTTTTGAAGGCTAAAGCATGACTATTTTACAAGAAATGGCCAAGTCATGTTACAGGATACATTTAGGCTGTGTTGGAAGCTAGTAAAGCTTATTTTCAACATTTTTCTACCTTAAATGAACCTCATTAACTATAGGATAATAATATTTAAAAAAGAAGAAGAATATTATAAATAAAAATAATAGATGAGTAGTGTATGTCATAGCCATTTCCATTGCATGAATTTCATACTATGCGTAATTTTGACATGTAAATATTTTAAAATGATATTTGAAAATGATTATGTTCATGGCATGATTGCATTTTTTCCAATGATTTTTGATAATGATTATGCTTTGATGTTAAATTATGGCATATGAACATAATGAACATACTTGCTATTGAAATCATATTTTTGGCTATTCATCTAAAAATAAAAGAAAAGAAAAGAGACGAGCACAGTCATATGGCGGTCTATGTGGTTCACCAGTAGGAGATGTCCTACCAACGGCTATGATTATGTTAATGAGAAAAGAAAGTGTGCCATGTCGGACGGAGCGAGAAATGTCACGCCCTTAA
Source organism: Gleditsia sinensis (assembly GCA_037074535.1). Lineage (NCBI taxonomy): Eukaryota > Viridiplantae > Streptophyta > Magnoliopsida > Fabales > Fabaceae > Gleditsia > Gleditsia sinensis. The sequence continues at coordinate 41,004,409 of CM073467.1, forward strand.
TTTTAGAGTACATGAAACATATAGTTTACGAACATATATTTTTCATAATATATATAATACACTCTTTTACAGATAGGTATTCCCATGTATACACAATATATAAATCAAAATCTACGTGCCTGGAAAAATGCTACATTGCAGCGATTCCAAACCTTTTAGAACTGTTTTGAGTATATCTCCCTGTTATGAACTCCAATCAAAGTGATTGTAGCGGCTGTGAAAAGATAACACAATCATCTACAACTTTTATGTTGAACACTTGGTGAAATTCGGGAGATGTCATAGCGTTATAGAGCTCGCAAATCAGAATCACAGTGCAACAGGATGAATTCTGACCTTTGGTCAATAATTTTGTCATATCTCCTTCAATTTAGATCAGACTAAGGTATATAGTTCAAGAAGAGTATGGTTTTGAAAATGGATTTTTGAACTCATTGAATATATGATTTTAAATGTATTTCTCATCATATGGTAAAGAAAATATATTGTGCACGTCGCATTGATTTATAAAGCTATATGATTTCCTTGAAAAAAGGCATATATATGTGATAAACCCTGATTGGGAAATTTATGACAGATGAACTGTACTAAGACTAAAAGTCTGTATTATACTGAAAAATCTATTGGATGATATGATATATGTGTAAATGATAATTTCTATGGAGGAATCCTATTGGAAACATTGTTTGCTAACATCAAGTGATGTTAGCCCTGGTGCACCTTGATACCTCAGCTAGCAGGGGTGGTGCTAGCCTCATGTGACGGCTAACACACGGGATATGATATGTGATGGAGAGCGGGATGCCTCCTATATGGGCAAGATGCTGACTATATGATAAGTGACTTGCCTCCCTTGCTATGTGCTTAGAAAATACCCATATTAGAGTCCCTTTGTGTGTCCTCTAGAATGGTGGTAGGGCAAACCTTAGCGGGATGCTGAATTTAGGCAAATTATACACCACCAAAGTACAGAAGGGTCTGAATTCTGATATGGTGGTTTTGACATGGGATCCTCATAATATTTTCATGTGAGATATTTTGATGCATAACAACATTTGTTTAATGATCATACAGTATAGTATTTTGTTTTGGATATATTAATATCCTTTGTTTTGAGAATATTTGAAATGCGAGTCCCATATGGATGTACTTTCGAATTGTATTTTCTACGTGATAAATTTTAAAATATGAGTACATCCATACGTTGACCTAAGAGGTCATAGAAGGTATTATCTACTCACTAAGTTGTCAAACTCACTACATGATACTTAAATTTCTTTCATATAAGGATACAGAGTTTAGTCCTGCAGCTACGTGATCAACTAGGTGTCATACATTCTGGGTGAGCCTACATTACTTCCATGGCTCACAGTGATTAAATTATTTTATACTTGTATTATAGATTATGCTTTGAACGCCACAGGTAGGATCCCTACTTCTGCTGTACTTTGATATTTATAGATTTGGTTTATATATTATATATACATGGAAATACCTATCTGTAAAAGAGTGCATTATATATGTTATGGAAAATACATGTTCGTAAAGTATGTGTTTCACGTGCTCTAAAATTAGGGGCATGACACTAATCATTCATTTATATTGGAAGAATGTATTAGGGAGATTCAGTATCCTATTTTTGAAACCCCCTATGAGCTATCTCTAGTAACCCCCACAAGGGAAAGGGTCTTAACTTCCTCTATATGTAAAGACTGTCAAGTCACCATCTAGGAGAAAACTTTTTCTATAGACCACGTTTGTCTACCTTTAAGAGGTATTGATATCATTCTAGGATTAGACTAAATGTCTAGAAATTGGGTCTTGCTAAATTGTTGCTCCAAGACCGTTGAATTTCTACCTCCTACTCCACAAGAGAAGATGCAGTTATTGATGTTAAATGCCAATCAAGTAAATCGAGAGTTAAAGAGTGGAGTAATTGGTTATAATCTCTTGTGTTTATCAAACTTAGAAGTCGAACCGAAGCTTAATGAAATTCCAATAGCTAATGAGTTTCCTGAAGTATTTCCACCAAAATATCCAGTCCTGAGAGAGAGATAGGGATCTCTATTGATCTCCTACTTGAAACAGGGCCTATCTTTATTGCACCTTATAGAATGGCCTCGAAGGAACTACAGAAACTCAAGAAATAGTTAGAGGAATTGTTAGATAAGCAATTCATTAGACCAAGTGTATCACCTTGGGGAACTCTTGTATTGTTTGTTAAAAAGAAAGACGAGAGCCTGAGACTTTGCATAGATTACAGACAGCTGAGTAAGGTGACTGTAAAAAATAAGTACCCTCTCCCTAGGATAGATGATTTATTGGATCAACTGAAGGGAGTCTCCATCTTTTCTAAAATTGACTTGAGATTGGGATACCATCAAATTATGATCAAGGAGAAGAATGTACCAAAAAAAGCCTTTAGGACTAGGTATAGGCACTATAAGTTTCTCGTAATGCCCTTCGAGTTGACAAATGCACCTGTAATTTTCATGGATTACATGAATCACATTTTTTGACCCTATCTAAATCAATTTATAGTGTTCATTGATGACATCTTGATATACTCTAAGAGTGAGAAAGAACATGAATAATATCTATGAATCATGCTGCAAGTGCTGAAAGAGAAAAAGTTGTATGCCAAATGGGAAAAGTGTGGATTTTGGTTGACAGAGGTGAAGTTTCTCGGACATGTCATCTCCAATAGAGGGGTATTCGTAGACCTTAGCAAGATGGAAGCAATGATTTAGTCAGAAAGATCAAAGACTGTTACAGAAGTCAGAAGTTTCTTGGGTTTGGCCGAATGCTACAGGAGGTTTATACAAAACTTCTCTCGTATAGCCTTGCCATTGACTAAATTAACTAGGAAGGGAAGTCCTTTCAAATGGATTAATCAATGTGAAGTTAGTTTTCAGAAGCTTAAGACAACATTGACCACTCCTCTTGTTTTAATTATTCCAAACCACACAGGACATTTTAAAATGTATAGTGACACTTCAAAGAAAGGGTTAGGGTGTGTGCTGATGCAAAACAAAAGAGTAGTTACTTATGCCTCTAGGAAACTTAAACCCCATGAAGGAAATTATCCAACCCATGATCTTAAAGATTTGGTGACATTATTTATACGGAGCAACATTTGAAGTATACTATGACCATAAGAGTCTTAAGTACCTTTTTTATCAGAAGGAGTTAAATATAAGGCAACGAAGATGGGTAGAATTTCTTAATGACTACAAGTTTAAGATAAAGTATCACCCAGGAAAGATGAATGTTGTAGGTGATGCCTTGAGTTGAAAATCTCGACAGTTGGGTCAAATGATCATGTATAAGATGCAGATGCTAGAGAAATTTTGAAATTTAAAGCTGGTCACTACTCTTACCCCAAAGAAGCTAATCATCAATGGGCTGAGTATAAAGTGTCATCTTAAAGCCAAGATTAAAGAGGTTCAAGCTCACGACCAATACTTATAGGATCACAAAGAATAAGATGATTTTTTTTGTCTAGGAAGATGGAGTAATCAAATATCAAGGAAGGGTTTGTGTCCCTTAAGAACAAGAGTTGAGAATTAAGATCCTGCAAGAAGCACATCAAAGTAAGTACACAGTCCATCCTGGATCCACTAAAATGTATCAGGATTTAAAGAAGATGTACTGGTGGCCAGGGATGAAAAATGATATTGCTGAGTTTGTGGTAAAATGTTTAATTTGTTAAAAGTTAAAAGTGGAGCATCAAAAGCCAGCGGGATTTCTACAACCTTTTAAGATCCCTGAATGGAAATGGGATAGTGTTTCAATTGACTTTATAGTGGGTTTACCTAAGACTTCAGTTGTACATGACTTTATCTTAGTAATAGTAGACAAATTAACCAATTCTACTCACTTTCTTCCCATAACGATTAACTTTTCACTGGACAAATTGGACACCGACATACTAGCTAATACCAGCATCCATATTGGACACTGACATGAAGCAATTGAGGAATAAAACCATTCCCCTAGTTAAGGTGTTATGGGAAGGTTGGACTCCATAAGAATCAACTTAGGAGCTGGAAGAAGTCATGAGGAAGAAATATCCGCAATTGTTCTTATTAAGTAATTTCTAAAATTTTGAGGACAATTTCTTTTAGGGGGAGAGAAATGTATCATCCTTAATTTTGTTTCTTTTATTAATAAAGGTACATAAATATTTAATTATAGAAACAAAAATTATTAAACAATTTTTCGATATCTAAGAAAAAAATATAAGCCTTAGAAATTCTTCACCTTATGTATATGCATAGAAAATGTTTCTAACATTAAGGGAATAGGTAAAGAGAGAAAATCTAAGAGAAAAAAATTATAAATAACATCCTAAAGAGAGGAAAAGTTCTTGGGTAAGGAAGATAAATTTTTGGAAGTAAGTAAAGGTCTTAAAACTTCAAGAAGATTGGATTAAAGTAATTTTTTCTAATCCAAGAGCTAGAGTTCCTAAGTTTAACATCTCCACCCATACATTGGGCCTTCACCTATAGATACTTTATAGAGTTTGTTTTTCCAATTCACATGAGTTTCTAGCAAGCCAATTGGATAGCCCAAGCAAAATATATAACATAGACTTTGACTAAGATATAGAAGTTGGACCGATAGCCTAAAAATCATGAAAATGTGACCAAGCCCTCCATGAGATGTAGAATTTCAGCCAAAGCAAAAGAAATGGGCAAGAATGTGTAACATCCCATAATTTTTATTTTTAAATAATAATATTTTGTTATAAACAAATATATTTTTATTTGTTTAAAAATGATTATGTTTTGCTAAAAGAAAGTATACTTTTAATTAAAGTAATTATTATTTTGCTTAAAATAATTATATTGGCCTTTAATAAATTTTTGTTGTATTTTTAAAAATACTTTTTCTTTTATTATGTATAAAGATATTTATTTTGTGATTTGTTTTATTAAGATTTTTATCAAGAAAAATCATGATTTAAGAGTTTAACTAAATGTTTCTGAGAATGTAAATTTTTAGAAATTTTTGGTATGTTTTAGGATGAAAAACGATATTTATATAAATATATATAAAATAAAATTCCATTATTTAATTATTAAATAATAATAATTATTATTATTATAAAGAATAAAGAAAAGGGGGAGGGGAGATGGAAACCGAAACGTGAAAATGCAGAGGAAGAGAATGAATAGTGAAATAGTGTGAATAGTATCTCTATGTTTTCTCTCTAAATCTGGAGTGCCTATTGGCTTCTGATCTCAAAACTAAGGGTACCATTGGATTCAGGACGGAGAATACTAAAATTTTAACCGAACAATTTTTCAAAGCAACCGTAGATCAGAAGTAGAAAATCACAGAAAAAGGTAAACTATGAAACTCTTACTTAGAGACCTCAAATTGAAAATTTGACGCCGTAGATGGATTCAAGAGCTAGATAAACCTTAAGATATGAAATTTTTCAACTATCTAGCAACTTTTTATTCTTGGTGAATAGTATTTTTCAGTGATGAATAGTATTTTTCGGCCATGAATAATGACTAAGTTCCTGGAGTCATGTCCTTATTTTTTACCCTTTGGATAGGTTTTTAAAGTCTGTTTAGTCAAGTGTTGATTGGAAAAGTGCATTTTGGAGCTATCCAATCTGGAGCCTTATCTTGTGAGTGGATAATTCTTTCTATGACTTGCCCTATACTCTTCTTGATCTTTAAACATATATTTGATTATGTTTATAAGATATTTACACTTTTATATGTTTCTAAAATGTATTAAAATTATCTAAATTGCTTACAATTTTGATTATAGTTCAATAAGAGTATAGTTTTGAGAAATAGATTTCTGAACTCATGGTATATCTGATTTCACATGTATTTCTCATTAAATGGTAAAATGAATATTTATACACGTGATATTGATTTATAAAGCTATATGATTGCCTTGAGAAAGGGCATGTATATGTGATTCTAAAGGTATTTATCATTATTTGACAAAGTTAATATTATGTGCATGAGGCATTGATTTGTAAAATTATAAAGTTACTGATTATGATTGAATGGCAAGCGTAAAGCTCATGGCGAGTTGGTTGATAATTATACATTGCATTTGATTAATATGCATTTATATATATGTATTTATATATATGGATGAATATCAACAGGTTGTATGGCTTGTGACGGTACCGAATAGGGGATACCCTATTAGCCTGATTGAGTTGAGGGAGGACCGCTCCAACCGATTGACAGTGATAATATGAGGAGGCAGATGGGTGATGAACTCACATTCCCTAATCACTATTGTGACTGTAGTCGATTGGTCACTATGCGTATAGCAAATAAGTATGTGGGTTGACCAGATCGCTGAATGAGGCTGGTCATTTTAAAAGTTTATAACTTTATCTCAAAAGCTTATTATTTTACTACAGTTTATACAATTGAGCATAACGACATTTTTTTAATGATCATACCATGCTGAATATGGTTTAGATATCTGAATATCCTTTTATTTGAAAATATTTAAAATATGGGTCCCATATGGATGTACTTTTGAGCTATATTTTCCAAGTGACAAAATTTTAAAACAAGAGTACATCCATATGCTGACCTAAGAGGTCATAGGAGGTATTATCTACTCACTGAGTTATCAAACTCACTACACGATATTTTCACATTTTTTAGATAAGAATACAGAGTCTAATTCTACAGATAGGTGATTAGCTGGTGGCATATTCTCTGGGTGAGTCTACGTTGTTTTGAAGACTCATAGTTTTGAATTATACTATGTTTGTATTCTAGAGTGTGCTCTAAATGCTACAAGCAGGATCCCTACTTCTGTTGTTACTTTGACATTTATAACTTGGTCTGTATAATGTATATACACGAGAGAACCTATATGTATCTATTTCTATGACAAAGAATAGTGTTATGCATGTTATGAAAAATATCTGATTGCGAAAAATAAAAAAATGTTTGTTTCACCTACTCGTAAATTTGGGACATTACAAGTTGGTATTAGAGCATTAAGTTTCCCTGTGGCTATCAGAGTGAAGGATTCTTTTGTAGGACCTTTAGTATGGATATGAGATGGACATATTTATACTTCTGGTGATGCTGAGGGATTTTATAGGATTTCAATTTCCTTTCTATTCTAAATTATTAAATTTCCTAGTATAAAGTTGATTGAATATTGTGACATCTTAAGAGGTATTTATGGGTTAATTACCGCTTGAAAGTGGAAGGGATAAGTGTCCCAGACAATTTAAAGATTTGAGATAAATGTAAAAAATGATCATTTCTCAATATGATATCTGTTTTACCCAATTGTCTAGATATGGTAGACTTTGATATGATATTAGAAATGGATTGGTTGGCAACATGTCAGGCCATTTTAGAATGTCATCCGAAGATGATTAAATTCAATATTCCTAGAGAATCTTCTTTCTTGATACAAGGAGACTATAATGAGGTACCCAAAAATCTAATCTCTGTTTTAGCAGCTTATAATTTATTTCAAAAAGGTGCCAAGGATATTTGGCAGTAGTAGGAGATGTTGATATAAAGTATACCAGTGTAAATCAAGTTCCAGTGGTTAGAGAATTTTCTAATGTAATTCCTGAGAAATTGTCAGGATTATCTCGAAACGTAAAATAGAATTTGGTATTGATTTACTTCAGAAACCCAACTAGTATCTATACTCCTATATAAAATGGTAACAATTGAACTCAAGGAATTAAAGAATTAGTTGTAAGACTTATTGGACAAGAGATTTATATACCTTAGTACCCATTCTTGGAAAGTTCCAATACTATTTGTGAAAAATAAAAGATGGATCGTTGCGATTGTGCATAGATTATAGAAAGTTGAATAAGATAATAGTTTAGAATAAATACTCATGACCTCATATAGATGATCTGTTTGACCAATTATAAGGTGCTCAATATTTTTTTTCAAAAATTTATTTGAGATATAAGTATCATTAATTGAGGATAAGGGAAGAGGATATTCGAAAAATTTCTTTTAGGACTCATTATGGGCATTATGAGTTCTTGGTAATGTCATTTAGTTTGACAAATACCTTAGCTGCATTCATAGACTTAATGAATAGAGTATTTAAACTATTCTTAAATAAATTTATTATTATCTTTATTAATGAAATACTAATATGTTTTGAGAGTACAAAGGATCATAAGCAATATTTAAAGATAGTTTTACCAACTCTAAGGGAGTATGGTTGGTAAAGATGGTATCCAAGTACATCCTAAGAAAGTAAAAGTGGTACAACAATGGCTACGTTTTACTACATTTAAAGATGATGATCCAAATTCAATTTGCACTTTCTGCGGTTGTCTGTTGTCTATTCTATTTGAGTTGTAACTGGATCAAATACATGAACATATGCTTGTAAAGCATTAATCAACTCCTCAGCATTTCAAGCTGAGATGAGAATTCGTCGTACTAAGTGTGAAATAAACCTTTGTTCCATAGCTTGATCAAGAAAAGACAACATACCATCAAAGAAGTGATTAACATTTAACAAACCTATCGGTTTGTGATGTATATTCAGTTGTACCCAAGAGACTATTTAAAAAATCTCCTCTAAAGTACCAAAACCACCTGGTAAGGCAATAAAGGCATCAGTATTGCTCATCATTCTAGCCATGTGCTCATGCATGGAAGCTACCCTAAATTCTTCCCCAATTATTTTTCCTGTGGTGTTGGATGCAGCTAGAGCTATAGGAATAATACCTAGAACTTGACATCCTCCTACATGTACAGTTGTAGACACACACCCCATTAACCCACGATTACCTCCACCATAGACTAAATGAATTTTTCTCCTAGTTAGCACCATACCCAGGTTTTGTACTGATTTCACATACTCTCCATCTTTCCCAAGATTGGAACCACAAAAGACACAAATATTACGAAAATGACGGAATGCGATTCCCTCCGTAGCTGCACACACTTTAACTTTGAGTATGAAAGTAAAGATATTAACGTGTGTATTTATAGAACTCAGAGAATGACATACTTATGATAGCTATGCGAATAGACCAAGAATAATTAAAACAGCTATGTGAGTGATTAGTGGATATAAGCTAAATTGAAGGTGAAATTTTCAAAAATGACAGCAAGTATGTATATGTATAGTAGTTATGATAGTCGCTCATATTAGGCATATAAAGAGAATAAGGTTAAGATATCACCAGAAATTTGTCTTTTCCTTATCCTTCATGAAGCATTGATGTGTTGATTCTTGTAGGGAAGATGTAGGTGATAGGCGTAATTGAAAAAAAGTGAAAATGCAAACAAGTTAGTTGTTGAAGAGGGACAATCAAATGATTTATTTTGTTTTCTCAATGTTTTTGTCAGTCTACTATCGGTATTATTAAGTCGACTAGCTATTTTGAGAAATTTTAATTTGGATTGGTTATTTTACAGTTGATTGATTTTATCTATTTTGAAGCAATTAACTACATCCTACCAGTTAACTACATATTCTTTGATTTTCACAAACTTTTATAAGCTCAGAAATGTTTCTTTTTCACCGAATATCAACAACTTTAAAGTAGATTTTGGCACATATATTTAAAATTTTCGGCCACCGATTTTTGCCGAAATAATAGCTAGATTTTTTTATTATAGATTTTCAAGAATTATGACCACCGATATTAATTTTCTTTCAATAGTTTGTTCAAATTTTTGACTTTCTATTTTGGCACTATTTCCTATTATGCTTTTTGTTTATTATACTGCATTCTCCCCTATTAATGTTTGACATTAAATGAAAAGTTTCTTTCTCCCATTACAAGAAAAGTTAATTTATTTTCTTTGAAACTCAATTATTATGGTGTCCAAGTTGTTAGTAGGTTAAAGTAATGAAAAGTTTGAAAGGAATGGACGGATGATGGCCTTATGGTGTTTTGACGAATGTAATCAAGAGAATTAGTGGTGTTGAATTTTTTAGGAATAAAATATGGGAACTAGGATTTAAATTAATCTTTGATTGAGTCTAGTATGAGAATACTATGAGAATCATGAGAATATGGAGAATACTATGAGAATCATGTCCAAAAATAATGTAAGTGATTAAGATGTTTGTGTTAAAGGTTTATATTATGCTAAATTGAGTCTAGTATCTAGGATGTGAATTATGTTCAAATTGAGAATTTATGTATGAGTAATTGTTGGGAAAAATCTTCTTGAAATGATTGGGTGAATTAAACGGGATTGATATAAGTTAGAATGAGGTGCTTTTAGATATGATAGAAGAAAGGCTTGATATTTTTGATAATGAATTTATTGGTGTTAATAAGAGGGTATAGAGTTACTGTGATGAGGTAAGTTAGAATTGTTAGACACATGCCAATGGTACATAAACGTTAAAAAGGATTGATGGATGTATTGCTATGTATGTTTAACATATTGATTAATGGATTTTAAGATAAAAATATATGATAGATTAAGATAATGATATTCATGGGATGATGTTGACATGTGAGAATCAAAGATGAATTGATAGAAGTCTGGAATAGGAAAATATAGTTACCCAATATGTATGTGAATATGATCTTTTATGTGTGCGTTTCCCAATATTGACCTATAGATACATGCACGCGAGTTTGAGGATATAAAGGAATGAGATACACAATGGTTTAAGAGTTCCTTAAATGTATATATATAATCTGTTGAGTATTTTGCATAAAGTGGAATTGATTAGAAAAGAAATACAAACAACTCAATACTGGTCAAAAGTCTATAAGGACCATGAATGTTGAGCACTAGAAATTATCAATTGATGACCACATATTCTTGAAGGACTCACCAATAAAAGAGGTAATGAGGTTTGGAAAGAAGGAAAAAGTTAAGCTCTAGTATATAGACTCTTTTGAAAACTTGAACAAAGTAGGCATAGTAATACGTTGCCTAGCCTTGCCATCAGGATTGAGTAATGTGGATACAAACTTTCTTGCATCAATGCTAAGGAAGTACCTATTAGATTCTTCTTATGTTACCTAATTCCAAAAAATTCAATTGGACAAAAATTTGGCTTAACTATGGGTATAATCGATATTTATTGTTGATCGACAAGTGAAAAACTTATGGATGAAAGAAATCCATATGGTTAAATTATATGGAAAAATCACTCAAGTGAAGAAATATATTTAAAAGTAAAGATGGTATACAGAGAAGATATCCCCGATTATTTAAGTAATAAGGTTGGTAACTCCAAATTATGTCTTGATTTCATTCTCTACATGTGGTAGGATAGGCTGAAATTCGGGGACTGAATTTCTTAAGGGGGAAGAATGTAACATCCCATAATTTTTATTTTTAAATAATAGTATTTTGCTATAAACAAATATATTTTTATTTTTTTAAAAATGATTATGTTCTACTAAAAGTAAGTATACTTTTAATTAAAGTAATTATTGTTTTGCTTAAAATAATTATATTGGCCTTTAATAAATTTTTGTTGTATTTTTAGAAATACTCTTTATTTTATTATGTATAAAGATATTTATTTTGTGATTTGTTTTATTAATATTTTTATAAAGAAAAATCATGATTTAAGAATTTAACTAAAGGTTTATGAGAATGTAAATTTTTAAAAAAAGTTGGGATGTTTTAGGATGAAAAATGGTATTTATATAAATATATATAAAATAAAATTCCATTATTTAATTATTAAATAATAATAATTATTATTATTATTATAAAGAATAAAGAAAAGGTGGAGGGGAGATGGAAATCGAAACGTGAAAATGCAGAGGAAAAGAATAAATAATGAAATAGTGTGAATAGTATCTCTATGTTTTCTCTCTAGATTTGGAGTGCCTATTGGTTTTTGATCTCAAAACTAAGGGTACCACTAGATTCAGGACGGAGAATACTATGATTTTGATCGAACAATTTCTTAAAACAGCCGTAGAATCACCGTAGATCGAAAGTAAAAAATCTCAGAAAAAATTAAACTTTGAAATTCTTACTTAGAGACCTCAAATTGGAAATCTGACACCGTAGATGGATTCAGGAGCTAGATAAACCTTAGGATATAAAATTTTTCAACTATCTGACAACTTTTTGTTTTTGGTGAATAGTATTTTCTGGTGGTAAATAGTGTTTTTCGACAATGGATAGTGACCAAGTTCCCGGAGTCATTTTCTTGATTTTTGGATCCTTTGAACACGTTTTTGAAGTTTGTTTAATCAAATGTGGATTGGAAAAGTGCATTTTGGGGCTATTCAATCTAGAGCCCTTACCTTGTGAATGGATAATTCTTTTATATGACTTGCCCTATACTCTTCTTAATCTTTAAACGTGTATTTGATTATGTTTATAAGATATTTACACTTTTATATGTTTCTAAAATGCATTAAAATTATCTAAATTGCTTACAATTTTGATTATAGTTCAAGAAGAGTATAGTTTTGAGAAATGGATTTATAAACTCATAGTATATCTGATTTCATATGTATTTGTCATTAAATGGTGAAATGAATATTTATGCACATGATATTGATTTATAAAGCTATATGATTGCCTCGAGAAAGGACATGTATATGTGATTCTAAAGGTATTTATCATTATTTGGAAAAGTTAATATTATGTGCATGAGGCATTGATTTGTAAAACTATAAAGTTACTGATTATGATTGAATGGCAAGCGTAAAACTCATGGCGAGTTGGTTGATAATCATACATTGCATTTTATGAATATGAATTCATATATATGTATTTATATATAGGGATGAATATCGACGGGTTGTATGGCTTATGTCGTTACCAAATAAGGGACGCCCTATTAGCCTGAGTGAGTTGAGGGAAGGCCGCTCCAACAGGGTGACAGTGGTAATGTAAGGAGGCAGATAGGTGATGGACTCACATTCCCTGATCACTATTGTGACTGTAGTTGATCGATCACTATGTGTATAGCAAATGAGTGTGTGGGTTGACCAGATCGTTGAATGAGGCAGGTCACTTTAAATTAGGTTGACTAGATTGCCAAATAAGGTAGGTCAATTTAAAAGTTTATAATTTTATCTCAAAAGCTTATTATTTTACTATAGTTTATATAGCTGAGCGTAACGACATTTGTTTAATGATCATACCGTGCTAAATATGGTTTGGATATCTGAATATCCTTTTATTTAAAAATATTTAAAATATGGGTCTCATATGGATGTACTTCTAAACTGTATTTTTTAAGTGACAAATCTTTAAACATGAGTACATCCATATGCTAACCTAAGAAGTCATAGGAAGTATTATCTGCTCATTAAGTTGTCAAACTCATTACACGATATTTCCATATTTTTCAGATAAGAATACAGAGTCTAATTATACATATAGGTGATCAGTTAGGTGGCATATTCTCTGGGTGAGTCTACGTTGTTTTCAAGACTCACAGTTTTGAACTATACTGTGTTTGTATTCTAGAGTGTGCTCTAAATGCTACAAGCAGGATCCCTACTTCTGTTGTCACTTTGACATTTATAACTTGGTATGTATAATGTATATACACAAGAGAACCTATATGTATCTATTTCTATGACACAGAATAGTGTTATGCATGTTATGAAAAATATCTGATTGCGAAAAATAAAAAAATGTTTGTTTCACTTGCTCGTAAATTGGGGGCGTTATAGAATGAGCTCAAATCCAAGAGGAAAAAAATAAGAACCACGTGATAAAATAGTAGTGTAATAATAATCAAGATTAGGTCACATGGTAATAGGAGAAAACATCTATATCTTATACTAATAGTTTTAGCAAGCAATGTGATGATATAGTAGGTAATAATACATGGCATTAGGAGAAAACATCCCTATCCTACACAAATAATTTCAACTAAGTAAGGGAGACTTAAGGGCTAAAAATTTTCCACTTATAAAGGTAAACCTATTATATTTGAGTGAGGCAAAAGAAAAAGGAAATGAATCCCTAAATCAAATGGATCTTGTCCCTTGTCTTAAGAATATTTTATCATGATTTTCAAATATAAATCTCCTTTTGCTATGCATATCTTGACTAAGGGAGAGGAAGACAAGAACATGAGTTGTCTTCCCCCAAAAAGCAACCAAGTGCTTCCTAATTGTGATAAGGTAGACCCATGATTGTGAGAGGATAACCACTTGATAATTTATTTAAGCATAAATCACCCTTATAAAATTATACTTTCATCCAAGTGAGGGAGAGGAAAAATAGAAACAAGGTAGAATGAGGAAAGGAGAGAAAGAGAGGAGAAGAAATGAAGGAAGAAGAAGGAGAAGTTTAGAGGACTAAGTACTCGAGATAAGTTAGCTTAACCTCCACTTGAATCTATTTTTTCTCTTCATCCTTATGGCTCAAAACTCATCCTCTTTTTCTTAATTAAGCTACTGGAAAAGCTAAGGGATTGAGGAATCTTGCCACTTTTTTCAAGAGAAAACGAGAAAAAGAATTCACTAAGTGAGCTAGGGAGATCTTTAGGTAGGTTTAACAATATCTCATTTTGAAGAAAAGTTTTGAAATTTGTAACATTTATATGGGATTTTGATCTTAAAAACTTTGATGAAATTTACAATATTTGCTACTTTAATGATTGGATATGGATGTTGCTATATCATGTTACATGTTGATCTTGCATGTGATGGATGTTTTGAATACTTTGATTTGTGTAGAATGTTCTGCATAGATATGGCTATGAGTGGTAAAATTTTAGGGCTTTTATGATGATGTTATGTACATTTGAATGAGATGAAAAATTGATAAAATGAGTATGGCCTTAAATACTTAGAAGAAGACCATGAGAAATTTTTGTTGAGTAATACCCTTAATAATACATGATTTGATTTCTGTTTTCTTGAGAAGTAGATGATATAATATGTTAGATTAAGTGTAATGAATCTAATTAAATGTTGAAGTGGGTAATCTTTTGGTTAGATGTAAATTAGGAAGAAAACGAAAAAGGACATAATAAAAGGATGAATTGGAACCTTATGAAGGGCTTGGTTAGAAAACTAGATTTCAGAGTAACCAAGAAAGTTTTTATTTTGAAAATTCAAGGAAGAATAGGTTAGGAATTAAAAGAAATGGTTAGCATAAAAAATGTAGATATATGTCTCACAGATTTGTAGCCACTAGAATCACCTAATTTGGTGTTCAAATGAGGCAGATAAGGTTTGATATGTAAGTAGTGGTCAGTAACTAGGGAAGAATTTGTTAGGTAAACTTCTGTATTTGAATTTATGGGGAAAATTTGTAGGGAATTAAAAGAAATGGTTAGCATGAAAATATAGATATATGTCTCATGGATTGTTAGCCATTGGAACCACTTAAGTTGGAGTCCATATGAGTGAGATACGGTTAGATTAGTAAGTAGTGGTCAGAAACTAGTTAACCCGGGAACAATCTATTAGGTAAGCTTCGGGTTTTAAAATTTTAGAAAACATCTGTAGGGAATTAAAAGCAACAGTTAACATGAAAAATTTATATATATGTCTAAAGAATTTTTACCCACTCGGATCACTCAATTTGGAATCCATATGAGGGAGATATGGTCACATTAGTAAGTAGTGGTCAGAACTTACTCGAGGAGAAATAACATTGAAATTAAGAGAGTAATAACACCATGATTCCTTACGATTTCACTAATATTTTCAACATAATAGTTTTATACGATTGTCTTAGCTTTAAATGGTCACTAATATCACCTTAATCAGAGTTAAAATAAGGGAGTTATGCTTTGATTAGTGAGAGAAGGTCAGGTTGGACGAAAACCTGCATCTGAAGACAACACAACACAAAGTACGACTATGTTCCATAACACAGTCAGGTCGTGTTCAGTTCGGGAAATGCTGATTGAATCAGATCTAAACCTTGAGATTAAAAGTGTAGTGATAGCTTAGGAAATATGAGAATTTGTCTCATTAATTAATAAATGCTGATTGTTTGAGAAAAGTTGAAAGGCATCAGAGGAGGAAAAAGGGGGGACAAGCTCCATGGAAAAGAAAAAGGGAGACTCAGACCACAGGAAGAAATACTAAGGGTAAGAGTATTAGAAAAAATAGCCACTGGCCATAGGATTTAGGCCTTTTAAACAAAATTGTTGATGGCTAAGTATGGAAAATGTGGATGGTACATGGGGATAAGCTTTGTTATGCAAGTTAGGTTACCTGTTATCATTGTGGGCATAAGGGGCACCTAGTACGACAAAGTTCACAAGAAAGTGGAAAAATACTTGAATAAAGATAGTAGATGAAAGGGAGAGTATTTACTTTAAGTGGTGTTGAGGCAAAATAATCCCCTTAATTAGTATAAGGTACGTGCTACATTTATAATCTCCCCCTACTTGTGCTAGTTGATTCATGTGTTAGTCATTCCTTTATATTGAATGAGGGTATGAAAATGTTATAGTATCCTACCTCTGATATACTCTATGACTTGTTTATGGTGACACCCACTGGAAAGAGAGTAATTACTTCTTATATATGTCTGAATTGCCCTATGTTGGTATATGAAAGATCATTTTTGGACAATTTGGTTTGCTTATCTCTAGATAATATAGATATTATCTTGGATATGGACTGGTTAGGCCAGAACTGAGTCATCTTGGACTGTGGTTACAATACCTTTGAATTTCTTCCTAATCTTTAAGAGGGATAAAAGCATAACATTGTGAATGCCAACCAATTATGTAAGGAATTGAGAAAGGGAGCTTTGAGTTATGTTCTTCTATATTTCGACAATTCAGAGATGAAACAAGAATTATTTGAGATTCTAATAGTTTGTAAATTCCCTTAAATTTTCCATTTTGAAATTTCAGAGTTAGCCCCAAAGAGGGAAGTAGAATTTTCCATTGATTTAGCACTTGAGGTAAGACCTATTTCTTACGCCTTATAGGATGTCCTATGTAAAACTAAAAGAACTTGAAAAGCAAATTGAGGAATTATTAGAAAAGAAATTCATTCAGCCAAGTGTGTCACCCTAGGAAGAACTTGTACTATTTGTAAAAGAGAAAGAAAGTAGTTTGAGACTATGTATTAACTATAAATAACTCAATAAAGTGAATGTTAAAAAATAAATACCTCTTTGATTAGAAAACACTTCATATGAGACAAAAGATATAGATGGAATTTAGTAACAATTATGAATTTAAACTAAAGTACCATCCAAGAAAAGTAAAGGTAGTAGTTGATGCCTTTAGTAGAAAGTCAATGCATTTAATTCGGTTAATGGTGAATGCATTAAACTTAGTAGAGGAGTTTAGACCTTTAAGACTATCAGCCATACCAACTTTGGAGGATATGCTGAGGGAGTGTGTGTGTTGGAATGAGGAAAAAGCATGGGACAAGTGTAACGACCAATTTTTTTTTAGGCAAATCACATAACAGATAAGCAACCATTCAAAATATATGTATCCTATACATATATACGAGTTTACAACACATCAGGGATTAACTTGTATATACACGTGTCACCCTAGGTACTAAGCATATACTCAAAAGGTGAAGTACCGTGTGGTTACACCAAAACAATGGGTTAGCCCATTTACAACAACACACACACACACACACATATACATATATATATATATATATATATATATATAAAAAACTACTACACTACTGCTCCTGTAGCCATCACCCCTGGGGTACAGATGGTGGAGGAGGTGGCCTGGGTGCAGGTACTTCCACTATATTAATGACTAACAGGTTTACCACAATTGTGAATTGTCCCAACTAAGGGACATCCACTATCTGCAGCTTTATCAGGAGGGTCAAAACAACGAATGGCATGTCAAGGATGTAACAACTCCATTTTTTTATACATACATACATATATATATATAAAATCCCATTAAGTCATTACCTCTTTATTTCTAACTATTTACCTTATAATAACATTCAATTAAATTAACCAAGAATAACTAAGGTTTATGGTATACCATTAACACTGATACAATTATGAGTTCACATACACTTCATTAATTTAAAACGTTTGTACAAAAATCAAACACATATATGTTTACATCTTATTCATCCATATTGACTAGTTTTGGGAATACGGGTGTGGGTAGTTGCACCTTCACTGGGATCTCAGCAAACTCGACCTAATGTACATTAAAAGTCGGTGATAGAGAATATCTACATATTTAGTCTTCTAAACATGATATAGAAATATAGTGAGAATTAAATCCCAATAGGTTCAACAATAAATCATAATTATCATCAATATAGCTCATCATGTCATGTTCATTTGTATAAGATACAATAAATATCTTAGGTCACGTGAATGCACATTATCTATGCACATGAAAATCATACAGTAATGACAAGTATAGCATGAATAACTATTCTTAGAATATCATATGATGGCTATCAACTTATTTTCATATCGAGTTACCCCGATTAAGGTGAGTACTTTCCACTCTCTGGTACGAACTTTTCTCGCTCTATCTGACATGACAATCTTTCTCTTTCTTTTCTCATTAACATAAACATAGGCATGAGTAAGGTATCCCCTACTGATGCACCACATGGACCACCACGTGACCGTGCTCATCTCTTTTCTTTTCTTTTCACGTTAATAGCCAAAAATATGATTTCAATAACAAGTTTGTTCATTATACTCACATGCCATAATTTATTATCAAAGCATAATCATTACCAAAAAATATTGGTAAAATGCAATCATGTCATGATCATAACCATTTTCGAATATCACTATATAAAATATTTCCATGTCAAAATTACACACTTAAGATGGTAAGGAGTTCATGCAATGGCAATGGCTATGGCATACACTAGTCGTTTATTTTTTCATTTATAAGATTCTTTTTCTTTTTTAAATATTATTTTCATCTTTTTATTTTCTTTATGCTTGGCCTCTAGTTACTTTCCTCCTACTTATATCATTTCCAACATATGTTCTCACAAATTTTATAGGGCATTCTTCTCCAATTTGGTTTATATTATTACCCTCTAGTTAATAAGGTTCATTTAGGGTAGAAAAATATTAAAAAATTAGCTTTACTAGCTCCTAACACGGCCTGGCCATGTTCCATGACATGACCATGCTTGAAAAATACTTCAAATGTACTCAACAATATCTCCCTCATATAAACTCCAATGAAGGTGATTCCAAAGTCTATAAAAAGTTAAGAAAATTATCTACAACTTTCATGTTTATCATTGCTTCAGATTTGTTACGAATTATTCCCATAAAATTGAAAATCAAAATGCTTACATTTACCACCCTAGATTCTAGATTGATTCTGACATGTACTCATTAATTAGTTATATTTTCCTCATATGGACTCCAAATTAAGTGATTTTAGAGCCTATAGATCCGTGATACATATCTATATATTTATTTTGTTAACAATTTCCTTTAATTCCCTATAGAGTTGGCCCAGAAATTGAAAAAAGGAAATATACTTAACAAATTCTTCCTTGGATAGCTAATTTCTGACCATTGCTTACTAATCTACACAAAAGCTTACCTAATAGATTCTTCTCTAGTTAACCATTTTCTAGCCATTGCTTACTATTTAGATCATATATCCCTACTTAGAACTCTAAATTAGGTGATTCTAGTGACTAAAAGTCTGTTTGACATAAATCTACATTTTTTATTTTAACAATTTATTTTAATTCCTAAACGATTCTTTCCAAAATTTTAAAAACAGAAGCTTTCCTAGTTACTCTGAAATTCAGTTTCCTAACCAAACCTTTCATAAGGTTTTAGTTCATCATTTTATTACCTCCTCTTCTATTGTCTTCCTAATTTAGATCTAACCATATTACATCAATTTTTCACCACATTCAAATATACAAAATAGCAACATAAAAATCCTAAAATTTTGCCACCCATAGCCATACTTATGAAGAACTTTCCACACCAACCAAAATGTTGAAAACATCCATCATATGCAAGATAACATGTAACATGATATAGCAACATCCATGACCAATCATCAAAGTAGCAAATATTGTAAATTTTATCAAAGTTCTAAGATCAAAATCCCATATAAATGTTACAAATTTCAAAGCTTTTTGTCAAAAAGAGATATTGTTAAACCTACCTAAAGATCTCCTTAGCTCACTTAGTGAATTCTTTTTCTTGTTTCCTCTTGAAGAAAGTAGCAAGATTCCTCCCTTCCCTTAGCTTTTCGAGCAGCTTAAATAAGAGAAGAAGGATGAGTTTTGAACCCTAAGAATGATGAGAAAAGATGGATTCAAGTGGAGATTAAGCTAACTTAACTTGAGTACTTAGTCCTCTAGACTTCTCCTTTTTCTTCCTTCCTCTATTTTCCTCTCTTTCTCTCCTTTCCTTACTCTACCTTGCTTCTATTTTTCCTCTTCCTCCCTTAGAAAACATTATAATGTTATAAGGGTGGGTTTTGCTTAAATAAACTATCAAGTGGTTCATATTTCATAATCATGGGTCTACCTTATCACAATTAGGATGTACTTGGTTGTTGTTTGTGGGAAGACAACTTATGTTCTTATCTTCCTCTCCCTTAGTCAAGATATGCACAGCAAAAGGAGATTTGTATTTTAAAAATCATGATAAAATGTTCTTAAGACATGGGATACGGTCCTTTTAATTTAGGAATTCATTTTCTTTTTCTTTTGTCTCACTCATGTATTATATGTTTGCCTTTATAGGTGGCAAATTTTCAGCCCTTGAGTCTCTCTTGCTTGGGTGAAATTATTTGTGTAGGATAAAGATATTTTGTCATAATGCCATGTATTATTACCTACTTGTTGAAATTATGAATGTTGGATATAGATGTTTTGTCCTAATACCATGTATTGTTACCTACTTACTAAAATTATGAATGTAGGATATAGATGTTTTATCCTAATGCCATGTGACCTAATCTTGATTATTATTACACTATTATTTCCTCACATGATTCTTATTTTTTCCTCTTGGATTTAGGCTCATTCTTTCCCATTTCCTTTGCTTTGACTGAAATTCTACCTTTCATGGAGGGCTTGGTCACATTTTCTTAATTTTTGGGCTATCGATCCGACTTCTATGTCCTAATCCAAGTCTATGTTTTATCTCTTGCTTAGGCTATTCAATTGGCTTGCTAGAAACTCATGTGAAGTGGAAAAACTCTATATAAAGTGCCCATAGGTGAAAGTCCAATGTATGGATGGAGATGTTAAACTTAGAAACTCTAGCTCTTGAATTAGGAAAAAAGTACCCTAGTCCAATCTTGAAATTTTAAGACCTTTACTTACTTCTCAAAAATTTATCTTCCTTACCCAAGAATTTTGCCTCTCTTTAGTATATTATTTTTAATTTTTCCTATTAGGTTTTCCTTTTTTACTTATTCCTTTAATGTTAGAAACATTTTCTATGCATACACATGTGGTGAATAATTTTTAAGGCTTATATTTCTTTAGATATATAAAAATTGTGTAATAAATTTTATTTCCTTAATTAAATATGTATGTACCTTTATTAATAAAATAAAAAAATTAGGGATGTTACAAAGGATCTGAATATAACACAACAACATAGTGAGATATAAAATCCCAATAAGGTCAACATCCATCAATTAGAAATATAACAAAAAAGCTCATGTGTTATGTTCAACTGTATAAACTATAGAAAACGTTTTCTCTTTTGTACAATAAAGGTACAGTATACACATGCAGTCTTTATACAGGTTATGCATCAATATCACATAAATGTAACAAATCATGTGTTAATAAGGTACTTGTACATTTTCTATAGTGGCTCATCATCTGATAGTTCTCAAATTATCTAACCTCAGTGTGGTGTGAGCCCTTACCCCCTCCAGCTACTCACCCACCACTCGGTTCCTTGGTCGGAGCAGTCATTCCCACATTAACCACTCTAGGCTATAGGGCATCCCCTATTCCGGTACCGTATCACAGCCACAACCCTTCAGTCGCCTTACATTTACAAGATGTCGTATGTTGTCGGGTCACCTTGGTCGGTAAGGGTCATCCTTGGAATTGTCAGTCTCCTTAACACAGTAAAGTGACACCTATTTCCAGGCCACTCTACTTTGGAGAGGATCATTTTGACCGTCAGTCACCTTAACACAGTAGAGTGATACCTGTTACCAGGCCACCCTACTTCGGAGAGGGTCCTCTTGACCAGCATATGTCTTTTACGTATTTTCCAGCCACTTGTCTTAACAAAATACACGCATAATTAATCATTATAAGCATGATCAACCATTATTCTTATGCATGCTACAAAGACCCATCATATAATTTGAGATAAAGTACTCATGCATCTACATCTTCCCATAACATACACATATCATTGACCCTTTTTGGTTGCACATAATAGTAATTTATGGCACTTAAATGTAGTATTCATACACCATACTTTCATGAATCCATAGTTGATTCAAAAATGATATTACAAAACCAAGTAACAATTAATTTGTTTGTAATATATAGCTCATGGAACTCTAATTATGGTCTCATAAACATTGATTCTTGGTTAAAATTCAAAAAGGAAAAAAACAACAAAAACAAGTAAACTGCATGAAGAACGGCGGTACTACATGCCTGTGCTCCCCACAACAGAGCCCGTGTTATCACATTCCAACACATAACATGACCTGGATGTGCCCCTATGCATGGCAGTGTTGCACCCGTGCTCTGTACCAAGATTTCGCTAACCAGCCCCGAGCACGGTTGTGCTCTGGGCACAAAAAATTCAAAAAGTATTCTTTTTCTTCCCAAACTAGCCATTAAACTAGAAAATCACCAATCATGGATCTTAGGCATATAAAAATCCAAATTTATAACCATACATATCCCTCAAAATCATTAAATAAACTCAAAATTCATCCACAACAATTTCACACTATAACAACTCCATTTTTTTAAATATATATATTTGTAAAGTCCTATAAAGTCATTACTTCTTTACTTCTAATTACTTAACTCATAATAACATTCAATTAATTAAACCAAACATAATCAAGGTTTAAGGTCTACCATTAACACTGATATAGTTATGAGTTCTCATACACATCATTAATCAAAATGTTCATACAAAAATAAAACACATAAATATCTATATCTTACTCATCCATGTTGACCAATTCTCGAGATATGAGTGTGGGTGGTTGCACCATAACTGAAATCTTAACCAACTCGACCACAAACACCTTATTAATTTCTGGGTTCTGCCCAACATAGAGTAACTTGATCCAATGTACATTAAAAGCCAGAGCCATAGAAAAATCTGCATAACTAGTTTTCTAAATATGATATGAAAATATAGTGAGAATTAAATCCCATTAAGTTCAACAATAAATCATAATCATCATCAATATAGCTCATCATGTCATGTTCATCTGTATAAGCTACAGCAAATACCTTAGGTCACATGAATGCACATTATCTATGCATATAAAAATCGTATAGTAATGACTTACATGGCATGAATAACTATTTATTAAAATATCATATGATGACTATCAACTTATTTTCATATTAAACTACCCCGGTCAGGTTGAGTATTTTCTACTCTCCGGTACGAGTTTTTGTTGCTTCATTCAACATGGCACACTTTCTCTTTCTTTTTCATTAGCATATTCATAGCTGTTAGTAGGGCGTCAGTTAGTGGTGCACCACACGGACCGCCATGTGACCGTGCTTGTCTCTTTTCTTTTCTTTTCAAGTTAATAGCCAAAAATATGATTTCAATAACAAGTATATTCATTATGCTCACATGCCATAATTTATCATCAAAGCATAATCACTACAAAAAATTATTGGTAAAATACAATCGTGTCATGATCATAACCAATTTTGAATATCACTTTATAAAATATTTTCATGTCAAAATTACACACTTAAGATGGTAAGGAGTTCATGCAATGGTAATGGTTAGGGAATACACTAGTTATTTATTAATTCCATTTGTAAGATTCTTATTCTTTTTTAAATATTATTTTCATCTTTTCATTTTTTTTATTCTTGGCCTCTAGTTACTTTCCTCCTAGTTATATCATTTTCAACATAAGTTCTCACAAATTTTATAGGGCATTGTTCTCCAATTTGGTTTCTTTTATTATTCTATAGTTAATGAGGTTCATTTAGGGTAGAAAAATATTAAAAATAAGCTTTACCAGCTCCCAACACGGTCTGGCCATGTTCTAGGATACAGGCATGCTTGAAAAATACTTTAAACATACTCAAAAACAGCCCTAAACATGGCCTACCCATGTTAAAGAAACGCAGAACATGGTATGGCCATGTTCTGTGACCTTTCCTCACTTATTCAACCATATCTCCCTCATACAAACTCCGATTGAGGAGATTCCAAAGCCTATAAAAATATAATACAATGATCTACAACTTTCCTATTTATCAATTCTTTAGAGTGTTTATGAATTATTTCCAAAAAATAAAAAAAAAACACTTACATTTACTACATGGATTCTAGACTGATTATGACCTCTAGTAATTAATATGCCTTATCTCCCCCATATGGACTCCAAATTAAGTGATTTCAAAGCCTATAGATCCATGAGACATATATCTATATTTATTATGTTAAAAGTTTCCTTTAATTTCCTATAGAGTTAGCTTATAAATTGAAACACAGAAGCATACTTAACAGATTCTTACCTGGTTAGTTAGTTTCTGACCACTGCTTACTAATCTGACCATATCTTTCTAATATGGATTCCAAATTGAATAATTACAGTGGTTAAAAGTTTATGATACATATATATATATATATATATATATATATATATATATATATATATATATATATATATATATATATATCATTTTAACTATTTATTTTAGTTTTCTATAGATTTTTCGTAGAGATTCAAACACAGAAGCTTACCTAACAGATTTTTTCCTGGTTAACCATTTTCTGGCCACTGCTTACTAATCAGACCATATCTCCCTCATTTGAACTTCAAATTGGGTGATTCCAGTGGCTAAAAATATGTAAGAAATATATCTACATTTTTAATGTCAACCATTTCTTTTATCTCCTAACCAATTCTTCCCAAAATTACAAAAACAAAAGCTTCCCTAGTTACTCCTAAATCCAGTTTTCGTAGCCTAACCTTTCCTAAAGTTCTAGTTCATCCTTTTATTAATTCATCTTCCATTTTTCTTCCAAATTTTTACCTAACCATAGAATTACTCATCTCAACATTTCATTATATTTCTTACTTAATTTAACATATTCCATCATCCACTTCAAAACAAAAATAGAATCAAATCATGCATCACAAAGGGTTTTTCTCAACAAAAAAATATCATGGTCTTCCCCTAGGTGTTTAAGGCCATACTTAATTTACCAACCTAACCATCTTCCATCACTTTTTACCATATTCAAATATACATAAAAGTAGCATAAAAGCCCTAAATTTTTGCCAACCATAGCCATATCTATGCAAAACTTTCTATACTAGTCGAAGTATTCAAAACATCCATCACATGCAAGATCAATATGTAACATGATATAACAACACCCATGACCAATCATCAGAGTAGCAAATATTGTAAATTTTATCAAAGTTCTAAGATCAAAATTCCATATAAATGTTACAAATTTCAAAGCTTTTCTTCAAAAAGAGATATTGTTAAACCTACCAAAAGATCTCCCTAGCTCACTTAGTGAATTCTTTTTCTTGTTTCCTCTTGAAGAAAGTAGCAAGATTTCTCCCTTTCCTTAGCTTTTCTAGTAGCTTAAATAAGAGAAGGAGGGTGAGTTTTGAACCCCAAGGATTAAGAGAAAAGATGGATTGAAGTGAAGATTAAGTTAATTTACCTTGAGTACTTAGTCCTTTAGACTTCTCCTTCTTCTTCTTTCCTCTCTTCTCTTATCTTTCTCTCATTTCCTCAGCTTTTATTTTTCCTCTCCCTCACTTGGACAAAATTATAATGTTATAAGGATGGGTTTTGCTTAAATAAACTATCAAGTTGTTCACCTTTCATAATTATGGGTGTACCTTATCACAATTAGGATGCATTTAGTTGTTTTTTTTAAGACAACTCATGTTCTTGTCTTCCTCTCCTTCAATCAAGATATACATAGCAAAAGGTGATTTGTATTTTGAAAATCATGATAAAATGCTCTTAAGACAAGGGAAAAGGTTCCTTTGGTTTAGGGATTCATTTCCTTTTTCTTTTGTCTCACTCAAGTATGATAGGTTTGCCTTTCTAGGTAGCAAATTTCCATCCTTTGAGTCTACCTTGCTTGGCTGAAATTATTTGTGTAGGATAAGGCTGTTTTGTCATAATTCCATGTATTATTACCTACTTGCTAAAAGTATGAATGTTGGATATAGATGTTTTGTCCTTATGCCATATATTATTACCTACTTGCTGAAATTATGAATGTAGGATATAGATGTTTTATCCTAATGCCATGTGACCTAATCTTGATTATTATTACACTACTATTTTCTCACATTGTTCTTATTTTTCCCTCTTAGATTTGGGCTCATTCTTACACATTTCCTTTGTTTTGGCTGAAATTCTACCTTTCATAGAGGGCATGCTTACATTTTCATGATTTTTGGACTATCGGTCCAACTTCTATATCCTAGTCCAAATCTATGTTTTATCTCTTGCTTGGGCTATCCAATTGGCTTGCTAAAAACTCACATGAAGTGGAAAAACTCTATATGAATTGTCTATAGGTGAAAGCCTATTGTATGGGTAGAGATGTTAGACTTACGAACTCTAGCTCTTGAATTAGGAAAAATTACCCTAATCCAATCTTCTTGAAATTTTAATACCTTTACTTACTTTCCAAAAATTTATCTTCCTTACCCAAGAATTTTGTCTCTCTTTAGTATGTTATTTCTAATTTTTCCTATTAGGTTTTCTTTCTTTACTTATTATTTTAATGTTAAAAACATTTTCTATGTATACACATAAGGTGAAGAATTTCTAAGGTTTATATTTCCTTAGATATCTAAAAATTGTGTAATAAATTTTAATTCCTTAATTAAATATTTATGTATCTTTATTAATAAAAGAAATGAAATTAAGAATGTTACACTCACCAATTACCATATCATGCACATTTATAAAGTCAGCCATCAACTTCATCAATGCTTCATCAATGCTCTCATCTATTCTACTATCATGCTTCCATTAATACCGATAAGACACATACTGAGTCATTTAATCAAGAAAGTTCATAAAAAGGTGTTGATCTTACCTTATAAACCAAGAATACTTGTTTTTCTCACTAGATGGCTGAACTTTCCCTTTCTTCCTTCAACCCCAAGTTGTAGAAAATTTCCTCCATCACTTATTTCTAAAGATTTAAGATCAAATCTAAGATTAAGAGAGTTAGATTACCTCTTTTCTCTTCTTGTTTCAACTTTCTCTCCCCTCTTCTTCTTCTTTCTCTCTCTCTTCTTCTTTTTCTCTTTTTTTTCTTCCTCCCTTTTTCTCCTTGCTGTGGCTGATTTCTTCTCCTTAGGGTTGGCGACTTCTTCACCAAGTCAAGCAAGAAAGAATAAAATAATAAAGCTTCTTGGAGAAGCTTCTTCCTTCTTAA
Organism: Gleditsia sinensis; assembly: GCA_037074535.1. NCBI lineage: Eukaryota > Viridiplantae > Streptophyta > Magnoliopsida > Fabales > Fabaceae > Gleditsia > Gleditsia sinensis. The sequence continues at coordinate 41,031,930 of CM073467.1, forward strand.
ACCAAGCCCTTCCTTTTGCTAATAATTACAATCATGCCATGCCATTAAAATTGAACTATTTGGTTAGATAAGGCATTCTTTGGTTGTAAGAAATTTTAGCAAGTGTTTAATCTTCACTTGAGGCATACTCTAATGGCCTTTTGTGCAACTCACTTCATGGTTCTTTATCCCTCTTATTGCTACCCATTTCTAGTCCTGCAAGCGAAGAAATTATCATTCCTTCCTTAGATCTTTCCTTCAAAAATGAGAATTCTCTTATTTAATATTCATAATTATTTCCTTAAAAATACTCAATTTAATCCTTTTTAACCCTTCTCACCATTCTATTTTGTAAAGATAATTAATAGAAAATCTAGGGTGTTACAACAAATATCTACCATTAGCAAAATTTTCTTATAATGATAGCTACCATTCTAGTATTAGGATGGCACCTTATGAAGCCTTATAGAATAGAAAGTGCTGCCCCTTTATGATGGTATGAAGTGGGAGAAATAAAATTGCTAGGTCTTGATTTAGTACATACCTTTAAACATATAAAATGATTTTAGACAAGATGCAAGCAAGTCAAAGCTGACAAAAAGGTTATTTTGATCAAAGTAGACCCCTGCAACTTGAAAAGAAGGAAGAACATGTGTTTTTGAAAATTTCTCCTATTATTAGTATTGGTCAAGCCATAAAGATTAAGAAATTAAGTCCTTGATATATAGGTCTTTACTAGATTGTTAAAAGAGTTGGGCCATAACCTATTAGATTTCCTTTCCTCCTTATCTATCAAACCTCTCACAATGTCTTCCATATTTCTTAACCTTGTAAGTATTTCCTTTATCCCTCACGTATAATGCAAGATGAATCAGTACTGATAATTGAGAATGTAGTTCATTGGCCAAAACTGATAACAAGTGTGGAAAAAATGTGAAGTGGTTATCAAGTGAAGCCATTTCCTTAGTAGAAGTGATATGTAAGGGATAAACTTCAAAAGAAGCCACATGAGAAAAAGAGAACACCAAGAAGTAAGAGTAACCCCCAACTTTTTAGAGTCAGGTAATTCTCAAATTTTAGGGACCCAATTTTTTTTAGGGGAGAGAGTTGTAACATCCCCAAATTTATTTCATTAAATAATGCATAAATATAATATTAATAAAAATTTAGAAAAATGGTAAAAGAAATGCACTAGAATTTTCTCAATAAAAGCCTCTAAATGCCAAAGTGACTTAAATAACTAATGAAGAAGACTTTCTAAAGTAATTTTCATAAGGTGGAATGTGAAGAGTTAGTTCTATTACCTTTCAAAATATACCTATAGGTAATAAAGTAAAGAATTTTATTTTGGGAAATTTAAGCAGAAAAATTGGAACTTCCACAATTCTCTAAGGATAATACCATGCATAAGAAATTAAGCTAGGGGAATGTACTTGATTATAACCTTAAACCTAATTAGTATCCTTCTAAGAGGAAATTAAAGCATTTGGAATAGTTAGGAAAGCCAAACAAAGCCTAAGAAAATGGACTGTTAGAATATAATGTAATGAAAAACTAGTAAATAAAAGATAATGAAAGGATTTAGTTGTAAGACATGGTAAATTATTGACCATGAAACCATTATTTGAATCTTTCTTGATGGGGAAGTCAGAAAAAGGTTCTAGAGAGGCCAAAATTTTAGCCAAGCGGTGGTAAAGAAGAAGGAAAATCGAAACCATAGAGAGAAAGGAAGAAAGAGTGAGGAAGAAGAAGAGAAAGAGAAAAGGAAAAGAAAACCAAGATAATTTTCTTCCTCCTAACCTCCATAACCCTTTATTCTCTTCATCTTAAGCTTCTCAAATCACCTTTTATCCATGGAAGAAGGTGCAGGAATTAAGAGGAAAAAGGAAAAGAGTGGTGGCCAATGGAAAAAAGCAAAGTGGAGCTTCCTAGAAAGCTAGAGGAAACTAGAATTTTGATAAGTTTAACAATAATCTTTCACTAAAATTCCATGTCTTTTGGAAGATTTAGAAGTTTTTCAAATCTTATACTTTGATGATGCATGATGTATATCTATGATTATCCATGTAGAGTGAAGGTTGGGATGTATATTTGATGCATATATTATGTTGAAATTTGGCTTTGAATGGATTAAAGTCAATGCTCGGAATGAATGGTTCTGGGAGTTAGAATTTATACTGAATTTGAAAAGGTTTCCAACATAAAAGTTGTATTTATATGTCTTAATTTTTATAGCTATTGAAATCACCTTAATTAGATCCCATATGAGAGAGTTACATCGTAGTGAGTGGTAAGAGGTCAAATCTGCCGCATGGTGCCATGACACTGATTTGTGGGCACTAGGACACTAAAATTTCTCTAAAATTGTCAAAGTAGTCAAACATAAAATTTGTATATTATTGAATTCTCTTTCCATATCCTCTAGAATCACCTCAATTGGAGGTTTTATGAGAGTTATGGTTTGATTAGTATAGAAAGGTTTAGGCTCCCTGTGACCAGAATACCTTAATGCATCAAGGTAGTTGGTATATTGGTTATATAAGAAGTGTGTTGACTATAAATTAGCATCTTGAATGAAAGTGATGTTGTGATGCTCATGGATGCATAAGGGAATGGTTAAAAGTGAAAAGAAATAAGTGGGAATAAGGAAAATACTATGTTAACCGAAATGTGAAAGAAAGACATACAACAAAAATTTGAACTTACTATTTGGTAGAAATTAATATAGATTAATGGACGGTAGTATTGGAGAAATGAGTAAGTCATTATAACTCTTATACTTCAAAAGATTAAGAAGGAAAGTAATTCTTAAAAATAAGTTAAATTCTATAATGAAAAAGAGAATTTACCAAATGAATAGTTTTACATACCAAATGAATAGTAAAATTATACCATATGAATAGTAATTGTTGTATTAAGTAGTGATAATTAAAGAAGAAATTCTAATAAAAGGGGTGGTATTAATATTAAATTATAATGAGTATAAGAGTAAAGAAAAAGAGTACAATGGTAAATGAAATTAAGAAAGAATTTCAAGAGATTATATTGACAATAAAAAAGGGATACTCTTACAACCATTATTCCATATCATTAATTTTCACCATTGATTACATGAATATGATGGCATAAATAATGTATGTTCCTACCACTAATACATGTTTAATAAATAATTTGAGATATTGATATAAGTTACTTGAGCTGCATCATATCAATGACAAGCATAGCTGGCATATACTTATATTGTGATGATGATGGAGAAAAATGATAATTTACATATGGATGAATATGAAAAGAGAATGGAAAATATTATCGGGATGAGCCTTGCAAGAGTTAGGGGACCAAAGAAATTATTAGGATGACCCTAGCAGGAGCAAGGTACCGAGGAAGGTCGTATGTCTTTTGTATTGGTACCAGATAGGGGATGCTCTATTAGCCTCGGGTAAGCTGGGGCAGTAGTGGCTTACTCTGACCTTGTAACAGTGGTATATGAGTAGCGGGTAGAAGAATGGCTCACATTACCTTGTTACTAAGACAGAGATAAATGAAAAGAACAAGCAACCATTATGTATAATTATTTGTTACGACAATAATTATGTTAAATATATGACAATGAAGTATCCGTGCATAACATGCCTTACCATGATATATGTATTTATTATGCATCTTTTATACATGGTCGACAATTTATGTAGCATATGTAGCTGAACATAATAATATGGGAATTACTTTCAATATGCTTTTGTTATTGTTGAACCTATTGAGAACTTTTGTTATCATTATTTTTTTGGTATTATGTTTAGATAAAAGTAGATGAAACGACAACTATTTTTTTGCTTGATTATAAAGATTAAATGGATGGGAATACCTTCCCTGGGCTAGATTCCTAACACTCAAGTTCTAATAGTGGTGAATATGTTTGAGATCCTAGCACATGTACTTCCTCATCCACCCTTTGCACCTGAGGAGTAACATAATGCCGGATAATCTATTATTTGTGTTGATGCTTGCATATATTGAATAGTAGCGTTAATTGCACTAACTATCACTATTTCAATATTAATGAAATGTTCCTACTTTGGATACTATTGTGTTTGTTTTGTTAGTTAACTGCAAGCGCACAGCATAGTTGTAGCTAGTCCGACGAGTACGAGTCATATCCCACAAAGAATAATAGTCAATTACTAGAATTTCACGAAACAAGCTATCTAAATCAATGCAATTTGATGAGAGAGAGTGTCACAATTAAGTAAATAAGTAATTCAATTAACAAAATCCTAGGGTTAGGGTTTACCACACTTATGATATTCAACAATCAATATGTTCCTCTAATTGCAATTATCTAGGTAATTGGGGATGGTTTAGCCTTAATTAACTAATAACCTCTTTCAAACGTTACTAATCGTACCAAGGTTAATCCAATTGCCGACTTTCGTGGTTCTTAGCTCAACCTAAGTCCATTAAGTTCTATGCCAACCATGGAATGCAATTAATCGGTTTTCTCGTGCCCACTAATTAATTCAATTCCTAGATAACCTTAAACTACTTTTAGTTCATCGGTTAATAACCTAAGGTATGATAAATATTGGGCAGACATTCATCAACTCATATAATAGATGCATAATAGTCAATCCTAATTAACCACAAATAATTCCAATTAGGGTTCCAACAATTCCTATTAACAATGTATCATTACATCATAAGTGGGTTTACCGAAATTCTAGATTTAATATCTACTCACGCATAATGGAAAGATAAATCATCATCAAATTCATTAAATAAATCATAAGTATTCAATACAACTAAGAGAAAGAGTAGAAGTAAAAGTAGAAGTAGAGATGGAAATATAAAACCTGGAGTGCAAAAGATGAATTAAGAATACAAGCTTGAATCAATCTCAAATTCTACTCTAAGAACATAAATCAACAATGATTCTAATAAAAACCTAGTCTAATCATGTTTCCTAAGCCTAAAGCTGAGTAAAAATAAGTCTCAATATGTTTGGATGTCTTTGGCTAAGTTTCCCCCTAAATATATATCCCTTTGACTGTTGAAAACCCTAAAAAACACGGAGTGTACGGACACGAAGCATGGTTTTGCTTCTTGACACGACCTGGCCATGTTTTGTGCAGGAAATTTGGGAAAAACTTTGCTCTTTACGTAGAGCACGACCTAACTATGCTTTATACAACACCAAGCATGGCCTGACCGTGTTTGGGGCTGCCAAGCTCGTTTCTTACTAATTTCTTTTGGGTTGCCTCCTTGCTTCCTCCTCAGCATGTTCCAAGTCCATATGGCCCTTCACATGAGTGTTTTTCCTTACTTCTTGGCCTCTATTGCTCACCTACAAACATAAGACAAACCAAAGTAGTATCCAAAGCAAAGCATAACCAAAAGCAAGAAAATAATCACAAGTTTACTATTAATTAGGGGATAAAATATAACCATTAAATATTCATTTTTCCACTTTATTAGATACATGTCTAGTAGTGATTCTCTTATTTTCCATTTCATATGTTATACGAACGAGGGTTTAGTGGTTAATTTGAGAAGGGAAAACATTATAAATATAAATCAATAAGGGTCCATAATAAGAGTAATTATTAAAAAAAAATGGTCTAATAAAAAATAATTAATCTATGGTGAAGATGTGGAAATCGATTCAGGTTGACTATGGTCCTTAAAAACTAAGTTTCAAGGTTGGTTACTCCTACTAAACTCTTCATTTTCAAAGAACCATGCATTCTTAGATTTTAAAATTCTTGTTTTACTATATGAATAGTAAAATCTATATTTCTTAGACTTTTTTACATAGCCAATGAAATTTCCATTTACTATTATTGAGTCTAACTTTGTCTCATATAGATTATAGATCTTAACTTTAAGTAGGCATCTCTAAACATATACATGCTTTAAAATATGTTTTCAACATTTTTATAACTTAAATGACTTTTCTAAATTTTTTTGGTTAGAACCTTATTCAGTACATATGCTGTAATTTTTAAAGCTTCAATCCATAAAGAAAATGAGAGATTGGAGTTATTAGTCATCCTACTCACCATGTCCATCAATGTTCGGTTCTTTTTTTCAGTCACACTATTTGAGATAGTGAGCCAGGGATTGTGTATTATGCCACAATACCTTATTCCTCAAAGAACCTTACAAATGGACATGGTAACTATCACTTTTCAATGTATCTACCATAATATTCACCACCTCTATCTGACTACACAATCTTAATTTTTTTGTCCAATTGTTTCTCTATTTCTATTTTATAGACCTTAAAAGCAATTAGTGTAACATCCCCAATTTTTTCTTATGTTACTAATTGGAATTTTTTTCTTTAGAGAGGAGAAAGCGTTTTGGATTTTAAGGGAGGATAAAATTATTTTACAATTTTACTCAAGTCAAACAAGATCTTAGGATGGTTAAAATGTCATTTATGTAATTTCATTGAGATGGCATTATTGTAAATTCCTTGAGATGGCATTTATGTAAATTTCTTGAGATGCCATTTATGTGAATTCTTTGAGATCGCAGTTTTGTAAATAATCTAGGATGGTATTTTTATAAATAATTGAGGATGACAAAGTTTTAAATAGAGGGTTGTAGGTAAGAAGAAATCTTGATAATTATGAGGGAGAGGGAGCGTCGGCAAGAAAGAGAAAGAAAAGAAAGAGGAAGAAAAGAGAGAGGAGGAAAAGAAAGAAGAAGAAGAAGAAGAAGAAGAAGAAGAAGAAGGAAGGAAGAAGAAGGAGAAGGAAGAGAAAAGGGAAATCAAGGTAAGTTTCATGGTCATCTCTCTCATTTCATCATCTTTTCTTAAGGAATATATCCTAATTCACGGTATAGATGTAGGATTTTTGTGTGGTAGCAATCAAGCATGCAAGTTTAAGGATTTGGTTGAGGTAGGCTTAACATCTACTCATGAATTTTGTACAAAATTATATATATACTTTTAGATGCATTTAAATGTGATTTTGGATAACATGTCATTTGTACATTTATATGGAATTCTGTTTTGGTTACTTGGACATGCATATGGGTGCATGGGATTACATAAAAGAAAAACAAAGGAGAAGTTAGACTAAGCTGAATTTCAGAGTAATTAGGGAAGCTTCTGTTTTTGAAATTTTGAAAACATTCAGCAAGGCTTTTAAAGAAATCTTCAACATATGAATTGTAGATATATGTCTCACGAATCTATAGGCTCTAAAATCACTTAATTTGGAGTCCATATGTGGGAGATATGGCTAATTAGTGAGGAGAGGTCATAATCAGTCTAGAATCTAGGATGGTAAAAATAAGCATTTGTGTTTTTAATTTTGTGTAACTAATCCATAAGGATTCTAAAGAAATGATATGCATTAAAGTTGTAGATAATTGTCTTAGTTTTTTATGGGCTTTGAAATCACCTCAATTGGAGTTTGTATGAAGGAGATATGGTTGAATACGTGAGAAAAGGTCATAGAACACAACCAGCAGGTGTACTGGGTTGCTTCAGCACGAGTTAGATAGTGTTCGGGGCTATTTTTGAGCACGTTTGAAGTATTTATGGCCATGTCTTGGAACATGGCAGGCTGTTTTGGGTGTTGGATTATCATATTTATCCCCATTTCTTTATCTAAAAATAGTCTTGTTTGTTGAAAGATTTTTAGGAAACATGTATCTAAGAAAAAAACTTTTAAAATGATGATGTTGCTATGACAAATTACCCTTTTCTTTATTTGATTCAAAATGAATCATATTGGATATTGGTATGTGATGAATCATTGACATGCTGTAATTTAAGCATTTTGTTAGCATAATTTTAGTTAGTTTTCATTTAATTTAAGTATAAAATAGATATGAATTAATTGAGTTTTGTGTTTTATGTTTTAGGAATAAGAAAGAAGAAAAGAAGAGAAAAATAGAGAGAAAATTATGGAAAAATGCTGATTTCTGACCCTTCGTCACTAATTGAGGCATATCTCACTCATTTGGACTCTGATGGACGTGATTCCAGCGGTTACACATAGAGCTACAACTTTCATGTTTGGAACTTTGGAAAAATGAAAGAAGACTCTGGGCGTCGTGGTGCACACAAGAGAGCCTCGCGGTGCCGCGAAAGGACGCATCCAGCGCGCTGTGACACTGAGCTGCCTAGACAGGAGCACCGCGGCACTTACCCCAGCGTTCCGCAGAGCCCGAGCCCAACCAATACAAAATGCCGTGATGCTAGCATGGGCAACGCGGTGCCCTAATGGCCACTTTTCGTAGCAACACGGCGCCCGTTTAGCACGCCGTGGCGCTCATCGCCGCATTAGTTTGCCGAATTTGTGAATTTTACGTCTTTTTGACTCCAATTGAAGCCTGATGGGCTGGGATTTAACCTAAAAACACTCCTACTGCGATTAGGAGGAGTGAATCTATAAAAAGGGAGGAAAGAAAGCAAAGAAGGCATCCATTGAATCATCAAAGTTCATAATTATCTTTATTAATTCTTGTTTAAATTATATTATGGCCCTACGTAGCTGGTTTACTTTTAGTTGGTAGAGGAAGATTGAAACCTCATGGGATGCATATGCATTGTGAAATTTGGAATTGATTTCATTAATTCAATTTTAACCAGGTATTGATTATTCATCTGCTTTTCTTTTCTTAATGATTATTCATATGTTTGTTAGAAGGCCTACTGGTATATTGTTTGTCTTAATCTACTGCTAAATTAGGTTTTGAATAAAGTTTTCATTACTTTATTCATGAAGCAAATAGGATTAAAGATTTTAAATTATAAATCATTAACCCTATGATGAATGATCAACTAAATTAAATATAACCGATGGGCTTATATTTGTTTAGCTCTACCAGTTTCTCTTATTCTTCATACGATTAATAGGTTAGACTTTATTGATTTGTTAAAGGATATCTTATTAATTAGGGTTTAATTGTTGTGATTGTTATCAATTTACTAGGCTTAAGGAGGAACAGGGATAGAATCCCAATGGTAGGTATTTGATTTAAGATTGATGATTTTGTCAGTGATCAATGCAATCCCTTGATGGTGAATATCGACCGAAACTAACGCCTCTTTCATTAATTACTCTCTTAATTATTTTCATTATTTTTTACTTTATTTTATTTGCGATTATCCATCCCCCCTTTTCTCAATCACATAAGGTAATACCAATCTCTGTGGGATCGACCCTTACTCCCACTACTACAGGTTAGTTGAAAGGTAAGGTATCAATTTGGGTGTACCTACGACAGTACGCACCAAATTTTGGTGCCGTTGCCGAGGACTATGTCTATTTACCTTTTGTGTTTTTTTCCCTTTTTGTTCATAACCATGAATATGGTAGCCAATTTTCAACAATTTGGCTCTAGGCTGGGCTCTCCATTAAGCCATGCTGGTGAGGTATGTAATTCTTCCCTTAAACAGCAACTTGAAAATTTAAAGTCTCTTGTTCGTCAATGTGTAGAAAATATGCAAAGAGAAAAGCGCTATGGAAATTATTCAACCATGGGGCATCCTTCTATTGGGTACCTAACTTTCTATGACGAGTTATTTGAGCAGGTAAATATGGTTAGTGGTTTCATTGAACTACCACAAGGGAGGTATGATTCTTATTCAAATATGTATAATTCTGGATGGAAGAATCATCCCAACTTTAGGTATGAGAATGCACAAAATAGGCCTACAGAACAAAATTTTACAAATTTTCACCATAATCAACAGGCCTATTATCCTAGACAGAATACATCTTAGGATTTCCAAGTAAGTACTCCTTTAGAAGATATTGTTAAATCTCTTGCACAAAATACTCATCAATTTCAACAAAAGGTAAGGGCCAATATTCAAAACTTAACAAATCAAATTGGGCAATTAGCAACAACAATCAGTAGGCTAGAGGGTCAAAATTCAGAAATTGAAAGTCTAGCCCTAGCATCGTTAATACAAAAGGAGGAAAATTCTGCACTTAATGGAAAAGATGATTTGGAAGTTGACACTAGTAAGCCTACTAATAAAGAGGTTGTGGAATTTATCCTGAATGTCAAATTCCAAGAGAAAATTTCAACAGGAGAGGAAACACCAAAAGTACAGCAAATAAGTAAGGATCTTTCTATTTTGTTACCAATTTCTAATAAGATACATGCACTTTCTATTTTGCAATACCCTGACCTAGGCTTAAAGAGCTTCTCGAGCCACTTAAAGGGCATATACAGTGGAGAACCACCCCTAGCGATAACCTCAAATAAATATGCCCTACTCAAAGATAGAGGAAAGCTTCCCCCGGATTTGGAAAAAACTCAAAAAGATGAAATTAAATTGGATGCCAAAAGCTACTCAAGGCATCGGTTATTCCCAAGTAAGTTGAGTTATCATTTAATTAAACCTTTGACTAATGCTGACTTCCTTGCTCATGATGCAGTTGAACCTCAAAATTCTGCACATTCAAAGGCAAGTCAATTCAAAGTTGACATCAAGGATCCTCCATGAATGACATGTGAAACTTTAAGTTAAGCCAACAACATTAAACAAAGGCGCTAGTTGGGAGGCAACCCAACAAAAAATTCTTCTTCTTATTTTTCTTTTTCATATTTTTACTTTTTCTTAATATTTAAAAAAAATTATTTTGCAGCCTGCGGATGCACAGGCGCCGCGGCGCTCAAACCGAGCGCCATGGCTCCTATCGCCCAGATCGGGTAAGCGCCGCAGCGCTCCTTACCCAGAAAAGGCGAGCACCGTGGCACTCCACATTCCAGTAGAGAGCATCGCGGCACTCCCTATAAGAAACCCACGGCCTCTTCATCTCCCCACCCAATTTTGACACTCTCCTTCACGCACAAACACAATTTCTTACAACCAATCACCATAATAATCTCCTATTACGTTTCCTTGCTTGAATTGAGAAATTTTTCATCTTCTTTTGCAGGATTAAGCAGCTCTTCCAGCAATTAATTTGGATTCAATGGGAGGTTTCTAGGGTTCTAAGGCAATTTTGCTCTTGCATTTTCTAGCCACAAATCATAGAATAGCAAGATGATTGGGTGGTGATAACTAATCAGGGAAGTTTCACTGGACCCTTCTCTTTTTTTTACTTGTCTCTCTTATTTTATGTTTTTCTATTCTACATTGAGGACAATGAAAACTCTTAAGTGTGGGGGGTCACTTTATGGATGACTGTATAATAACTAATATTTGTGCACTATTTACTATGCTATGTACTACAGTAAGCTTCTATGATCTTTGTACTTTTATTCTAGTTATTAAACAGGGAAAGCATGTGAATTTTATCTCAATCTATAAGTTTGTGTTAGTTGAACCAATAGCCAATGATATAACTATTTACATTGCTTATAGTTCTTGAGAGACGTAGAAAAGTCATAACTATGTGTAATTTTAATTTCTTTTCAATTTATTATTACCTATTTTCTAAAAAATTTGAAATTCTTTTGCACAGCAATTTTGGGTATTTAATTTGTCTTTTACTTAGAAAAAAATTATATAACTCAAAAATATTTTATGATCTCATTAAATTTCTAGAACTTATTTAAAAGCTACTTAAGACGAAATATGTAATAGCCGTAAATTTAATAAAGTCTAAAGTAAAGAAAATTTTGAATAATAGAGAGAATTTTGGAAATAGAGATAAGAACCGGTGGAAATAATTTTATTTATCACATGGACTAAAGAATTACAAAAGAAATATGAGAATTTATGTTTTAGCGCGTACTTTTTATATTTTTTTTAAATGATAGTATTTTGCTATAAGAAAATATATTTTTATTTGTTTAAAAATGATTATGTTTTTCTAAAAGTAAGTAGACTTTTAATTAAAAGAAGTATTGTGTTGCTTAGATAATTATACCGGCCTCTAATGAATTTTTATGGTATTTTTAGAAATATTCTTTCTTTTAATATGAATAAAGATATTTATTTTGAAATTTGTTTTATAACGATTTTTATTAAGAAAAATTATGATTTAAGAGTTTAACTAAGGATGTATGAGAATGGAAATTTTTAGAAATTTTAGGGATATTTTATGATGAAAAACAGAATTTATATGAATTTATATAAAAAAAAATCCCATTATTAATTATTAAATAATAATTATTATTAAAAAAAGGATAATAAATGGAGACAAGGGGAAGGCATATGGTTGTCTGCAACTTTCGAAAGAGAAATCGAGAATTTCAAATAGTGAGTGAATAGTAACATACAACTTTATCTCTCAATCTGGAGTGCCTATTGGCTTCCGATCTTAAAACTAAAGATGTTACTGGATTCAGGATGAAGAATACTTCAGCTCTGACCGATCAATTTTTTAAATCAGCCGTTGAATCGCCATAGATCTGAAGTAGAAAATCTCGGTAAAAGGTATATCTTGAAACTCTTACTTAGAAATCTCAAATTAGAAATCTGACTCCGTAGATGGATTGAGAAGTTAAATAAACATTAGGATATGAATTCATTTCGATGATCTGGTAAATTTTTTTATGGCGGTGAATAGTGATTTCCGGCAGTGAATAGTGACGGTGAGTAGTTTTTCCGGTGGTAAATAGTACCCATAGCATTGAATGAGCTCCTAGAGGCCAAATTTAGCAAATCCGGAGTCATTTTCAAGGTTTTTGGACATTCCAGACTCGATTTTGGGGTTTATTTTCCTGAATTCGGATCACAAACGAGGATTTTAAGGGTGTTAACTTTATACCTTAAATTTGTGAGTAGATAATTCTTCCTATGGCTTGTTTTTACTCTTCTTGAACTTTACATTGCTAAATGAGTAGTTTACATGTTATTTATACTTTCATATGTTTCTGAAATGGTTTGAAATATCTGAAATGGTTGAAATATGATATTTAGTTCAAGAAGAGAATGAATTTTGATACACATTGAACATGTGATATTTAAATGTATTTCGCATTACACGACAAAGAAATTATGTTATGCATGTGACGTTGATTTATAAAGTGATACGTTTGCCCCGGATATGGGCATGATTATATGTTTCCCCTGATTGGGAAGTTTTGACAAATGAATATACTAAGACTGAAAAGTCTATTTTATATTGAAAATTTTATACTGGATTATATGGCATATGTGCATATGGTATTTTTTGTGGAGGAATCATATTGGAAACAATGTCTGCTAACAGCAGGTGATGTTAGCCCTGGTGCGCACCTTGATTGCCTCAGCTAGCAGGGGAGGTGGTGTTAGCCTCGTGTGAGGGCCAACACACGGGAGATTATATGTGAAGGAGAGCGGAATGCCTCCTATATATAGGCGAGATGCCAGTTATATGATGGCAAGATGCCAGTTATATGAGATGTTATTTTCCTTCCCTTGCTGTGTGCTTGGGAAAGACCCATACTGTAACATCCCTAATTTCGTTTCTTTTATTGATAAAAGTACATAAAAATTTAATTAAGGAAATAAAATTTATTAGACAATATTTTAGATATCTAAGGAAATATAATCCGTATAAATTCTTCACCTTACGTATATACATAGAAAATGTTTCTAACATTAAGAGAACAAATAAAGAAGGAAAACCTAATAGGAAAGAAATTGGAAATAACATACTAAAGAGATGCAAAATTCTTGGATAAGGAAGATAAATTTTTAGAAACAAGTAAAGGTCTTAAAATTTCAACAACATTGAATTAGGGTAATTTTTCCTAATTCAAGAACTAGAGTTACTAAGTTTAAAATCTTTACTCATACATTGGACTTTTACCTATGGACACTTCATATAGAGTTTTTTCCACTTCACATAAGTTTCTAGCAAGCCATTGGATAACCTAAGCAAGAAATAAAACATAGACTTGGACTAGGATATAGTAATTGGACCAATAGCCCAAAAATTATGAAAATGTGACCAAGCCCTCCAAGAAAGGTAGAATTTTATCCAAAGCAAAGAAAATGGGTAGGAATAAGCCCAAATCCAAGAGGAAAAATATAGGTGATGATATAATAATGTAATAATAAAGATTAGGTTACATGGCATTAAGACAAAAATTTAGCAAGTGGTGTGATTCTACATTCATTATTTTGGCAAGTGGCATGATAATACAAGGCTTTAGGACAAAAACATCTATATCCTACACTCATAATTCTAGCAAGTGGTATGATAATACATGGCATTAGGACAAAACATTCCTATCCCACACAAATAATATCAACCAAATAATGGAGATTCAAGGGCTAGAAATTTGCCACCTAAAAAGGCAAACCTATCATACTTGTTTAAGACAAAAGAAAATGGAAAAGAATCCCTAAATCAAAGGGACCTTGTCCCTTATCTTAAGAACATATCATCATAATTTTCAAAATAAAAATCTCCTTTTCCTATGCATATCTTGACTAAGGAAGAGGAAGACAAGAACATAAGTTGTTTGTTTTCCAAAAATTCAACAAAGTGTATCCTAATTGTGATAAGGTAGACCCATGATCATGAAAGGTGAATTATTTGGTGGTCTATATAAGAAAACCCACCCTTACAACATTATAATTTCGTCCAAGTGAGGGAGAGGAAAAATAGAAGCAAGGTAGAGTGAGGAAAGGAGAGGAAGAAAGGAAGAAAGAGGAAGGAGAAGTCTAGGGGACTAAGTGCTCCAGGTAAGTTTAACAATATTTCTTTTTGAAGAAAACTTTTGAAACTTATAATATTTATATGAGATTTTGATCTTAGAACTTTGATGATTCGTCATGTATGTTGCTATATCATGTTACATATTGATCTTACATGTGATGTATGTTTGAATACTTAGGTTGGTGTAGATAGTTCTGCATGGGTATGGCTATGGGTGGCAGAATTTTAAGCTTCTGTGTTTTAATTTCTGGGAATTATCTAAAGGGAATTAAAATAAATGGTTAACATAAGAACTAAAGATATATGTGTCGCGGATTTTTAGCCACTGGAATCATTCAATTTGGAGTCTATATGAGGTAGATATGATCCGATTGGTAAACAAATGTCAGAAAATGGTTCATCAGGGAAGAATATGTTAGGATAGCTACTGTGTTTTAATTTATGGGAATTATCTGTAAGGAATTAAAATAAATGGTTAACATAGGAATTATAGCTATGTGTGTCATGGTTTTTTATCCACTGGAATCATTCAATTTGGAGTCCATATGAGGAAGATATGAGCTGATTAGTAGTCAAATGTCAGAAAAAGGTTCATCAGGGAAGAATATGTTAGGATAGCTTCAGTATTTTAATTTCTGAGAATTATCTGTATGGAATTAAAATAAATGGTTAACATAATAATTATAGCTATGTGTGTCATGGATTTTAAGCCATTGGAAACATTCAATTTGGAGTCCATATGAGGAATATATGAGCTGATTCGTAGTCAAAGGTCAGAAAATAGTTCATCAGGGAAGAATATGTTAGGACAGTTTCTGTATTTTAATTTCTGGAAATTATCTTTATGGAATTAAAATAAATGGTTAACATAAGAATTATAGCTATTTGTGTCATGGATTTTTATCCACTGGAATCATTCAATTTGGAGTCCATATGAGGAAGATATAAGCTGATTAGTAGTCAAAGGTCAGAAAATGGTTCATCAGGGAAGAATATGTTAGGACAGCTTTTGTATTTTAATTTCTGGGAATTATCTGTAAGGAATTAAAATAAATGGTTAACATAAGAATTATAGATATGTGTGTCACGGATATTTAGCCACTGGAATTACCCAAGTTGGAGTCCATATGAGGTAGATATGGTCCGATTAGTAGGTAGAGGTCAGAACATATCCAAGAAGAAATAACTTGTACATTTAGGGAGTAATATCACCTTGATTTATTAATATTTCGCTACAATGTTCAACATAATAGTTTTAGATAATTGTTTTATCTTGAAACACCTACATCAGAGTTCAATTGAGGGAGTTATGCTCTGATTAGTAAGAGAAGGTTAGATATGATGAAAACCTACATCAAGAAAATAAAGAAAATAAAATTAATATTTAAAAAAGAAGACGAATCTTATAAATGACTAGTATATGCCATAGCCATTGTCATTGTATGAACTTCTTACCATCTTAAGTGTAAAATTCTGACATGGAAATATTTTATAAAGTGATATTTGAAATGGTTATGTTAATGGCATGATTACCAATGATTTATGGTAATAGTTATATTTTGATGAACATACTTGTTATTGAAAGCATATTTTTGGCTATCATTGTGAAAAGAAATGAAATAAGCATGGTCACATGGCAATCCGTGTGGTGCACCAGTAGGGGACACCCTACCAACGGTTATGATCATGTTAATGAGAAAAGAAAGAGAAAGTGGGCCATGTCGAACGGAGCGAGAAAAGCCCATACCGGAGAGTAGAGGATACTCACCCTGTCCGGGGTAGCTTGAAATGAGAATAAGTTGATGGCCATCATATGATATTTTGAAAATAGTTAATCCTGTCATACATATCATTACAGTATGATTCTTATGTGCATAGATATAATGCATTATGTGACCAAAGATATTTTATGTAGTTTATACAGCTGAACATGATGTGATGAGCTATAATGATGATGATTTATTGTTGAACTTACTGGGATTTAATTCTCACTATATTTTCATATCATGTTCAGAAAATTAGTTATGCAAATTTTTCTATAGCTCTAGGTTTTAGTGCACGTTGGATCGAGTACTTTATGTTGGGCAGATCCCAGAAGCAAATAAAATGTTTGTGGTCGAGTTGGCTTAGATCCCGGTGAAGGTGCAACCACCCGCACCTGTATCTCCAGAATTGGTCAACCAGAATAAATAAGATGTAGATTTTTATGTGTTTGATATGTTGTACGTATGTTTTGATTAATGACATGTATGTGAACTCTGTATTGTATAAATTAAATAAATGTTATATTGAGTTAAGTTGTAACGAGGTAATAACTTCATGGTATTTTTTAAAAAAAAATTGATACTTAAATGGGGTTGTTACACATACAGAGTCCTTTCGCGTGTCCTCTTGAATGGTAGTAGGGCAAACCTCAACGGGATGCTGAGTTTAGGCAAATCCTATACCACCAAAGTACGGAAGGGGTCAAACTCTGGTATGGTAATTATGATATGTGATCCTCCGAATAAGTTATATGAAAAATATTTGATGCATAACATTATTTGATAAATGATTTTACAGTTTTGTATATGATTTTGAATATGAATTATTAACATAGATGTTTTGAAATGCGGGTCCCATATGAATGTACTTCTGAATGTAACTTTTCTTTATGAGAAACTTTGAAATGAAAAGTACATCCATATGTTGACCTTAGAGGTTATAGGAGGTGTTATCTGCTCACTGAGTTGTAAAACTCACTACACGATGTGGATCTATTTTTTAGATAAAGACACAGAGTTTGGTCCAGTAGCCACGTGATCGACTAGGGGTCGTACTTCATTGTTGAGCCTAAATTGTTTCTAAGCTCTCAGTGTTTTATATTGTAATATATTTGTACTCTAGAGTTGCTCTGAACGTCACAGGCAGAATCCTTGTTTCTGCTGTAAACCTGATATATATAGACTTGGCATGTATAACTATTAGTATTGTTAACTTGAAAACGTGTGATATTATTCATATATGTGGTACTATGAAACGATTTACAATTGCATGATAATAAAGTTTAACGGATAATAGAGGTATTCGCGTTCCTAAAGTAGAGGCATGATAAGTTGGTATCAGAGCATTAGGTTTTCCTGTGACAATCATAGCAAAGGATTCTTTAGTAGGACCTTTAGTATCGATATGAGCCGGACATATTTATACTTTAGGTGCTGCTGAGGGATTCTATAGGATATCATCTTCCATTATATTCTAAGTCTGTAAAGCTCATAGTATAAGGTTGATCGAATGTGATAGTATCTTAAAAAGTGTTTTATTCTGTATAGTAAATGATGCTGCCAAGAACTAAAGCAGTCGCTAGAGAAGAAGCTGTAGATCGTGCACCCTCTACTGAAGAGTCTGTACAATCTACAATTCCAGTACAAAGAGGTCGTGGAAGAGGCCAACCCAGAGGAAGAGGTAGAGGTAGAGGTAGAGGACGTGCTTGGGGTATGAGAACCCCAAGACAAGATGAACAAGTTCCCGTGTTTGACAGAGTTTCTGAGGAAAGAGTAGAACCTCCTCAGGAGCCACATGATAGGACAGTAGATATGATTGCTGGTATACATAGGAGTTTAGAGACATTGGCTGGATTTATAGTGGATCAAGGCAGAAAGGATGGCCAGCCATTAGAAAATGCTCCTAAAGTACAAGAACTGGGAAGAACAACTGAGCAAGAGTACAAGACTACAGGGATTGAGGTGTCCTTACCGTAATTCCTTAAATTGAAACCCCCGACTTTTTCTGGGTCAGATGTTCAAGAAGACCCACAGATATTCATCGATGTTGTAGAACGAATTCTTAGAGCTTTAGGCTGTTCCTTTAGAAGATCTGTTGAACTAGTGGCCTTTCAGTTATCAGATGTGGCCCAAGTTTGGTTTGAAACTCTGGTACTCGGAAGACCTGATACTTTACCCCTAATGGAGTGGGATGAATTTAAGGAAGCATTTATGAATCGCTTCCTGCCAATGAGTGAAAGAGATAAGAGGGCCAGAGAATTTGAAGAATTAAGACAGACATCGAATATGACAGTTTCTGAATATGACATCCGTTTTACCCAGTTGTCCAGATATGCACCATATCTGGTCCCTACTGAAAAAGATAGAATTAAGAGGTTTGTTTCGGGATTGATACGTCCATTGTTTAAATCGGTGGGCCCTCAGATGCATCATTTTTCAACTTATTCAGCAGCGGTGGACTATGCTAGATGATGGAAACACGAGAGCAAGCAGATATTGAAGGTTTAAAAAGAAGAAAAAGATAGCGAGGCAGTAATTTACAGACTAGATATAATCCTACAATCAGTGGATCAAGATTTCAAAATCCACAGCGCTTTACTCAAACAGGAGCTGGTAGTTCTAACCAGCCATCAGTTAACTTCAGTAAGCAGAGAATGTTCCAAAGAGATATGAGACCCCCGAGTCAACAAGACTCAAGATCAATTCCACCATGTCCAAATTGTGGTAGACCCCATACTGGACAGTGTCACAGAGAAACTGGTGCATGTTTTAAGTGTGGACAAATGAGTCATCTGATGAGAAATTGTCCACAACTGTAAAGTTTTAGTCAAGCATCAGTACAACCAGCTTCACCTCCTGTATCTGCACCAGCACGACCTAGTAGAGCAGCTTCAGTCCAAGCAAGTACTGGTGGTACTGGTAGAGGATCAGGAAATCGAGGGCGAGAACCAGCTCAAGTTTTTGCCTTGACACGACAGGATGCTCAGGCTTAAAATGCAGTTATGACAAGTACATTATCAGTATGTTCCCATAAAGCATATGTCCTGTTCGATCCTGGCTCTACACTTTCTTATATATCACCATGCTTTGCTAAGAAATTGAGTAGAGATCCCACTAGTTTGCATTGTTCTTTTATGGTTGCTACTCCAATTGGAGAATTCTTGCTGGTTAATGATGTGTATAGATCATGTGAAATTTCGATAAAGGATAAGGAAACTCTTATAGATTTGATAGTTCTAGATATGGTAGACTTTGATGTGATTCTAGGAATGGATTGGTTGTCATCATGTCATACCATTCTAGACTGTCACCATAAGGTGATTAAGTTTAATGTCCTTGGAGAACCTTCTTTCTAAATACAAGGAGACCATAATGAGTTGCCTAGTAATTTAATATCTAGACTGACAGCTCATAAAATGTTACAAAAGGGATGCCAGGGGTATTTAGCAGTAGTCAAGGATGTTGATATGAAGTATACAAGTGTAGAGCATGTTCCAGTAGTTAAAGAATTTTCTGATGTGTTTCCTAAAGAGTTGTCAGGATTACCACCAGATCAAGAGATTGAGTTTAGTATTGACCTTCTCCCTGGAATACAACCAATATCCATACCTCCTTATAGGATGGCACCTGCAGAACTTAAGGAATTAAAGGAACAATTACAAGATTTACTAGATAAAGGTTTTATTCGACCCAGTACATCTCCCTAGGGTGCTCCTGTTCTCTTTATGAAGAAAAAGGATGGATCTTTACGTCTATGTATTGATTATAGGCAGTTGAACAAAGTGACTATAAGAAATAAATATCCTTTACCTAGAATAGATGATTTTTTTGATCAGTTACAGGGTGCCCAATGTTTTTCAAAAATTGATCTGAGATCTGGGTATCATCAATTGAAGATAAAGAAGAAAGATATTTTGAAAACTACTTTTCGGACTCGATATGGGCACTACGAGTTCTTAGTAATGCCATTTGGTTTAACGAATGCCCCAGCTGCATTTATAGACTTAATGAATAGGGTATTTAAACCTTTCTTGGACCAGTTTATCATTGTATTTATCGATGATATTCTGGTTTATTCAAAGAGTTCAGAGGAGCATGAGCAGCATCTAAGGATAGCTTTGCAAACCTTAAGAGAACATCAGTTGTATGCTAAGTTCTCAAAGTGTAAATTTTGGCTTAGTAGTGTTACGTTCTTAGGGCATGTGGTTACCAAATATGGTATTCAAGTTGATCCCAAAAAGATAGAAGCAGTGCAACAATGGCCACGTCCTACGACAGTAACTGAGATTCGTAGTTTTCTTGGGTTAGTAGGCTATTATTGTAGATTTGTTAAAGATTTTTCAAAAATAGCTGCTCCTTTGACTAGGTTGACTAGGAAAGGGATAAAATTTGAGTGGTCTGATGCTTGTGAAGAGAGTTTTCAGAAATTAAAGGAGTGTTTAACTACAGCCCCAGTCCTTACCATTCCTATGGATACTGAAGACTATGTAGTATACTGTGATGCATCTAGAGTGGGCTTAGGCTGTGTGTTAATGCAAAATGGAAGAGTAGTTTCTTATGCATCCAGACAGTTGAAGAAACATGAGCAGAATTATCCCACCCATGATTTAGAAATGGCAGCTGTAGTATTTGCTCTAAAGATTTGGAGACATTACCTGTATGGAAGAACTTGTAAGATTTATACAGATCACAAGAGTCTCAAGTATATTTTTCAATAGAAGGATCTTAATTTGAGGCAAAGAAGATGGATGGAACTACTGAAAGATTATGACTGTACGATTTTGTATCATCTAGGTAAAGTAAATGTAGTAGCTGATGCTCTAAGCAGAAAGTCCATAGGAAGTTTGGCTCATATAGCAGAGGTGCGACGACCATTGTTAGAAGAAATCCATAAGTTAGAAAGTAAGGGTATAAAGTTTGAAGTAAAAGAACCAGGAATATTATTGGCTCATGTGTAGCTCCAATCTTCCTTAGTTGAGCAAATCAAAGCCGATCAAGATAAGGATGCTAGTTTGCTCAAGATTTTAAGATACGGTAGATGATTATGTGTTCCAAATGTTAATGATTTGAGGAAACAAGTTTTGGAGGAAGCACATCGATCTACATATACCATACACCCAGGAGCGACAAAGATGTACCAAGACATGAAGGAATTGTATTTGTGGGATGGTATGAAGAGGGATATTGCGAAATATGTTTCCCATTGCCTGACATGCCAGCAGGTGAAAGCTGAACATCAACGACCCGCTGGGTTACATCAGCAAATAGAAATACCAGAATGGAAGTGGGAGAGAATTACTATGGATTTTATCACAGGATTACCAAGGACTCTCAAAGGAAATGATTCTATTTGGGTCATTATAGACCGCATGACGAAGTCAGCACACTTTCTGCCTGTGAAAACAACCTACAATGTAGCTCAGTATGCAAGGCTCTACTTAAATGAAATAGTTAGGCTACATGGAGTCCCTATATCGATTATATCTGATCGAGGGCCGCAGTTCACGGCACGATTTTGGAAAGCTTTTCAAGAGGCATTAGGAACGAAGTTGGATTTGAGCACAGCTTTTCATCCCCAAACCGATGGTCAGTCTGAGCGTACGATTCAGATTTTAGAAGACATGCCCCGAGCCTGCATTTTTGATTTTGGTGGAAGTTGGGATATGTACTTGTCTTTGGCTGAATTTGTGTATAATAATAGTTACCAGACTAGTATACAGATGGCTTCATTTGAAGCTTTGTATGGTAGACGGTGCAAATCCCCCATTGGATGGTTCGAAGTGGGTGAGACTAAACTTATAGGGCCAGATCTTGTACAAGAAGCTTTGAACAAGGTAAAGCTGATTAGAGAAAGGCTGCAGGAAGCTTAAAGTAGACAAAAGGCGTATGCTGATAATAGACGAAGGGAGTTAGAATTTTCAGAGGGTGAACAAGTGTTCCTGAAAGTCTCACCCATGAAAGGAGTGATGAGATTTGGAAAGAAAGGAAAATTAAGTCCTCCGTATATAGGTCCTTTTGAAATACTGGATAAAGTAGGTGCAGTGGCATATCGCATAGCTCTGCCACCAGAACTGAGTAATGTTCATCCAGTTTTTCATGTGTCTATGCTACAGAAATACTTACCGGATCCTACTCATGTTATTCAACCCCAAGAGATTCAATTGGATAGGAATATGACCTATGAGGAAAGGCCTATGTGCATTGCTGATCAGCAAATGAAAAAGTTCCGGTCAAGAGAAATTCCTATGGTTAAAGTGATATGGCAAAATCACTCTTCTGAGGAGGCTTCCTGGGAAAGAGAAGATGATATGCGTGCCAGATACCCAATTTTGTTTAATTAATGAGGTTAGTGTTTATCTGTCATTACGGTGATGAAATTCGGGGACCGAATTTCTTTAAGGGGGAAAGAATGTAATAGCCGTAAATTTAATAAAGTCTAAAGTAAAGAAAATTTTGAATAATAGAGAGAATTCTGGAAATGGAGATAAGAACCGGTGGAAATAATTTTCTTTATCACATGTATTAAAGAATTACAAAAGAAATATGAGAATTTATGTTTTGGCACGTACTTTTTATATTTTTTTAAATGATAGTATTTTGCTATAAGCAAATATAATTTTATTTGTTTAAAAATGATTATGTTTTGCTAAAAGTAAGTAGACTTTTAATTAAAAGAAGTATTGTGTTGCTTAAATAATTATACTGGCCTCTAATGAATTTTTATGGTATTTTTAGAAATATTCTTTCTTTTAATATGAATAAAGATATTTATTTTGAAATTTGTTTTATAACGATTTTTATCAAGAAAAATTATGATTTAAGAGTTTAACTAAGGATGTATGAGAATGGAAATTTTTAGAAATTTTAAGGATATTTTACGATGAAAAACGGAATTTATATGAATTTATATAAAAGAAAATCCCATTATTAATTATTAAATAATTATTATTATTAAAAAAAAAAGATAATAAATGGAGACAAGGGGGAGGCATACGGTTGTCTGCAACTTCCGAAAGAGAAATCGAGAATTTCAAATAGTGAGTGAATAGTAACATACAACTTTATCTCTCGATTTGGAGTGCCTATTGGCTTCCGATCTCAAAACTGAAGGTGTTACTGGATTCAGGATGAAGAATACTTCAGTTCTGACTAATCAATTTTTCAAATCAGCCGTTGAATCGCCGTAGATCTGAAGTAGAAAATCTCGGTAAAAGGTAAATCCTGAAACTCTTACTTAGAAATCTCAAATTAGAAATCTGACTCCGTAGATGGATTCAGAAGTTAGATAAACATTAGGATATGAATTCGTTTCAGTGATTTGGTAAAAAAATTTGTGGCGGTGAATAGTTTTTCCAGTGGTGAATAGTACCTATAGCGTTGACCTGCATTGACCGAGCTCCTAGAGGCCAAATTTAGCAAGTCTGAAGTCATTTTCAAGGTTTTTGGACATTCCGAACTCGAGTTTTGGGTTTATTTTGCTGAATTCGGATCAAAAACGAGGATTTTAAGGGTGTCCAACTTTGTACCTCAAATTTGTGAGTAGATAATTCTTCCTATGGCTTGTTTTTATTCTTCTTGAACTTTACATTGCTAAATGAGTAGTTTACATGTTATTTATACTTTCATATGTTTCTGAAATGGTTTGAAATATCTGAAATGGTTGAAATATGATATTTAGTTCAAGAAGAGTATGAATTTTGATACACATTGAACATGTGATATTTAAATGTATTTCGCATTACACGGCAAAGAAATTATGTTATGCATGTGACGTTAATTTATAAAGTGATACGTTTGCCTCTGATATGGGCAAGATTATATGTTTCCCCTAATTGTGAAGTTTTGATAGATGAATATATTGAGACTGAAAAGTCTATTTTATATTGAGAATTTTATACTGGATTATATGGCATATGTGCATATGGTATTTTTAGTGGAGGAATCATATTGGAAACACTGTTTGCTAATAGCAAGTGATGTTAGCCCTGGTGCGCACCTTGATTGCCTTAGCTAGCAGGGGAGGTGGTGCTAGCCTCATGTGAGGGCCAACACACGGGAGATTATATGTGAAGGAGAGCGGAATGCCTCCTATATATGGGCGAGATGCCAGTTATATGATGGCAAGGTGCCAGTTATATGAGATGTTATTTGCCTTCCCTTGCTGTGTGCTTGGGAAAGACCCATACAGAGTCCCTTCGCGTGTCCCCTTGAATGGTAGTAGGGAAAACCTCAGCGGGATGCTGCTGATTTTAGGCAAATCCTATACCACCAAAGTATGGAAGAGGTCAAACTCTGGTATGGTAGTTCTGATATGTGATCCTCCGAATAAGTTATATAAGAAATATTTGATGCATAACATTATTTGATAAATGATTTTACAGTTTTTTATATGATTTTGAATATGAATATGAATATGAATATGAATTGTTAACAGAGATGTTTTGAAATGCGGGTCCCATATGAATGTACTTCTGAATGTAACTTTTCTTTATAAGAAACTTTGAAATGAAAAGTACATCCATATGTTGACCTTAGAGGTTATAGAAGGTGTTATCTGCTCACTGAGTTGTAAAACTCACTACACGATGTGGATCTATTTTTCAAATAAAGACACAGAGTTTGGTCTAGTAACCACGTGATTGACTAGGGGTCGTACTTCGGTGGTGAGCCTAAATTGTTTCTAGGCTCTCAGTGTTTTATATTGTAATATATTTGCACTCTAGAGTTGCTCTGAACGTCACCTGCAGGATCTTTGTTTCCACTGTAAACCTGATATATAAAGACTTGGCATGTATAACTATTAGTATTGTTAACTTGAAAACGTGTGATATTATTCATATATGTGGTATTATGAAACGATTTACAATTGTATGATAATAAAGTTTAACGGATAATAGAGGTATTCGCGTTCCTAAAGTAGGGGCGTGACAAAATCCTAGGCTGATACTATTAATTAGGAGATGATTTAGGCATTATTTGATGAGATTGAGCCTTTCAAGCTTAACCCAAGCAAGAAAATATCCTTAGAACCTTTATTTTGAGCTTGATAAACATTTTATTCTATACCCACTAAAAAGCCAAAACCAAATTTTGTGATTAATACCTTTATTTGTTTACCTGATTCACTCACTCTATGATTAATTTCTGAATACTTGTTTTGTAGATCTACATTAATAAAAAGGTGGAAGGGTGGAGCAAGGACAAAAGAAAAAAAAAATCAAAAGGAAATAAAAAGTCTCAAAAGACTAATGAAAGTCTATTTAGTGGGTGAAAAAAAAGAAATAGAGAATCAAGGAAAAGTAGAATGCAGTAAAGCAAGGAAATAAGTGTGGGGGAAAAATCCCCCAATCTTGAGGAATAGATCAAATAGATTAGAGTTAATCATGTGGTGTTGGGTGATTGAGCTTTAAATTATATCTTATATCTTACCCCATAACCTAGCCACATTACAAGTTGAATTTAGTCCTTTTGATCCTAAAAAGTAGTTTTAGCCTACATTAGTGGAGAGTAGCATGAAAAATAAGCCTAAGGAAATCTTAAATAGAGATCCATGCCCCAATTCTTGAGATATATAAACTCATTTAGGTAAAATAAAATTAAATCACTCAAAGACACACACACACTAAGGATTTTAGAAAATAAATCATGAATTGCATTTGAATTAAATTTTGCACATAATCATGAAAATTTTCTGAGAATTTCTTTAAGAGCATACAATTTTCACTATGAGGTAGCGTATTGGTAAGCCATTCACTCATCTCATATATTGAATATTATTTACATGAATCAATGTTTGCTTGAGGACAAGCAACAGAGTAAGTGTGAGAGTATTTGACATGCTGTAATTTAAGCATGTTGTTAGCATAATTTTAGCTAGTTTTCATTTAATTTAAGTAGAAAGGGATATGAATTAATTGATTTTTATGTTTTATGTTTTAGGACTAATAAAGAAGAAAAGAAGAGGAAAATAGAGTGAAAATTATGGAAAAATGCTGATTTATGACCCTTCGTCAATAATTGAGGCATATCTCACTCATTTGGACTCCAATTGAGGTGATTCATGGGGCTATGGAAAAAAGAGACATAGAGCTACAACTTTCATGTTTGGCACTTCGGCACAATCCAGAACATTATGGGTACAGCGGCACCGCGTGAAGACACATCCGAAGCGCAATGGCGCTGAGCTGCCCAGACAAGAGTGCCACGACACTTACCCCAGCGCACCGCGGTGCCCAATCCCAACCAAGACAATATGCCACGGCGTTAGCACGGGTGCCGCAGCTCTCTGATGGCCACTTTTCATAGCACCACGGTCCCCGTGTAGCGCACTGCGACGCTCACCGCCGCATTAGTTTGCCAAATTTGCCCTTTTTAGGTCTTCTTGACTCCAATTGAAGCCCGATAGGCCGGGATTTGACCTAGAAACACTCCTACTTCAATTAGGAGGAGTGAATCTATAAAAAGTGAGGAAAGCAAGCAGAGAAGGCATCCATTGAATCATCAAAGTTTTTAATTATCTTCTTTAATTCTTGTTTAGATTATCTTATGGCCCTACGCGGTTGATTTACTTTTATTTGGTAGAGGAAGATTGAAACCTCAAGGAACGCATATGCATTGTGAGATTTGGAATTGATTTCATTAATTCAATCTTAACCAGGTATTGATTATTCATCTGCTTTTCTTTTCTTAAAGATTATTCATATGATTGCTAAAAGGCCTACTGATATATTGTATGTCTTAATATACTGCTGAATTAGGTTTTGAAGAAAGTGTTCATTACTTTATTCATGAAGCAAATATGATTAAATATTTTGGATTATAAATCATTAACCCTATGATGAATGATCAACTAAATTAAATATAATCGATGGGCTTATATTTGTTTAGCTCTACTAGTTTTTCTTGTTCTTCATGTGATTAATAGGTTAGACTTTACTGATTTGTTAAAGGATATCTTATTAATTACGGTTTAATTGGTGTGATTTTTATCAATTTACTAAGCTTAAGGAGGAATAGGGATAGAATCCCAAAGGTATGTATTTAATTTAAGATTGATGATTTTTTCAGTGATCAATACAATCCCTTGATGGTGAATATCGACCGAAACCAACGCCACTCTCATTAATTACTCTCTCTTAATTATTTTCATTATTGTTTACTTTATTTTATTTGCGATTATCAATCCCCCATTTTCTTAATCACATAAGGTAATACTAGTCTTTGTGGGATCGACCCTTAGTCTCACTACTATAGGTTATGTGAGAGGTAAGGTATCAATTTAGGTGTATCTGTGACAGTACGCACCAATGATTATTACTCATTGGATATAAAAATGATGCATGTCATATTATGAATGCGATTGAATTGCAAGCGTAAAGCTCATAGCGAGTTTCTTGATAATTATATATTGCATTTGATGAATATGCATTTATATATATATATATATATATATATATATATATATATATATGTGTGTGTGTGTGTGTGTGTGTGTGTGTGTGTGTGTGTGTGTGTGTGTGGATGAATATCGACAGTTTATATGGCTTGAGACGGTACCGAGTTGGGGATGTCTTATTAGCATAAGTGATGAACTCACATTCCCTGAGCATTTATTGTGACTGTAGTCGATCAGTCACTATGTGTATAGCAAATAATTGAATTGAGTATATTGAGAGCTGTGAAATGTCTGAGTATTTATAAAAGATAGAGTAGATTTTCAGTACATATATAGTATGTTAATTATGCATAAACCAAAGTGATGATTTTATCTCCAAATCTTAATATTTTCTGTAGCTTATACAGCTGAATATAACTCCTGTTTTTCTCATTATATTTTATTTATGTTAAGTCTACTGGTAACCTTTATTCTCACTATTATTGTTTTGTTATGTTCAGATAAAAAGAAATGAGATGCAATAGGGAATGACGTTACTGATGAAGATCTTGATGTCAGCACCACCTCTTCTCCCTTTGTGTTTCAAGGGTGGAGTGCTATATAAAGACTCTTATTTATGTACTGAAATGTTGTATTGTATAATTATTACATGTGTGAGGTTTGTAATATATTTATATATATACATATATATTGTGTTTATACATATAATGTATTTAACATGTAAAATGTGAAAAATAATAAATAATTAAATAAATAAAAATAAAAGTAAACTAGATCTTACAAAGTTGGTATCAGAGTCAGTCGATCTTAGGCGACCATGGGGTGGGTGTTCACCTAGATTGACTTAGAGGAGTCTTGAATAGTTATGTGGAAATGTTGTGTAAGGTAGCAGGTAAATTTAGTAAGAAAGTACTAGTATTTCCTATTTGTAGTCTTGTGTAGTGTGATGACTGTTGTAAAGTTTTGAACTACTGTTGAGCCTAATCACCTCAATAGTGTCTAACATTTTGTTTTACTAATACAGTGAGTCATGCCACCACCAAGAAGGAATCTGTCAGGCAGCACAAATGCTACCTTAATAACATAGCTGCAGTTATTCAAGCTTAGGCAGCTGCTACAAATCAGATTCTATAGTATCTTCAAAATATTAATAATAACGATGGAGCTAGGGGAAATGAAGGAAATCTATATGAAAATAGAACTAGAAATAGTAATGGATGGTTTAAATTTATGGGATTGTAGCCTCTGTCTTTTGTGGGTGCATATGACCCGATTGTTGCTCAGAGATGGCTGACGGAACTTGAGAAATTTTTTGGAGTTCTAAATTGCTCTGATGAGTAAAAGGTCAATATTGGGACATATATGTTGAAGGAAGAAGCTGAATACTGGTGGAGAGGAGCCAGAGAGTTACTAGTACATAGAGACAAGAAAATTACATGGCAATTGTTTCGAGAAACTTTTTTGAACAAGTATTTTCCCAGTAATGTGAGAGTTGAGAAAGAGATTGAGTTTCTTCAGCTTAGACAAGGAAATGGGACTATTGAACACTATATTACCAAGTTTGAAGAACTGTCTAAGTTCTCAAGTACTCTGAGGAATAATCTTGATGAAGCCTGGAAGGTAGTGAGGTTTGAATCAAGACTGAACTTGGAGCTTAGGAGTGCTGTGGTGGCATTAAAGATTTGGGAATATGCCCTATTGGTAAATAAATGTCAGATGTTGGAGACAAGTCTAAAAGCAGTAGAGGAAGAAAGGGAGAGGCAAACTTAGTGGAAGCGGAAGAGAGAGTTCCCAATTATGGATAAAAATACTAGAGGAAAGAATATCATGAGAGGTAAACAACCAGCAACTGTGGAATCCAGATCTTTTTTGAAAAAGCTGGCAACGGGTTAGTGTAGGAAATGCAAAAAAAATTCCATAGGGATAAACCATGTTATTTTGGCCTAATTACTTGCTTTCGATGTGGGCAGAAGGGGCACGTGGCACGACATTGTCCACTAAGAAATGAGAAAGGCACTACACGAACTCAACAAACAACAAGAAGATTTTTCACTTTGAATGGTGCTGAAGCAAAGTCAGCTCCTGATTTGATGCAAGGTATGTGCTGTATCAACAATCTGCCTCTAATTGTATTGTTTGATTTTAGTGCAAGCCATTCTTTTATAGCAATATAATGTGTGGGGAAGTTACAACACCCTATTGTAGAGTTACCATATGAGTTAGCAATGGTGACACCTACAGGAGGAAAAATAATTAGGAATGGGGACTTGAGATGTGTTTTCCTGTATACCATCAACGCAAGTATAAAACAGGAACTTCTTGAGATTTTGGTAGTCTGTGAATTCCTAGAGGTTTTTCCCTCTGAGATTTTTGAACCTCCACCGAAGAGAGAAGTGAAATTTTTCATCGATTTAGCACCAAAAGCGAGGCCTATTTCTATCACTCCTTATAGAATGTCTCCTGCGAAACTACAAGAGCTTAAGAAGCATATCAAAGAGTTGTTAGAAAAGAACTTTATCAAACCCAGTGTATCACCTTGGGGAGCGCGTATATTGTTTGTAAGAAGAAAGATGACAGTTTGAGACTATGCATTGATTACAGGTAATTGAATATGGTGACCATTAAGAATAAGTATCTGTTGCCCATAATATACGACCTATTAGATCAATTAAAGGGAGCTACTATTTTCTCTAAGATATACTTGAGGTCGGGATATTATCAAATTGGAGTTAAAGAAGAAGATATTATAAATACAGCTTTCAGAACTCGGTTTGGGCACAACGAAGTTTTAGTAATGCCTTTTAGGGTCACAAATGCACTTGCAGTCTTTATGGACTATATGAATCGCATTTTTAGGCCCTACTTGGATCAATTCATAGTAGTATGTATAGATGATATTTTAATATACTTTAAGAGTAAGGAAGAACACAATTAGCATTTCTGATTAGTACTCCAAGTCTTGAAGGACAAGAAAATTTTTGCTAAGTTAGAAAAATGTGAATTTGGGCTGGAAGAGGTGAAGTTCTTAGGTCACATAATTTCTAAAGATGGTGTGTTGGTGGATCCCAGTAAAACTGAAGCAGTGCTAAAATGGGAAAGGCTGAAAACTATGACTAAAATTAGAAGTTTCCTGGGTTTAGCAGGATATTACAGAAGGTTTATACAAGGATTTTCTCAAATAAGTTTGCCTTTGACTCGATTGACCAAAAAGGGAAGTCCCTTTAATTAGACTGAAGAATGTGAGAATAATTTCCAAGAGCTTAAAGTCAAATTGACTTCTCCTCTTATTCTAGTTGTTCCTAATCCTTCTGGATGCTTTGTAGTCTATACGGATGCTTCTAAGAAATGTTTAGTTTGTGTTTGGATCCAAGAAAGCAGAGTGGTTGCATATGCATCTTGACAATTGAGACCACATGAGGAAAACTATCCCACTCATGATTTAGAGTTGGCTACAATAGTTTTTGCCTTGAAGATTTGGAGACACTACTTGTATGAAATTGTATTTGAAATATATAGTGACCAAAAGAGTTTAAAGTATTTCTTTGACCAAAAATAATTGGATATGAGGCAAAGAAGGTGGATGGAATTCATCAATGATTTCAAATTTGAATTAAAGTATCATCCAGAGAAGGAAAATGTAGTAGCTGATGCGTTGAGCCAAAAGTTATTGCATGTAAGTCAAATACTGATAAAAGAAATGTAGCTAATTGAAAAAATTAGAAATTTAAGATTATCAGTTATGACTATCCCTGGAAGTCTGATTGTTAGTGAGTTAAGAATTGAAAATAACTTGAAGACTAAAATTAAGGAAGCATATAAACATGATCAATTTTTACAAGATCGAAGAGATCAGCCTGAATTTGTAATGTCAGAGGATAGAATTATTATGTATCAGGGTAGAACATGTCTACCACAATGAGAGAATTTAAAGGCTAAGATTCTAGAAGAAACTCATCAAAGTAAGTATACAATCGATCCAGGCTCTACAAAAATGTGTTAAGATTTGAAAAGATTGTACTGGTGGCCAGGAATGAAGAGAGACATTGCTAAATACGTGTCTAAGTGTCTAGTTTGTCAAAAGGTGAAGAAAGAACACCAAAAACCTTATGGGATGTTACAACCTTTAGAAATCCCTGAGTGGAAGTGGGATAGTATATCTATGGATTTTATTGTCAAACTACTTAAGACTCAGAAGACAGGCCATGATGCGATATAGGTAATAGTAGATAGACTGACGAAATCTGCGTACTTTCTACCCATTAAGAAAAACTACTCATTGAATAAGTTAGCCCAGTTGTATATGAAGAAAATTGTATGGTTACATGGAATTCCTAATAGTATCATTTCGGATCGAGATCTGTGATTTAGTTCTAGATTTTAGAGAGCGCTACAAGAAGATTTTGGCACTCGTTTTTGTTTTAGTACTACATATTATCCTCAAACAAACAGTCAAATAGAGAGAACTATACAGACTCTAGAGGATATGCTAAAGCGTGCACGCTAGAGCAAGGAAAAAGATAGGATCGATATCAATCACTAGCTGAGTTTGTGTATAATAACATTTATCATTCCAATATTAGAATGGCATCCTATGAAGCTTTGTATGGTAAGTGATGTAAATGACCTTTATGTTTGAATGAAGTGGGGGAGGAAAGGTTATTGGGGTTCGAGTTAGTGCAACATATTTATGAGCAAATATAGATAATTTAGGATAAAATGCGAACAGCTCAAAGTCGACAAAAGAGCTATTTGGATAGGAGAAAGAAACTAATACAATTTCAAGAAAGATAGCATGTATTTTTGAAAATTCTCCTACTACCAAAATTGGCTGAGCAGTGAAAGTTAAGAAATTGAGCTCGAGATGTTTAGGACCTTATCAAATTCTAAAAAGGATAAGGTTATCGGCGTATCAAATTACACTTCCTCGACATTTATCGAATTTAGATGATGTGTTCCATGTTTCTCAACTTCAAAAGTATCTACTAGATCCGTCGCACACGATTCAAGAAGAGATAATAGCTGTAGATGAGAATCTAACCTACCTACCGAAGCCGATTGCAATTCTAGATAAAGACGTGAAACAATTGAGAAATAAAACTATTCCATTTTTGAAGGTAAGTTGGAAGGGTTTAAAAATGGAAGAAGCCACATAGGAAAGGGAAGATGACATGAGACAGAAATATCCACAATTGTTTGAAGATAGGTATACCTTGAATTTTGAGGACAAAATTATTTTTGGGGGGAGAACTGTAACATCCTCGATTTTTCCTTATGTTACTAATTCGAATTTTTTTCTTCAGAGAGGATAAAGTGTTTTGGATCTCAAGGGAAGATTAATTTATTTTACAATTTTACTCAAATCAAACAAGATCTTAGGAAGGTTAAAATGGCATTTATGTAATTTCATTGAGATGGCATTATTGTAAATTCCTTGAGATGCCATTTATGTAAATTCTTTGAGATGATAGTTTTGTAAATACTCTAGGATGGTAGTTTTGTAAATACTCTAGGATGGCAGTTTTGTAAATAATGGAGGATGGAAAAGTTGTAAATATGGGGTGGTAGGTAAGAAGAAATCTTGATAATTATGAGGGAGAGGGAGTGTCGGCAAGAAAGACAAAGAAAAGAAAGAGGAGGAAAATAAAGAAATAGAAGAAGAAGAAGAAGAGAAAGAGGAAAAGGAAATCAAGGAAAATTTCTTGATTATCTCTCTTATTTCATTATCTTTTCTTAAGCAATATACTAATTCACGGTATGGATGTAGGATTTTTGTGTGGTAGGAATCAATCATGCAAATTTAAGAATTTGTTTGAGGTAGGCTTAACATTTACTCATGAATTTTGGTATAAAATTTTATATATATATATATACACACACTTTTAGATGTATTTAGATGTGATTTTGGATAACATGTTGTCTGTATATTTATATAGAATTTTGTTTTGGTTGCTTGTACATGCATATGGGTGCATGGGATTACATAAAAGAAAAACAAAGGTGTCACGGCCCCAAATGATGGAACACATGACCGACACGGCATAAGGGTTTTCCCCTAGCCGCAAGCCTAACGCATAGCATGTACAAACATCCAGCACACAATCCAGAGTACATAATAAATATAACTGGCCACATAAGCCACATCCAGTATAAGAAAATACTGTATATATATATATACCTCATGAATCCAACATTCGTGATTCAACTTGGCCCATGGCCTCATAATACAAACATCGTTGTAAAACATAAAACCGTTTTCCAAACAACACATCAAAATACGCAAGAAGCGAGGATCCTGCCTGTAAATTCATTGAGGTACACTAGACATAAACTAAACTAGACAAACAGTACAAAAGAGCCTTGCCCAAACTGGGGCTCACCAACGCTATGTTCAGCCTTCTACGAAGTTGTAGCTGGATCAAAGTCTCTTTGACTATCTGTGGGGAGGAAATAGAAGAGGGGTGAGATCACATCTCAGTGAATGGGTAAATCACACTATAACAGAAACAGGGCAAACCAAGCACGAGTGTTTCGCAATGAGTTTAATAATTGAAATTAAAGTGTAAAGATAATAATAGAAACATTAAGCATTTAACCATAATTTATTGAAAGAAAAGCTAAACAGTTCAAATGTATGTTCAAAAGATAAAACATGATTTAAATCAGTAATCGTAAAGCAAATCAATTATGCATGGTAAGTAATAAATGAAGTTATTTATGCCATCACAATGATGAATGAGATTGTTTAGAAATATTTAATCTTTAAGAAAAAATGCACTAGTCTATTGGAGGTCTTTCCTAACAGATCTATCATCTTCCCCAAGCACATAGCAAGGGTGTGGCAATCACTGTAGGCGTAGACATAAGTCCACCCTAAATTCTGTGACTTAGGCGGTCGTAAGCCCGTCACAATATCCTAGGCCGAAGCTTTAACATGACCATGGTGCACCAGGACTACCACTACCTACGGCTAGCTAACAGTGATCTAAAAGGGTTCCTCCAATAGAAAACATTTGAAAACATGCTATTCAAAGAGTTTAAAGTAAAACATTTCAATAACATTATAATAAAGCTATAATTCTCCATCTAGCTCTTTTCATGCATAAAACTCCGTTCTAAAATATGTCTCATCCATGGATTCCCATAGAGACCTTTATCATCATAAACTTTCCCTTTAAACATAGATCGTCCATAGACGTCGCATAGATGTTCGTCATGCATCAAATCATTTCATGGCTAACTTAGTTCATTTCTATGACTAAGTTCGCATTTCTATAAATCTAGCTCAATGGAGAATTATCAGCCTAGATGCTTGCCCTGCATACCTAGGGTTCAACTAGGATTGAAATTTATAATTTCTAACATGGTTGAAACATATTGGTTTTCAAAGCGGTAAAACAATTAGCATTCATTCCAACTAGTTAAAAATCATACGAGAGAGTTATAAACCGAGTTCGTAAAACATATGCTATAGTAAGAAAAAAGCCCATTCACCGTACTAGGAGTCCAACAACGAGAATTTCACCTCGTAGTTGTTCAACAACCTAGAAAACATAGACATAACATGAGAATTCGATAAACCCTAAACATCACTATTCATGCCAGCCGAAAACATTGTTCACGCCGGCCGAAAAACTAACTCTAAACCTAAAAACCTTATATTCTAGCATAGAAACTAATTCTAAGACTATCTATGGAAAGAATTTCGGAAGACCGAAGCTTAAAACGTGATTGGACGGAGTTTTACCTTGGAGGTTACTGTTCACGCGATTTTCTGGTGACTTTCCGACGGTTGTCCGGCGAA
The DNA here is from genome assembly GCA_037074535.1 of Gleditsia sinensis. Taxonomy (NCBI): domain Eukaryota; kingdom Viridiplantae; phylum Streptophyta; class Magnoliopsida; order Fabales; family Fabaceae; genus Gleditsia; species Gleditsia sinensis. Next base: position 41,067,441 of record CM073467.1, read on the forward strand.
ACTGATCGGTGGGGTTTGTAGCTCTCCTTCTCACGAGTCCAACGGTACCTCGGTAGCTCGAATCAGGTGACTGGATGGTGAGATATCTTAGAGAGAAGGTGGAGAAAAAAAATTCTAGAGAGAGAGAGAGGGAGGGTTTAGATGAAGGAGAAATGAAGGAAAAAGGGAGGAGGGCTGCTGAAAAAAATGCAGGTTTTCTGACGAAACTCACCGCCGGCGAATGTATTCTCGCCGCGACAAGTTTCTAGAAAAATAACTCGCCGCCGGCGAACATATTCTCGCCGTGGCGAGATTTCTGCTCTGCGGTTTTCGCCGGCGGTGAGCAACATTTGGCCGCCGACGAACTCATCTGGCCGCCAGCGGCCAGATTTCAAACCATAAAAAATGCGCTCTCAGGAAAAATGCTACAGCATTCTTGCCGCGGCCAAAATTCCAAACCTTGAAAACTTGCTTTTCTTGATTCTCACTCAATCCTGGTCATTGGAATTTGTCCCAAACTTCTCTAAACTTATGATTTTACCTGAAATTGCACTTTAAACATGAAATACCCGTGAAATGATATTTGTGGATTAAATAATCAAATAATCACAACATTAGCAACTTGGATCACCTAATTTGGAGTTCATATGAAAGAGTTATGCTTATATGAGTGAAGGAAGGTCAGAAGAAAGGTCAGAAACGCTCTAAAATTTTACGTTGTTCTCAACTTCCTTGTTTCAAATGATTTATACTTAACCTTCAAAAGTTTTATTAGCAGAGGGTTATTACAAAAGGAAAAGTTAGACTAAGCTGAATTTCGGAGTTACTAGGGAAGCTTTTGTTTTTGCAATTCTGAAAACATTTGGCAAGGATTTTAAATAAAATGGTCAACATATAAATTATAGATATATGTCTCACGGATCTAGAGGGTCTAAAATCACTTATTTTGGAGTCCATATGTTGGAGATATGGCTGATTAATTAGCAGAGGTTAGAATCAGTCTAAAATCTAGGATCGTAAAAATCACTTATCTTGCTTGCGAATAATCTGTAAGGCATCTGAAGCAATGATAAACATGAAAGTTGTCGATAATTGTCTTAGATTTTTATGGGCTTTGAAATCACCTCAATTGGAGTTCATATGTGGGAGATATGGTTGAATAAGTGAGGAAATATCACAAAACATGGCCATCCCGTGTTATGGGATGCTTCAGCACGGGTAGACCATGTTCGAGGCTATTTTTAAGCATGTTTGAAGTATTTTTCAAGTATGGTCATGTCTTGAAACATGGCCAGGCCGTGGTTGGTGCTGGATTATCATATTTATCACTGTTTTCTACCTAACAATAATCTTGTTTGTTGAAAGATTTTTAGGAAACATATATCCAAGAAAAATACTTTTAAAATGATGATTTTGGTATCATGAATTACCCTTTTCTTTATTTAATTCAAAATGAATCATATTTGATATTGGTATGTGATGAATGATTATTACTCATTGGGTATAAAAAAGATGCATTTCATATTATGAATGTGATTGAATGGAAAGCGTAAAGGTCATAGTGAGTTGCTTGATAATTATATATTGCATTTGATGAATATGCATTTATATATATACATTTATATATATGGATGAATATCGACGAGTTGTATGGCTTGAGACGGTACCGAGTAAGGGACGTCCTATTAGCCTGAGTGAGCCAAGGGAGGGCCACTCCAACCGAGTGACAATGGTAATGTGAGAAGGCAGATGTATGATGAATTCACACTCCTTAATCACTTATTGTGACTGTAGTCGATCGGTCACTATGCATATAGCAAATGAATGAATTGAGTATATTGAGAGTTGTGAAATGTCTGAGTATTAAAAAAAGAGAACTGATTTTCAGTGCATATATAGTATGTTAATTATGCATCAACCAAAGTGATGATTTTATCTTCAAATCTTAATATTTTCTACAGCTTATATAGTTGAACATAACTCCTATTTTTCTCATTATAGTTTATTTATGTTAAGTCCACTGGAAACCTTTATTCTCATTATTATTGTGGTGTTATGTTCAAATAAAAAAAATGAGATGCAATAGGGAGTGACGTTACTGATGGAGATCTCGATGTCAGCACCACATCTTCACCCTTTGTGTTTCAAGGGTGGAGTGCTGTATAGGGACTCTTATTTGTGTACTGAAATGTTGTATTGTATAATTATTACATGTGCGAAGTTTGTAATATATATATATATATATATATATATATATATATATATATATAGACATATATATTGTGTTTATACATATAGCATATTTAACATGTGAAATGTGAATAATAATAATAAATAAATAAATAAATAAAAAAGTAAACTAGATCTTACATTTAGTGCTTCACTTTATCATAAAGCAAATTGAGATACATATATTGTGTATAGTCATCGAGAAATGTAATAAAATATTTTTTACCATTAAAGCACACATCATAAAGTCCTAAAATTTCAATAAGTATGATCTCTAAAATATCATAACTCTTCTTGGCTCCTTTCTTGGACTTGTTAGTTTTATTTCCTTTAATGCAATCTACAATTAGTAAAGTTAAAAGCCTTAACAAATCCATTATTTACCTATGTTTAATTCTATAAGTAGAGATATGACCTAAACTCTTATGCCATAACATGGAGGATTTCTTATTTGTAATGCCATGCTTAATGCTAATATTATTACTATGCACAATTGTAAGGCTACAATTAAGGGTAGAATTATAATGAAGTTTAAACAATCCATCTTCATAACACCATTACGAACAAAAACATTGTCTTTATACAAATGTAAGATAGTATTAATGAAATTGAAAGTACAACCACAAGGTAAAAGTCTTAAAAATAAAATAAAGTTTCTTGAAAAAGATGGAACATAAAAAGTTCTTTCAAGATCTAATACAAATCCAAAAGTAAGAACAAGTCCATAAGTCCCAACTACCTCTACATGTGAATGCATCTTATTTCTTGAATAGGTGGAACATTCAATTTTTTTTAGTTTCCTGTGGTTTAAGAAGTGCTTTAGGGTATTGATAACATTGATTGTAGAACCACAATTAATCCACCAAGTGTTATGTAAGACATGAACTATATTAGATACAAAACACACTAAAGAGATGAGATTACCTTTTTCCTCAAGCCTATGTTTAAATTTAGGAAATTTCTTCTTTATATGTCTTTTCTTCTTGAAAAAGAAACATTTGACATTGCTTTTATTAACCTGATTAAGAGGTGCTTTACCTTTCTCTTTCATAGATGGTTTCTTCCCATGAGTCACCAAATGTGCACTTTTAATTCTTTCTTGATTCAATCTCATTTTTGCTTGTACACATATGGTCAAAAGTTCATTAATTGAGCATTTCTCCTTAGGTGTATGTTAAGAGATCTTAAAGGTTCCATATTGAGGAGAATGAGTTAACGATGAAGTAAACTAGAAATGAATTAGACATCTTAATCTCCAAAAATTTTAATTGAGATGCTATGTCCCATATCTTCATAATGTGCTCACATACACCATTGGTGCTGTTAAATTTCATAGAACACAAATTTTTCATCAGGTGCTCGCTAATGCTTTGTCAAAAGTCCTAAACTAATCCTAAATAAATTTGAGATATTCCTTCACTTTAGCACAATCAAGGATAGATCTATAGATACTTTTTCCAATATAAGACTTAATTAACATCAAAATCAAGTGATTGGATTGCTCCTAAAGATCATATGGTATTTTCTTAACTTGGGTGCTTGATTTTGTGGGCTTTGGTGGTTCATCCACTTGAAGTGCTAAATCAAGGTCCATACAACTCAATGCAAGTAAATTTTTTTACTTCCAATCAGAATAGATATTACCACTCAAAAGAATATTATTTAAGGAATCAAAATTTAGGATAAATAAAGTTTGAATAACTACAAAATCTAGGATATTTCTAAGATACATATCATTATTTCTGTTTTAAAAGTCTATCACTCTTGGCAATACAATCCAATGTTTAGCTCATATATACTATATACCAAAATAAACTTCCTTAATATAGAATAAAAGATACAATCCAATATAAATTACTATTTTCCATATTATGCATAACATAACATAGGGAAAAATCATAATTAGAAAATATAATTGTTAATAAATACAATTTAATTCTTGCTATGAAAATAAAATAAAAGAAATTAAATTAAATTAAACTAAATTATTTTTGATGATCATTAGTTGGGAGGATCCTATATTAGAATCATAATTAGAAGTAATTATTGCTTAAGTCGTTCTTTTTAATCAAACTAATTCTTCCATTTCGTAACAAATTTATAACACAGTTTTAGAAATTGAAAACCATTGGCCATTCCATATGCCAAATTTATAACCAATATAATAGTTCTTGCTAAGACAGTCAAATTTCTCATTCAATAAAATCATAACTTTAGTACTATTTTTTAAATCATAATACAATCTATTGTTTCCAAAATAGAGATTACTAAATTCATATATCATAATCTTTCAAAATATTAGGTCCTCTTTGACCTCAAATGAACATTCTAATAGTTGAATCAAAACTTTATTTAGTATGGGTTTCACTTTTAGAAAGAAAATTTTAAAAATTTAAATCAAATCAAGTAAATCATAAACTATAATGGATTCAAAAAATATTAATCAATTCACTAATACTATCGTATCATTCTCATAGCAAATACTAAATCTCATACCTAATGTGTGTTCAAAGATTCCAATATCTAGTGCTAATAACACAATTTCAAAGTTTCCAATAATCAATATTGATAACACAATTCAAATTCAAGTTTTGGTACTTATGCATTAAAATTTAGGTAATCAATATAATTCAATTCAATCAAGTCATTGTTCAATAAGCCCTCATTTTTTAAAAGAAAAATTCCAAATACTTAATCTAAATTAGAGAAACCATAAATCCTAAAATGTATAAAAATATCTTTCATTTAACCAATACTAGTATATCATTTTCATAGCAAATCACATATCTCAAAATGTAGTATGCATTCAAAAATTCTAATAAATAATACTCATTACCTACTACAATTTTTACTTCTATTTCAAATAAAAAAAATTATAAATTATGCTAGGTATCAAAAATTAAAATATGATATACTACCGAAAGTTTAATTAACCAACAAATATAATATGCATTTGAAGATTCTATAATCTAGATTTGTAGGATACTCCAAATTCAATTCTATTTTAACCCTTCTAAAACTCAATTCTATTTCAAAGTTTACTCTACATACAATCAAGGAAGCAACTTACAATGGATGCTTGTCTTGTGTCCTAATGTTTCTATAAAGGGAGCATTCAAATTACAAAAATTCTTAATATAACTTTTTTCCTTAGTATAAGAACAAAATACTTAAAAACATATGCTAAGCATACGAAATTTCCAATTCATAATATATGCCATTAAATGTATAAAATATACTTTCAAAATTGAAAGGATGTCAAGAACATGTCATATCATATGTTCTATATTCACAAGGCAACATGTTTAGAATTGGTTAACTCGTTTGCCAATTTTTAAAGTAAAAATGGATGAAACAAACTTCAAAATAAAACTTAAGACATCGAAAAACCTAGAAAACAACTTTAGAAAGTCAATTACTGTTCATACGACATTTAATTAAAAAAACTATTCATGCTGAGCAAAAAAGTGTCATATGAATAAAAAAAAATCAAGTCTGTGATTTTAGTAACTCCTAAGTCCATCTATAATCCTAATTTTTTTTATTATAGCTCTTTAAGCAAAGCTTTTCAAAGATTACCTTCTTAGGGTTTTCCTTTCAAATTTTTTGACAATTTGATGATGATTTCTACATGAAACCAATCAACTAAAGTTATTGTACTCTTAGCCGCAAATCCAATGATGCTTATACTATAACAAATGGAGGTCTATAAGTGCTTAAGATTTAGAGAAAGAGGGGACATAGAGAGAGAAATAGAGGATAGAAATGTTGAGATTTCTAAAAGAACTCAGTGACTAAAGCTAAAATAAACAAAGGGGAAATTTTTTCATTTTGCATAACATTGTAGTGCTAGTGGTCTGCTATTGTAGCTATAAGTGTTATGGAAACTTGGTTCTGCATGTTTTTTCTAGCATAACAGCAAAAACTTAGTGTCACAACATGGAGCTTTCAGGACACTTGGAATAGTGTTTTTGGAATGCTGACGTAGTGACTGTGGGATCCTAGCATAATGATAGTAGCTTTTTTAGAGTAGTTGGCATCACGACACTAGCCTTTTTAAGCAAAGCTTTTCAAAGTTTACCTTCTTAGGGTTTTCCTTTCAAATTTTTTGACAATTTAATGATGATTTCTACATGAAACCAATCAACTAAAGTTATTGTACTCTTAGCCGCAAATCCAATGATGCTTATACTATAACAAATGGAGGTCTATAAGTGCTTAAGATTTAGAGAAAGAGGGGACATAGAGAGAGAAATAGAGGATAGAAATGTTGAGATTTCTAAAAGAACTCAGTGACTAAAGCTAAAATAAAAAAAGGGGAAATTTTTTCATTTTGCATAACATTGCAGTGCTAGTGGTCTGCTATTGTAGCTATAAGTGTTATGGAAACTTGGTTCTGCATGTTTTTTCTAGCATAACAGCAAAAACTTAGTGTCATAACATGGAGCTTTCAGGACACTTGGAATAGTGTTTTTGGAATGCTGACGTAGCGACTGTGGGATCCTAGCATAATGATAGTAGCTTTTTTAGAGTAGTTGGCATCACGACACTAGCCTTTTTGAAGAAAAAAGTGCTAAAATCTCCATATAGTCTTCATATAACCCATATCTTATGTTTACCTTTTTTAAAAAGCTTAATCACGCTCTTACTGTAACAACTTCATTTATGTAAATTTTTTTTTTTTAAATACCATGAAGTTATTACCTCGTTACAACTTAACTCAATATAACATTTATTTAATTTATACAATACTGAGTTTCCATACACACTATTATTTTACAAACTACACACCATTATTTTACAAACATTTGTACAAAGATACATATTAGTTCTAATCATCTATATCGACTACTTCCGGGGTCACTGGTTCGGGTGGCACGTCCACCGGAATCTCAGTTACATCTACGACAGTTACATCTGAAATAACTGGAAGTTGCCCAAGGTAGGGCACCTCGATCCAACGTACAGAGATAATAAGTGTCATAGAGAATCTCTGCATATTTATTCTTCTGAACATGATATGGAAATATAGTGAGAATTAAATCCCAGTAAGTTCAACAATAAATCATAATTTACCATCAATATAGTTCATCACGTCATGTTCAGCTGTATAAACTACAGAAAATATCTTTAGGTCACATGAATGCACTTTATCATGCACATGAAAATTATACAGTTATGACATGTATGGCATGAATAACTATTTTTCGAATTTCATATGATGGCTATCCACTTATTCTTACTTCAAGCTACCCCGGTCATGGTGAGTATTCTCTACTTTTCGGTACGGGCTTATCTCGCTCCATCCGACATGGTACACTTTCTCTTTCTTTTCTTATTAACATGATCATAACCGTTGGTAGGGCGTCCCCTACTGGTGCACCACACGGATTGCCATGTGACCGTGCTCATTTCTTTTCTTTTCACAATGATAGCCAAAAATATGCTTTCAATAACAAGTATGTTCATCAAAATATAACTATTACCATAAATCATTGGTAATCATGCCATGAACATAACCATTTAAAATATCACTTTATAAAACATTTCCATGTCAAAATTCTATACTAATACCTTGGTAACTGGATAGTAATTGTAGTCTGTAAACAGCGCACCAGAAAAGTTCCCAGGAAAGAGAGGTGGGTCACTAATGGACACGCTTAAGTACCATGTCTTTCCTTGCCAGAGCTTTTCTTAGACATGCACTTTTCACAAATCACAATTTTGTTTTCCAGTAACTAGAATAATTCTTTTCTGATGTGAAAATACTGCAACCACAGAGCATACTAAGATTTTTCAAATAAAACCGGCACTTTCAAAACTTCTTGTAAATTTATATGAGTACTAGGATAAATTCCATGTTAAAAATTACACACTTAAAATGGTAGTAAGTTCATGCAATGGCAATGGCTATGGCTATACTAGTCATTTGTTAAGATTCATCTTCTTTTTAAAATACTAATTTTATTTCTTTATTTTCTTGATGCAGGTTTTCATCCTATCTAACCTTCTCTTACTAATCAGAGCATAACTCCCTCAATTTAACTCTGATGTAGGTGATCTTAGTGTCAATTTCAAGATAAAATAATTATCTAAAACTATTATGTTGAACATTGTAGCGAAATATTAAGAAATCAAGGTGATATTACTCCCTAAATGTACAGATTATTTCTTCTCGTGTAGGTTCTGACCTTTACTGACTAATTAGACCATATCTCCCAAATTTGAACTCCAAATTGAGTTATTCCAGTTGGTAAAAATCCATGAGCCCTATAACTATAATTGTTATCTTGGCATACGATTTTAACTCCCTACAGAATATTTCCCAGAAATTCAAAAACTAAAGCTTTAATAACATACTCTGAATAAACATTTTCTGACCTCTGCTTACTAATCAGCTTATATCTACCTCAAATGGACTTCAAATTGAATGATTCCAGTGCCTAAAACTCCATGACACATTTATCTTTAATTCTTATGTTAATAATTTATTTTAATTCCTTACAGATACTTCTCAGAAATTAAAATACCGAAGCTATCCTAACATATTGTTCCCTGATGACCCATTTTCTGACCTTTGTCTACTAATCGGCTCATATCTCCCTCATATGGACTCCAAATTGAATGATTCCAGTGGCTAAAAATCCATGACATACATATCTTTAATTCTTATGTTAACCATTTATTTTAATTCCCTACCAATAATTCCCAGAAATTAAATTACCGAAGCTATCCTAACATATTCTTCCCTGATGATTCATTTTCTGACCTTTGACTACTAATTAGACCATAGCTACCTCATATGGACTCCAAATGGAATGATTCCAGTGGTTAAAAATCCGGGACACATATATCTTTAATTCTTATGTTAACCATTTATTTTAATTCCTTATAGATTGTTCGCAGAAATTAAAATACCGAAGCTTAAAATTCTGCCACCCATAGCCATAACCATGCAGAACTATCTACACCAACCTAAGTATTCAAACATACATCACATGCAAGATCAATATGTAACATGATATAGCAACATCATGACCAATCATAAAAGTTCTAAGATCAAAATCTCATACAAATATTATAAGTTTCAAAAGTTTTCTTCAAAAAGAAATATTGTTAAACTTACTTGGAGCACTTAGTCTTCTAGACTTCTCCTTCCTCTTTCTTCCTTTCTTCCTCTCCTTTCCTCACTCTACCTTGCTTCTATTTTTTTCTCTCCCTCACTTGGACGAAATTCTAATGTTGTAAGGGTGGGTTTTCTTATATTGACCACCAAATAATTCACCTTTCATGATCATGGGTCTACCTTATCACAATTAGGATACACTTTGTTGAATTTTTGGAAAACAAACAACTTATGTTATTGTCTTCCTCTTCCTTAGTCAAGATATGCATAGGAAAAGGAGATTTGTATTTTGAAAATTATGATAATATGTTCTTAAGATATGGGACAAGGTCCCTTCGATTTAGGGATTCATTTCCATTTTCTTTTATCTTAAACAAGTATGATAGGTTTGCCTTTTTAGGTGGCAAATTTCTAGCCCTTGAATCTTCATTATTTGGTTGATATTATTTGTGTGGGCTATGAATGTTTTGTCCTAATACCATGTATTATCATACCACTTGATAAAATTATGAGTGTAGGATATAGATGTTTTTGTCCTAAAGCCTTGTATTATCATGCCACTTGCTTAAGTGATGAATGTAGAATCACACCACTTGCTAAATTTTTTGTCTTAATGCCATGTAACCTAATCTTTATTCTTATTATTATATCATCATCTAATTTATTTTATTTTAGTTTTCCTCTTGGATTTGAGCTTATTCCTACCCATTATGGGCTTGTCCTACCCATTTTCTTTGCTTTGGATAAAATTCTTCCTTTCTTGGTGGGCTTGGTCACATTTTCATAATTTTTGGGCTATTTGTGAAATTACTATATCCTAGTCCAAGTCTATGTTTAATTTCTTGTTTAGGTTATCCAATGGGCTTGCTAGAAACTTATGTGAAGTGGAAAAACTCTATATGAAGTGTCCATAGGTAAAAGCCCAATGTATGGGTAAAGATTTTAAACTTAGTAACTATAGTTCTTGAATTAGGAAAAATTACCCTAATTCAATGTTCTTTGAAAGTTTAAGACCTTTACTTGTTTCTAAAAATTTATCTTCCTTATCCAAGAATTTTGCATCTCTTTAGTATGTTATTTCTAATTTCTTTCTTATTAGATTTTCCTTCTTTATTTGTTCTCTTAATGTTAGAAACATTTTCTATGCATATACCTAAGGTGAAGAATTTCTAAGGATTATATTTCCTTAGATATCTAAAATATTGTCTAATAAATTTTATTTCCTTAATTAAATTTTTTTATGTACCTTTATCAATAAAAGAAACGAAATTAAGGATGTTACACTTACTCCATTAATTCTCTTTGTAAACAATATATGAAGGTGAAAAACAATTGTTTAAACATAGAAGTGTCATAAATTGGGTGTGTTAATAAGTAATATAAGAATATCAATTAAATAAATGTATGACTAGTATAAAAATCCTTCTTTCATTTCAATCTTAACTACCTTTAAAAAATTGTTGATGTGGCCCATTAAGTGCCCATTTTGCATGTTAAGTACAGCAAGGCACAACACCTCAGCATGCTCAGTCACCATTCTTTAAAAAAAAGATAGCCCAAATTGCTCTATTGGTCTCTTAATTTATTTTTTTATTTTGTTTTGATACCTTAACTAAAAATAATTTCTATAAACCCCTTAACTTATAAAAAATTACCACTTATATCCTAACCCTAAACTATAAGCCTTAAACACAAAATTTCTAAAACCTAAAGCCCTAAATAGTTTACCCAAAATTTCAATCCCAAAACTCTAAACTTTGAATATTGAACTCCAAACTTTAAACTCTATACTCTAAACCCTAAAAATCTAAATCCTAAAACCATAAAATTTAAAATTAGAACCCAGAAACCCTATACCTTAAACCCCAAGACCTAAACACCAAAAAAGTAAAACTCTAAATCACAAACATCAAACCCTAAACTAAAACTTCAGACCCCAAACCTGAAATCTCTACTCCAAAATCCCAAATCCTTAAACTCTCCCTAAACATTATAAATCTAAACCCTAAAATCATAAATCTCAAAAACCAAAAAATTAAACACCTAAATTCAAAACCTTAAACACTATAGCCCTAAATCCTAATCCCTAAAACTTGAAATCCTACTTCCTAAACATGAAAACCCTAAAAAAAAATGTTAAACCTCAAACTCCTAACCTTAAAACACCAAAACCTAATTTCCAAAACCTTAATCCCTAATCCTCAAAACCCTAGAACCCAAACACCAAACCTAAAATATCTAAAACAAATCCCAAGACCCTAAATCCTAAAACCCCAACATGCCAAAACCCAATGCCTCAAACCCTAAACTTCAAAACCCTAAATCCAAATTTTAATATCTAAACCTTAAAGGCCCAAACACTAAATCCTAATTCCTTAAACCCTAAACCCCTAAACTTTAAAAACAAAATGTAACATCCCATAATTTTTATTTTTAAATAGTAATATTTTGTTATAAACAAATATATTTTTATTTTTTTAAAAATGATTATGTTCTGCTAAAAGTAAGTCTATTTTTAATTAAAATAATTATTGTTTTACTTGAAATAATTATATTGGTCTATAATGAATTTTTGTTGTATTTTTAGAAATATTCTTTCTTTTAATATGTATAAAGATATTTATTTTGAGATTTGTTTTATTATGATTTTTATAAAGAAAAATCATGATTTAGGAGTTTAACTCAAGGTTTATGAGAATGTAATTTTTTTAGAAACTTTTGGAATATTTTAGGGTAGAAAACGGAATTTATATGAATTTATATAAAAGAAAATTCTATTATTTAATTATTAAATAATTATTATTATTATTATTATAAAAAAATAAAAGAAGAAAATAAGAGGGGAAAGGGGAGACAATACAATAGAGGGAGATGCGTAAATTTCAGAAGAAAAAAAATTTGAGAAGATGAATAGTGAGTGAATAGTAACCTTCAATTTTTTCTCTAGATTTGGAGTGCCTATTGGCTTCCAATCTCAAAAATGAAGGTGCTACTGGATTCAGGACGAAGAATACTACAATTTTGACCAATCAATTTTTCAAATCAGCCATTGAATTGCCGTAGATCTAAAGTAGAAAATCTCAGAAAAAGGTAAATTCTAAAACTCTTACTTAGAGACCTCTAATTGAAATTCTGACACCGTAGATGGATTCAGGAGTTAGATAAACCTTAGGATATGAAATTTTTCAACTCACTGACAACTTTTTGTTTGTCGTGAATAGTGTTTTGGATGTCAAGAAGGTTTGTTTGAGTTGAAAATAAGAAAATTCTATACGAACACAAAGGGAATGGCTTGTTTGGATGTCAAGAAGGTTTGAATTGATTGTTTGATTTGCTTATGTGAAACAATATGACGAATGGCTAATATAATATTGATAGTGGGTTATGATGTGATCGAGATTGTTAACTCCAATATAATGATTTGAAATAAAGTGAGTGTTTTGAAAATAGATTTAAATCTATTTTTGGATGGATGAGTTGGAATCTATATATATAAATGAATTTGGTAAGTTGTGGGTTGGATTGAATTTGAGAGCGGAGAATCTATGAAGATAATAATTTTCAATGATATATTTTGTTGATATAAGGAATTCAAAGACAGTTTGGTTTTCAATAATACTATGTATAAGTATTATGATAAAGGAAGGTTTACTCATGGAAATTTAAAATTTAAGGTATGCAAAATAGGTAATTCATGTGAAGGGCTCTTGGATAGATAGTTGAATAAGGTGACAGTGTGGAATAAATACACATTACCTCGTATAGATGATCTGTTTGATCAGTTACAAGGTGCTCAATGTTTTTCAAAAATTGATTTGAGATATGAGTAACATTAATTGAGGATAGGAGAAGAGGATGTACGAAAATTTTCTTTTAGGACTTATTATGGACATTATGAGTCCTTGGTTATGTTATTTAATTTGACAAATATCCTAGCTGCATTCATAGATTTAATGAATAGTAATTAGGTTATCCCTGGATCAACTTGTTATTATATTTATTGATGATATACTAGAATATTTCAAAAGTTCAGAGGATCATAAGCAACATTCAAAGATAGTTTTACCAACTCTAAGGGAGTATGGTCGGTAAAGATGGTATCCAAGTAGACTCTAAGAAAGTAAAAGTGGTACAATAATAAATACATTTTACTACATCTAAAGATGAAGATCCAAATCCAATTTGCGCTTCCTGCAGTTGTCTGTCGTCCATTCTATTTAAGCCATAGTTGGATTAGGTACATGAACATATGCTTGTAAAGCATCAATCAACTCCTCAGCATTTGAAGCCGAGATGAGAATTCGTCGTGTTGAGTGTGAGATGAACCTTTGTTCCATAACATGATCAAAAAAAGACAACAGACCATCAAATAAGTGGTTAACATTTAACAAACCTATCGGTTTGTGATGCATATTTAATTGTGCCCAAGAGACTATTTAAAAAATTTCTTCTAAAGTACCAAAATCCCATGGTAAGTCAATGAAGGCATCAGCATTACTCATCATTCTAGCCATGCGCTCATGCATAGAAGCTACCCTAAACTCTTCCCCAATTGTCTTTCCTACGATGTTAGATGCAACTAGAGCTGTAGGAATAATACCTAGAACTTGGCATCCTCCTACATGTACAGCTATAGACACACACCCCATTAACCCACGGTTACCTCCACCATAGACTAAATGAATTTTTCTCCTAGCCAGTGCCATACCCAGGTTTTGTGTTGCTTTCACATACTCTCCATCTTTTCCAGGACTGGAACCACAAAAGACACAAATATTTCGAAATTGACGGAATGCAATTCCCTCTATAGCTGCACACACCCTAACTTTGAGTATGAGAAGATAAAGATACTAATGTGTGTATTTATAGAACTCAAAGAATGGCATACTTATGGTAGCTATGTGAATAGGCCGGGAATAATTAGAACAGTATGTGAGTGATTGGTGGATATTAACTAAATTGAAGGTGAAATTTTCAAAAATGACGGCAAGCATGTATATGTACAGTAGTTGTGATAGTCGCTCATATTAGGCACATAAAGATAATAAGGTTATTACCAGAAATTTGTCTTTTCCTAGTTGTTCTCGATGCAGCATTGATGTCTTGATTCTTGTAAGGAAGTTGTAAGTGATAGGCGTAATTGTAAAAAAAATAGTTAAAATGCAAACAAGTTAGTTGTTGAAGAGGGACAATCAAATGATTTATTTTGTTTTCCCAATGTTCTTGCTAGTCGACTATCGGTATTATTAAGTCGACTAACTATTTTGAGAAATTTTAATTTGGATTGGTTATTTTACAGTTGATTGATTACATCTATTTTGAAGCAATCAACTGCATCCTACCAATTAACTACATATTATTTGATTTTCACAGACTTTTATAAGATCAGAAATGTTTTTTTTTCATGTGCTATTTTTCCACCGAATACCAACAGATTTAAAGTAGATTTTGGCACGTATATTCAAACCTTGCGGCCACCAATTTTTGCCGATATAACAACTAGATTTTTGTTTACAAATTTTCAAGAATTACGGCCACGGATTTTAATTTTATTTCAATACTTTGTCTAAATTTCTAACTTCCTATTTTAGCATCATGCTTTATTAAGTATTCCACATTTTCTGTTGCATTGTCTTACATTAATATTTGGTATTAAATGTAAGATTATTTTTCCATATTATAAGGAAGGTTAATTTATTTTCTTTGAAACTCAGTTATTATGGTGTCCAATTGGTTAGTAGGTTAAAGTAATAGAGATTTTGAAAGGAGTGGACGGATGATGATCTTATGGTGTTTTGACGAATGTAATCAAGAGACTAAGTGGTGTTGAAGTTCTTGAGGAATAAAATATGGGAAGTAGGATTTAAATTAATCTTTGAACTCTTAATTTGGAAATATGGAGAATACTATGAGAATCATGTCTGGAAATAATGAAAGTGATTAAGATATTTGTATTAAAGGTTTATATTATGCTAAATTGAGTCTAGTATGTAGGATGTGAATTATGTTGCAATTGAAAATTCATGTATGAGTAATTGTTAGGAAAAATATTCTTGAAATGATTGGGTGAATTAAACGGGATTGATATAAGTTAGAATGAGGTGCTTTTAGATATGATAGAGGAAAGGTTTGATATTTTTGATAATGAATTTATTGATGTTAATAAAAAGGTATAGAGTTACTGTGATGAGGTAAGTTAGAATTGTCAGACATGTGCCAATGGTACATAAACGTTAAAAAGGATTGGTGGATTTATTGCTACGTATGTTTAACATATTGATTAATGGACGTTAAGATAAAAATAGATGATAGATTAAGATGATGATATCCATGGGATGATGTTGACATGTAAGAATCAAAGATGACTTGATAGAAGTCTGAAATAAGAAAAGATAGTTACCCCAATATGGATGTGAATATGTTCTTTTATAGGTGTATTTTTTTAATATCGACCCATAGATATATCAATGTGAGCTTGATGATATAAAGTGAAATTGATTCAAAAATGAATACAAATAAATCAATACATGCCAAAAGTCCAAAGAAATTATGCATGTTGAGCACTAGAAATTATCAGTTGGTGACCACATATTTTTTAAGGAATCACCATTGAAAGAGGTAATGAGGTTTGGCAAGAAGTACATATTAGATTCTTCTTATGTTACCTAATTCCAAGAAATTCAATTGGACAAAAATTTGGTTTAACTATGGGTACAATTGATGTTTATTGTTGAACTTATGAATGAAAGAATTCCCTATGGTTAAGTTATATGGCAGAATCACTCAAATGAAGAGTCATTAAAAAGTAAAGATGTTATACATAAAAGATATCTCCAATTATTTGAATAATAAGGTTGGTAACTCCGAATTATGCCTTGATTTTATTCCCTACATGTAATAGGATGGGCTGAAATTCGAGGACCGAATTTCTTAAGAGGGGAAGAATGTAACATCCCATAATTTTTATTTTTAAATAATAATGTTTTGTTATAAATAAATATATTTTTATTTGTTTAAAAATAATTATGTTCTGCTAAAAGTAAGTCTATTTTTAATTAAAATAATTATTGTTTTACTTGAAATAATTATATTGGTCCTTAATGAATTTTTGTTGTATTTTTAGAAATATTCTTTCTTTTAATATGTATAAAGATATTTATTTTGAGATTTGTTTTATTATGATTTTTATAAAGAAAAATCATGATTTAGGAGTTTAACTCAAGGTTTATGAGAATGTAAATTTTTAGAAACTTTTGGAATATTTTAGGGTAGAAAACGAAATTTATATAAAAGAAAATTCTATTATTTAATTATTAAATAATTATTATTATTATTATAAAAGAATAAAAGAAGAAAATGAGAGGCGAAGGGGGAGACGATACAACGGAGGGAGATGCGTAAATTTCAAAAAAAAATTGAGAAGATGAATAGTGAGTGAATAGTAATATTTAACTTTTTATCTAGATTTGGAGTGCCTATTGACTTCCAATCTCAAAACTGAAGGTGCTACTGGATTTAGGATGAAGAATACTACAGTTTTGACTGATCAACTTTTCAAATCAGCCGTTGAATTGCTGTAGATCTGAAGTAGAAAATCTCAGAAAAAGGTAAATTTTAAAACTCTTACTTAGAGACCTCTAATTGAAATTCTGATACCTTAGATGGATTCAGGAGTTAGATAAACCTTAGGATATGAAATTTTTCAGCTATCTGACAACTTTTTGTTCGTCGTAAATAGTGTTTTCTGGTGGATAAATATAATTTTTCGGCGAGTGAATAGTATTTTTTGGCGGTGAATAGTTACCAAGCTCCGGGAGTCATTTTTTAAGTCTTTGGACCCTCCAGACACGTTTTTGAGGTCTAATTGGTCAAATTCAGCTTCGAAAAGTACATTTTTGGGGATGTCCAACCTCGAGTCCTACCTTGTGAGTAGATAGTTCTTTCTATGACTTACCCCATACTCTTCTTGAACTATAAATATATAATTGTTTTTGTTTACAATTATTTATGCTATCATAAATTTCTGAAATGTGTTCAAATATTTATTTTGCTTATGAACTGGCACATAGTTCAAGAAGAGTATGGTTTTAGAAATGGATTTTGGAACTCATTGAATATGAGGTTCTAAATGTATTTATCATTATTTGATAAAGTGAATATTATGTGCACGATGCATTGATTTGTAAAGCTATATACTTGTGAAAATGATGCATGTCATATTATAAATGAGATTGAATGGCAAGCGTAAAGCTCATGGCGAGTTACTTGATAATTTTACATGTATTTATATGTATTGATGAATATCGGCTGGTTGTATGTCTTGTGACGGTACCGAATATGGGACGCCCTATTAGCTTGAGTGAGCCGGGGGAGGGCTGCTCCAACTGGGTGACAGTGGTAATGTGAGGGGGCAAGAGGGTGATGTACTCACATTCCCTGATCACTTATTGTGACTAAGGTCGAGGTCACTATGCGTATAGCAAATGAGTTATATTTTCATTGCATTGACCAGATTGTCGAGTGAGGCAAGTGCATTAAAAGTGATGATTTTATCTCCAAATTTTAATATTTTACTATAGCTTATACAGCTGAGCATAACAACATTTGTTTAATGATTATACCGTGCAACATATGGTTTTGGATATTTGAATATCCTTTGATTTGAGAATATTTGAAATACGGGTCTCATATGAATGTGCTTCTGAACTGTATTTTCTATGTGACATATTTTAAAACATAAGTACATCCATATGCTGACCTAAGAGGTCATAGGAGGAATTATTTGCTGACTGAGTTGTCAAACTCACTACACGATTTTTCTACATTTTTCAGATAAGAATATCAGAGTCTGATTCGACAAATAGGTGATATATTCTCTGGGTGAGTCTACGTTGCTTCTAAGACTCAATCTTTGAATTATACTATGTTTGTATTCTAGAGTGCTCTGAACGCTACAAGTAGGATCCCCATTTCTGCTGTACTTTGATGTTTATAGACTTGGTCTGTATATTGTGTATACATGAGAAATCCTATATGTATATGTTCCTATGATAAAGAATTGAATTATGTATCTTTATAGAAAATATCTTATGGCGGAAATAATAATAATTGTAGGAAAAAAAATGTTTAATTTACATAACGTAAATTGGGGGCGTTACACAAAAATCCAAATACTAAAACCTTAAAACCCCAAACCTTAAACCCTAAAATCCTAAACTCTAAAACCCAAACCACAAATCTCAAATCTCAAACCCCTAAATCCTAGAATCTAAACTTCAAATACCAAAATTCCAAACCCCAAACTCTGATTCTCAAAATCTCAAAATCCAAAGCCCCAAACCATTAAACTTGAAACTTTAAAAACTCAACCTAAAATTTCAATCCTCAAAACCCTAAAAGCTAAACCTCAAGACCTTAATCCTAAAGCATTAAACCCTTAAACTCCTAAGCCCTAATCCTAATATCGCAAAATACAAAAACTCAAAGCCCTAAACCATAAATGACAAACATTAAAGACCTAAAACCAAAACCCTAAACCCTAAACATCAAATCTCAAATGTCAAATCATAAAACCTGTAGCCCTAAACCTTAAAACCCGTAACCTCAATATCAGACCTCAAAACCCCAAAAACCAAACCCTAAACCCCAAAACACAAAACCATAAATCCTAAAAGATACAAAAAAAAATTAAAATTAAATTCTTAAAACACTAAATAAAAAGCCCTAAACCCTAATCCTCAAAATCAAAACCCTAAAATCCCAAATCCTAAACCTTAAAACTCTAAACCTAAATGCCTTCCATCCTAATCACTAAACCCAGTAAGCTTAAACCTTAATTTTTATATTAAAAAATAAAAAAGAGAAAATAAATTTTGCAATTTAGGTTTAATTTTTTAGTTTTTGGTGTATAGGTTTTGAGGCTTATGGTTTAGGGTTTAGGACTTTCTGTTTAAAATTTTTATGGTTTACAACTTTGGGATTTAAAGTTTAGAGTTTTGGGTTTAAGATTTGGCATTTAGGATTTTGAGTTTTGGAGTGTGGGTTTTAGTGTTTTGAAATTGGAGATTTGAGGTTTTGGGTTTTGGGGTTTTGAGGTTTAGAGTTTGGATTTTATGGTTTAGGGTTATGAGGTTTGAGGTTTGGATGTTTGAGATTTAATTTTTAGGGATTATAGTTTAGGGCTTTAGGTTTTAGGTCTTTGAGGTTAAGTTTTAGGCTTTTGTAATTTGTGGTTTTGATATTTAGGGTTTAAGATTTTATGGTTTAGGGATTTAGCTTTTGGATTTTGGAGGTTTAGAGATTTTGGGTTTAGGATTTTGAGCTATAGGTTTTGAAGTTTGGGGTTTATAGATTTTAGGTTAAGGGTTCTGAGGTTTTGTTTTTAAGGTTTCGATTTTTGGGATTTAAGGTTTAAAGTTTTGGTTTTTGTAGTTTGTGGTTTTGGAGTTGGGGATTTGAGTTTAGGGTTTGGAGTTTGCCATTTTGGGGTATGAGATTTGGGTTTTATAGTTTATAGTTTTTAGGTTTGAGGTTTAGGGTTTAGGTTTTTTATGTTTTGGTATTTGGGTTTTAAGTTTCATGGTTTTAAGATTTAGAGTTTAGGGCTTTGGATTTTGGGTGTTGGTTATTTAGGGTATAGGGTTTAAGGGCTTTTGGTTTAGAGTTTAAGGTTTATTGCTTAGGGATTGAGGATTTGGGCTTTATGATTTGGGCTATTAAGGGTTGATGTTTATGGTTGAGGCATTAGGGCTTTCAGTTTTAAGGTTTAAGGTTTACAGATTTAGGCTTAAGGGTTGGGATTTGATGATTAGTGTTTTTGGTTTTTGAGTTTTGAGTTTTGAGTTGTGGGCTTGGGTTTAGTGTTTTAGGTTTTGGGGATCAAGGTTTGGAGATTTTGAGTTTTAACCTTTAAAGGTTAAGGTTTAAGGATTTGGGCTTTGGGATTTTGAGATTTGGATTGTTGGGTTTGGTATTTTAGGTTTGAGGTTTGGGGTTCAGTGCGTTTTAGCTTTGGTGTTTGATTTTTTGTGTTTTAAGATTTATGATTTAGGGCTTTCAGAGTTTTAATCTTAAAATTTTATGGTTTTGGGGTTTTTTTTCTTTATAATTTAGAGTTTAAGATTCAAGGTTTAGGGTTTAGAATTTACGCTTTATTGTTTAGGATTTTGGGTTTTGAAGTTTTGATGTTTAGAGTTTTAAGGTTTAAGATTAAGGCTTTACTTCTTTGAGTTTTCTTGTTTTGAAGTTTAAGGCATAGTGTAATATCCTTAATTTCATTTTTTTCATTAATAAAGGTACATAAATATAGAATTAAGGAAATAAAATTTATTAGACAATTTTTAGATATCTAAGGAAATATAAGACTTAGAAATTCTTCACCTTATGTGTATGTATAGAAAATATTTCTAACAATAAATGAATAAGTAAAGAAAGAAAACCTAATAGGAAAAATTAGAAATAACATACTAAAGAGAGGAGAAATTTTTGGGTAAGGAAGATAAATTTTTGGGAAGTAAGTAAAGATCTTAAAATTTCAAGAAGATTGGGTTAGGGTAATTTTTCCTAATTTAAGAGTTGGAGTTCTTAAGTTTAACATCTCCGCCCATACATTGCGCTTTCACCTATGGACACTTCTTATAGAGTTTTTTCACTTCACATGAGTTTCTAGCAAGCCAATAGGATAGCCCAAGTAAGAAATAAAACATAGACTTTAACTAGGATATAAAAGTTGGACCGATAGCCACAAAGCATGAAAATGTGACCAATCCTACCACGAAAGGTTGAATTTCAGCCAAAGTAAAGAAAATTGGTAAGAATGAGCCCAAATCAAAGAACAAAAAATAAGAATCACGTGAGGAAATAGTAGTGTAATAATTATCAAGATTAGGTCATATGGTATTAGAACAAAACATCTATATCCTACATTTATAATTTCAGCAAGTTGGTAATAATACATGGCATTAGGAAAAAAAATCTATATACAACATTCATAATTTCAACAAGTAGGTAATAATACATGTTATTATGACAAAACATTCTTATCCTACACAAATAATTTTAGCAGAGCAAGGGAATCTCAAGGGCTAGAAATTTGCCACCTAAAATGGCAAACCTATGATACTTGAGTGAGACAAAAGAAAAAAGAAATAAATCACTAAATCAAAGGGACCTTATCCCTTGTCTTAAAAACATGTTATCATGATTTTCAAAATACAAATCTCCTTTTGCTATGCATATCTTGACTAAGGGAAAGGAAGACAAGAACATGAGTTGTCTTCCTCCGAAAAATAACTAAGTGCATCCTAATTATGATAAGGCAGACCCATGATTATGAAAGGTGAACCACTTGATAGTTTATTGAAGCAAAACGCACCCTTATAACATTATAATTTCGTCCAAGTGAGGGAGAGGAAAAACATAAGCAAGGTAGAGTGAGGAAAGGATAGAAAGATATGAGAAGAGAGGAAGGAGAAGTCTATAGAACTAAGTACTCAAGGTAAGTTAGTTTCATCTCCACTTGAATCCATCTTTTCTCTTCATCTTGAAGTTAAAAACTCACCCACCTTCTCTTATTTAAGCTGATAGAAAAGCTAAGGGAAGGGAGGAATCTTGCTACTTCCTTCAAGTGGAAACAAGAAAAAGAATTCACTAAGTGAGTTAGGGAAATCTTTAGGTAGATTTAACAATATCTCTTTTTGAAGAAACTTTTTGAAATTTATAATATTTATATGGGATTTTGATCTTAGAACTTTGATGAAATTTACAATATTTGCAACTTTGATGATTGGCCATGAATGTTGCTATATCATGTTACATGTTGATCTTGCATGTGATGGATGTTTTGAATACTTCGGTTGTTATGGAAAGTTCTGCATAGATATAGCTATGGGTAGCAAAATTTAGGGCTTTTATGTTGTTGTTATGTATATTTGTATATGGTAAAAATGGATAAAAGATTCTTAGGTTGGTAAATTAAGTATGGTCTTAAACACCTAGGGGAAGACCATGAGAAATTTCTGTATTGAAACACCCTTAGTGATGCATGATTTGATTCTATTTTTCTTTTGAAGTGGATGATGAAATTGTTAAATTAAGTAAGAAATATAATTAAATGTTGAGATGAGTAATTCTAGGGTTAGGTGAAAATTTTGAGGAAAAATTGAAGATGAATTAATACAAGGATGAACTTGAACTTTAGGAAAGCCTAGGCTAAGAAAACTAGATTTCGGAGTAACCAAGGAAGCTTCTGATTTTAAAATTTTAAAAATAATCAGTTAGAAATTAAAAGAAATGATTAACATGAAAAATGTAGATATATGTCTCACAGATATTTAACCATAAGAATAATCTAATTTGAAGTTCAAACGAGGGAGATATGGTCCGATTAGTAAGTAGTGGTCAGAAAATGGTTAACCAGGGAAGAATTTCTTAAGTAAATTTTTGGGCAAATTATGTAGAGAATTAAAAGAAATTTTTAACCTAATAAATATAGATATAAGTCTAGCAGGCCCTGAAATCACTTAATTTGGAGTCCATATGAAGGAGATATTGTTGATTAATGAGTAAATGTCAGAATTAGTCTAGAATCCAGGGTGGTAAATGTATGTATTTTGGTTTTTGATTTTCTAGGAAACATTCCTAAGGAATCTAAAGAAATTATAAAAATTAAAGTTCTAGATTAATGTCTTCGCTTTTTATAGCCTTTGGAATCACCTCAATTAGAGTTCGTATGAAGGACATATAGTTGAATAAGTGAGGAAAGGTAACAGAACACGGCCAGGCCGTGTTCTGGGTTGCTTCAGCATGGGTAGGCTGTGTTTAGGGTTGTTTAAAAGTATGTTTGAAGTTTTTTTCAAGAATGGCCATGTCCTGGAACATGACCAGACTGTGTTAGGAGCTGGTAAAGCTTATTTTTAATATTTTTCTACCATAAATGAACTTCATTAACTATAGGGTAATAATAGAAACCAAATTGGAGAAAAATGCCCTATAAAATTTGTGAGAACATGTGTTGGAAATGATATAAGTAGGAGGAAAGTAACTAGAGACCAAGCATAAAGAAAATAAAAGATGAAAATAATATTTTAAAAAGAAGAAGAATCTTATAAATGAAAATAATATATAGCTAGTGTATGCCCTAGCCATTCTCATTGCATGAACTCTTTACCATCTTAAGTGTGTAATTTTGGCATGGAAATATTTTATAAAGTGATATTCAAAAATGGTTATGATCATGACATGATTGCATTTTACCAATAATTTTTGGTAGTGATTATGCTTTAATGATAAATTATGGTATGTGAGTATAATGAACATACTTGTAATTGAAATCATAGTTTTTGGCTAATAACATGAAAAGAAAATAAAAGAAAAGAAATGAGCACGGTCACATGGCAGTCCGTGTGGTGCACCTGTAGGAGACGCCCTACTAACGGCTATGATTATATTAATGAGAAAAAAAAGAGAAAGTGTGCCATGTCGGATGGAGCGAGAAAAGCCCGTACTATAGAGTAAAAAGTACACAACCTGACTGGGGTAGCTTGATATAAAAATAAGTTGATAGGCATCATATGATATTCTGAAAATAGTTATCCATGACATATATATCATTACTACACAATTTTCATGTGCATTGATAAAATGCATTCATGTGACTTAAGATAATTGATGTAGCTTATACAGATAAACATGACGTGATGAACATTATTTATAACAATTATGATTTATTATTGAACATATTGGAATTTAATTCTCACTATATAACATATCATGTTCAAAAAACTAGTTATGTAGATTTTTCTATGGCTCTGCCTTTTAGTGTACGTTAGATCGAGTTACTCTATGTTGGCAGTGGTGCGTACTGTCGTAGGTACACCCAAATTGATACCTTACCTCAAAACTACCCTGTAGTAGTGGGAGTTAGGGTCGATCCCACAGAGACTGGAATTATCTTATGTGATTGAGAAAGGAGAGATTGATAAATGCAAATAAAACCAAGTGAACAATAACGAAAGTAATTAAGAGAGAGTGATTAATGATAAAGACATTGGTTTCAATTGATATCCACCGTCAATGGATTGCATTGATCATTGACAACATAATCAATCTGTAATTGAATATCTATAATTAGGTTTCTAACCCTGTTCCCCCTTAAGTTTAGTAAATTAATGACAATTGCACCAATTAAACCCTAATTAACAAGTAATTCTTTAACACATCGGTAAAGCATAACTTATTAACCGCATGAAGAACTAGAGAAACGGACAGAGCTAAACAAATATAAACACATCGGTTATATCTAATTTAGTTAATTATTCATCATAGGTTCAATGATTTATAATCCAAAATCTTCAAACTTATTTGCCTCATGAATCACAGAATTCAAGACTTTGTTCAAAACATAATTCGGTGGTAGATTAAGATAGACAATATACTAGTAGGCCTCCCTAGCAATCATATGAATAATCATTGAGAAGAAGAGTAGATGAATAATCAATACTCAATTCAAATTGAAATAATAAAATCAAATCCACATCTCACAATGCATGAAGATCCCTTGAGGTTTCAATCTACCTCAACCAACTAAAAAGAACTAGCCATGCTGGGCCATAAGAAAATCTAAAGAAGAATTGAAGAGTGTAACTAAGAACTTGGATCAATGATTGAATGAATTCTTTGCTTTCTTTCCTCCCTTTTTATAGATTAACTCCTCCTAATCGAAGTAGGAGTGTATCTAGGTCAAATCCCAACCCATCGGGCTTCAATTGGAGTCAAAAAGACCTAAAATTCATGAATTCGGAAAATTGATGAGGCGGCGAGTGCCGCAGCGCTGTGGACTTCCAAAGACGGGGCATTGCGGTGCCCTTGAGCCAACACCGCAGCGCCTTTGAGCCAACACCACGGTGCTCATTGCTGGGTTGCTCAGCACTGCGGCGCCTTTGAGCCAACACCGCGGCGCTCATTGCTAGGCTGCTCAGCACCGCGGTGCCTAAAAAACTCCAGAATTTGCCAAAGTGCCAAATACGAAAGTTGTATATCTAAGTCTCTTATTTCCATAACCGCTAGAATCACTAAATTATAAACAATTTAGATAATTTAATCCATTTCAGAGACATATAAAAGTATAAATAACTTGTAAACATAATCAATTATACATTAAAATTCAAAAAGAGAATAGGGTAAGTCATAGAAAGAATTATCTACTCACAAGGTAAGACTCCAGGCTAGACAGCCCTAAAATATAGTTTTCCAATCTCAATTTGACCAAATAGACTTAAAAAATGAGAACGGAGAGTCCAAAAATCTAGAAAATGACTCCAAAATTGCATAATTTGACCTTCGGGAGCTCAGTCAGCATTGGTCAACTGATGGGTACTATTCATGGTCAAAAAATACTATTCGCCGTAAAGAAATCACTATTCATACTCGTCGGATTTACTGTTCACGACGCACAAAAAATTGTCAGATGGCCAAAAAAGTTCATATCCTAAGGTTTATCTAACTCTTTAATCCAACTATGGTTTCAGATTTTCAGTTTGAGGTCTCTAAATAGAATTTTCAGAACTTACATTTTTCTAATATGTTCTACTTCCGATCTGCGGCGATTCTACGGCTGATTTGAAAAATTGTTCAGTCAAAATTGTAGTATTCTTCGTCCTGAATCCAGTGGTACTCTTAGTTTTGAGATCGGAAGCCAATAGGCACTTCAGATCTAGAGAAAAAATAAATGTTACTATTTATACTATTCATCGATTACGAAAATTAGGATTTCGCATTCCTCTTCATGCTTTCATCTCCCCTTCCCCCTTTTTATTTCTTTCTTTATTATTATTTAATAATTAAATATTTAAAATTTATTATTTTTATTTTATTATATACATATAAGTACTATTTTTCATCCTAAAATATCCCAAAATTTTTTAAAATTTACATTCCTATAAAAATTTAGTTGAACTCTTGAATCATGATTTTTCTTAATAAAAATTTTAATAAAACAAATCACAAAATAAATATCTTTATACATAATAAAAGAAAGA
Organism: Gleditsia sinensis; assembly: GCA_037074535.1. Taxonomy (NCBI): domain Eukaryota; kingdom Viridiplantae; phylum Streptophyta; class Magnoliopsida; order Fabales; family Fabaceae; genus Gleditsia; species Gleditsia sinensis. The sequence goes on from CM073467.1 coordinate 41,093,811, forward strand.
ATATTTCTAAAAATAAAACAAAAAATTATTAGAGGCCAATATAATTATTTTAAGCAAAACAAAAATTATTTTAATTAAAAATATATTTTCTTTTAGCAAAACATAATCATTTTAAATAAAAATATATTTTTTATCATAAAATATTATTATTTAAAAATTACAGAATATTACAACTAGCACCAAAGTCAAACAACACCATAAGAGAAAATCCATAAATGTAACACGTACCTTGAATCATTTTGGAGGATTGAGCTGTCTCTTGGCCGCTTAGGATGAAAATGCTTCCTTTCACCTGAAGCCTCTATTCTAACTGCTTTTCCATATTCTGTGGACAGTTATTTGCAAAATGACCCTTCTGTCTACATTTGAAGCAGACATCTGGTCCCATGTAGCATGGTTAGTTACCATACATACATCTGCACTTAGTGTACTTAATTGTAGATAGTCAATAGCCTCTTACCAGCTCCATATCCACTTCCCCTCACGTTTTTGCCAAGGTTGGGAAAACTTTTCTTCCTCTTCCATAGGTTTCGCCTCAGCTTCTCGTCCTTTATTACCCTTAAACTCTTCTTCAGAAATGTAGATTTATTTATCAAGGGCATAAATGTTGTGTATGTTTTATAAATAACCGCAAGTGCACAACGTAACTGTAGTTAATCCGGCGAGTACGAATTATATTCCACAGAGAACAATTATCAATTACTAGACTTTACGAAGTATGTTAGCTAAATCAATGCAATGCAATGAGAGTTTGTCACAATTAAGTAAATAGGTAATACAATTAACAAAAGCCTAGGGTTAGAGTTTATCACACTTATGATATTCAACAATCAATATATACCTCTAATTGTAATTATCTAGGTAATTGGGGATAGTTTAGCCTTAATTAACTAGCAACCTCTTTCAAGCATTACTAATCGTACCTAGGTTAATCCAATTGTCTACTTTCGTAGTTTTTTGTTCAACCTAGGTCCATTAAGTTCTATGCCAACCATTAAATATAATTAATCAGTTTTTTCGTGCCCACTAATTGATTCAATTTCTAGATAACCTTAAACTACTTTCGTGATTAAGATATCCCTAATTAAATATTAAGTTCTGGTATTAACTTTCACCTTTCAGTTCATCAATTAATATTCTAAGACGTGATAAAACGTTGGTCAGACATTCATCAACTCATATAATCAATGCATAATAACCAATCCTAATTAACCATGGATAATACAATTAGGGTTCCAACAATCAATTCAATAGTTCAATATCATCATACTATAAATGGGTTTACCAAAACCCTAGATCAAATCTACTCAAACATAATAGAAACCGAAACCAAAATCATATTAAGTAAATCATTAAAGTTCAATACAAACCAAAAGAAAGGAGTAAAAGAAGAGGTAAGTTCAAAATGGAAAGATAAAACCTAGTTGCAAAATGTAATAGAGATACAATGCTAAATCAATCTCAAATCTAACCTAAGAACATGAAAGTAAACACTAATCCTAATCTAAACCTAATCTAATGGTGTTTTCTAAGCTTAAAACTGAGTAAAAGATAATTTGAATGTGTCTAGATCTCTTAGCTGCATTTTCCTATGTATTTATAACAACTTGGCTACTCAAAACCCGAAAAATCAAGTGGTGTACAAACATGAAGCATGGTCGTGCTTCATGACACGGCCTGGCCTTGCTTCAGGCTAAAAATCTAGGAAATTCTCCACTTCTTGAACAGAGCATGGCCTGGCTGTGCTTCATACACACCAAGCATGACCTGGCCGTGTTGGGGGCTGCAAATCTCTTTTATTGCCAATTTTTGGTGCATTGCCTCCTTACTTCCTCCTTCAATTGTTTCAAGTCCTCACAGCTTTTTACATGCATGTTTTCCATTGCTTCTTGTCCTCTTTTGCTCACCTACAAGTATAAAACCAACCAAAGCAGTATCCAGAGCAAAGCATAACCAAAAGTAGGGGAATAATCACAAGTTTACTTTAAATTAGGGGATAAAATATAGCCATAAAGTACTTAACTTTCCCCTTTATCAACAAACTCCCTTATTTCTAAGGCTATCACCGCATTCTTGGAACATAACCATGCTCTATGTTATGTTGTCGCCAGATGCAAGCTTTTGTCCAACCTGACATTCTCTCACTAATCAGAGCATAACTCCTTTATTTTAACTCTAATTAAGGTGATATTGGTGACCATTTAAAGCTAAGACAATCCTATAAAACTCTTATGTTGAAAATGTTAGTGAAATTGTAACATCTCCGATTTTTTTTATGTTACTAATTGAAATTTATTTTTTTCAGAGAGGAGAAAGCATTTTGGATCTCAAGGGAGGATTAAATTATTTTGTAAATTTACTCAAATCAAACAAGATCTTATGATGGTTAAAATGGCATTTATGTAATTTAATTGAAATGGCATTTATGTAAATTCCTTGAGATGGCATTTATGTAAATTTCTTAAGATGTCATTTATGTAAACTCTTTGAGATGGCAGTTTTGTAAATACTCTAGGATGGTAGTTTTGTAAATACTCTAAGATGGCATTTTTGTAAATAATGGAAGATTGCAAAATTGTAAATATGGGATGGTAGGTAAGGAAAAATTTTAATAATTATGAGGGAGGTAGGTAAGGAAAAATTTTAATAATTATGAGGGAGGTAGGTAAGGAAAATTTTAACAATTATGAGGGAAGGGTAGTGTCGATAAGAAAGAGAAAGAAAAGAAAAAAAAGGAAGAAAAGGAAGAGGAGAAAAAGAAAGAGGAAGAGGAAAAGGAAGAAGAGAAAGAGGAAGAGGAAAAGGAAGAAGAGAAAGAAGAAAGGGAAATCAAGAATTTTTGTGCTGTAGGAATCAAGCACCAAGTTTAAGAATTTGTTTGAAGTAGTTTTAACAACTACTCATTAATTTTGTACAAAATTATATATATACTTTTAAATTTATTTAGATGTGATTTTAGATAACACGTCATCTGAATATTTATATGAAATTTTATTTTGGTTGTATGGACATGCATATAGGTACATAGGATTACATAAAAGAAAAACAAAGGAGAAGTTAGACTAAGCTTAATTTTAGAATAATTTGGGAAGCCCCTATTTTTAGAATTCTGGAAAACTTTGGCAAGGATTTAAAGAAATGGTCAACATATGAAGTGTAGATATATGTTTCACGAATTTATAGGTTCTAAAATTACTTAATTTGGAATCCATATGAGGAAGATATGACTGATTAATTGGGCAGAGGTCAGAATCCAAGATAGTAAAAATAATTATTTTTAGTTTTAATTTTTTGGAAATACTCCGTAAGGAATCTAAAGAAATGATAAACATAAAAGTTGTAGATAGTTGTCTTGCATTTTTATAAACTTTGACATCACCTTAATCAGAGTCCATATGAGGGAGATATGATTAATTAATTAAGTAGAGGTCAGAATCAATCTATAATCTAGATTGGTAAAATAAGTACTTTTTTATTAATTTTCTAAGAATAATCCATAAGGAATCTAAAGAAAGGATAAACATGAAAGTTGTAGATAATTGTTTTAGATTTCTATAGGATTTAAAATCACCTTAAGAGGAGTTTTTATGAGAGAGATATGGTTGAATAAGTGAAGACAGGTCACAGAACACGACCAGACCGTGTTCTGGGTTGTTTCAGCATGGGTAGGCCATGTTTGGGGCTATTTTTGAGCATGTTTAAAGTATTTTTGAAGCATGGTTGTGTCTTGAACATGACCAGGCCATGTTGGGTGCTGAATTATAATATTTTTCACTGTTTTCTAGCTAAAAATAATCTTGTTTGTTGAAATATTTGTAGGAAACATATATCCAAGAAAAATAATTTTAAAATAATGATTTTGGTATCACAAATTACTCTTTTTATTTATTTGATTTAAAATGAATCATATTGGATATTGGTATATGATGAATGATTATTAATCATTTGGTATAAAAATGATGCATCGTATTATGAAAGTGATTAAATGGTAAGGGTAAAGCTGATGGCGAATTGCTTGATAATTATATATTGCATTTGATGAATATGCATTTATATATATACATTTATATGTATGGATGAATATCGACAGATTGTATGGCTTGAGATGGTACCGAGTAATGGATGCTCTATTAGCCTGAGTGAGCAAAGGGAGGGCCACTCCAACTAGGTGACAGAGGTAATGTGAAGAGGCAAATGGGTGATGAACTCATATTCTCTGATAACTTATTGTGACTATAGTCGATCAATCACTATACGTATAACAAATAAGTGAATTGAGAACTGTGATATATAACTCCTATTTTTCTCATTATATTTTATTTATGTTAAGTCTACTAGGAACCTTTGTTCTCACTATTATTGTGGTGTTATGTTTAAATAAAAAAAATGAGATACAACAGGGAATAGTGTTACTGATAGAGATATCGATGTCAGCACTACCTTATCACCCTTTGTGTTACAAGGGTGGAGTGCTGTATAGGGACTCTTATTTGTGAGGTTTGTAATATATATATATATATATATATATATATATATATATATATTGTGTTTAAACATATAGCGTATTTAATATGCGAAATGTGAAAAATAAAATTAAAAGTAAATCAGATCTAACAAAATTGCTATGATAATAATAAAAAACTGGACGTTACAGAAATCTTAAGGAATCATGATGTTATTACTCCCTCAATTTTAATGTTATTTCTTCTCGAGTAGGTTCTAACCACTACTTACTAATGTGACCATATCTCTCTTATATAGATTCCAAATTGAGTGATCCCGGTGGGTGAAAATTCGTGAGACATATATATATATATATATATATATATATATATATATATATATATTTATGTTAACTATTTCTTTTAATTCCCTACAGATATTTCCCAAAAATTCAAAATCAAAACTTACCTAATAGATTGTTCTCAGGTTAACTAGTTTCTGACCATTGCTTACTAATCTGACCATATCTCGCTCGTATGGACTCCAAATTGAGTGATTCCAGTGGCTAAAAATTCATGAGGCATATATATATATATATATTGTTCATGCTAACCATTGCTCATAATTCCCTATAGACTTTTTCCATAAATTCAAACACATAAGTTTACCTAACAAATTCTTCCCTAGTTAACTAGTTTTTTACCACTACTTACTAATTAGACCTTATCTACCTCATTTGAACTCCAAATTGGGTGATTCCAGTGGCTACAAATATATGAGACATATATCTATATTTTTATGCTAACCAATGATTTTAATTCCTAACCTATTCTTCCTAGAATTTCAAAAAATAAAAACTTTATTGGTTACTCCAAAATCTAGTTTTCTAACCAAGCCCTTCCTAAGGTTCTAATTCATTCTTTTATTATGTCATCATTTGTTTTCTTCCTAATTTACATCTAACCATAAGATTACCCATTTCAACATTTTAATTAGATTCCTTACACTTAATTTAACATATTCTATCATCTACTTCTCAAGAAAACAGAAATCAAATAATGTATTATTAAGAGTATTTCTCAACATAAATTTATCATGCTCTTCTTCTAAGTATTTAAGGCCATACTCTTTTTATCAATTTTTCATTTCATTCAAATATACATAACATCATCATAAAAGCCCTAAAATTTTGCCACTCATAGCCATATCTATGCAGAACATTCTACACCAATCGAAGTATTCAAAACATCTATCACAGGCAAGATCAACATGTAACATGATATAGCAACATACATGTATAATATAGCAACATCAATGTCAAATCATTAAAGTAGCAAATACTGTAAATTTTATTAAAGTTTTTAAGATCAAAATCCCATATAAATGTTACAAATTTTAAATTTTTTCTTCAAAAAAAGATATTGTTAAACCTACCTAAAGATCTCCCAAACTTACTTAGTGAATTCTTTTTCTCATTTCCTCTTGAAGAAAGTGGCAAAATTCCTCCATTCTCTTAACTTTTCCAATAGCTTAAATAAGAGAAGGAAGATGAGTTTTGAACCCTAAGGATGAAGAGAAAATATAGATTTAAGTGGAGGTTAAACTAACTTACTTTGAATACTTAGTCCTCTAAACTTCTCTTTCATCTTCATTTCTCTCTTCTCCTTTCTTTCTCACCTTTCATCACTCTACCTTGCTTCTATTTTTTCCTCTTCCTCACTTAGACGAAATTTTAATGTTATCAGGGTGATTTTTGCTTAAAAAACCATCAAGTGGTTCACCTATCATAATCATAGGTCTACCTTATCACAATTAGGATGCACTTAGTTGCTTTTTTTGGAGAAAGCAACTCATGTTCTTGTCTTCTTCTCCCTTAGTCAAGATATGCACATCAAAAAAAGGATTTGTTTTCTAAAAATTATGATAAAATATTCTCAATACAAGGGACAAGGTCCTCTTAATTAGAAATTCATTTATTTTTTTGTTTGAATCATTCATGTATGATTGATTTGTATTTCTAGGTGACAAATTTTTAGCCATTGATTTTTTCTTACTTGGCTGAAATTATTTGTGTAGAATAAAATTTTTTTTCCTAATGTCATGTATTATTACTGACTATATCATCACATAGTTTGCTAAAATTATGAGTGTAGAATATGGATATTTTGTCCTAATGTCATGTATTGTTACCTATTATTTCACCACATGGCTTGCTAAAATTATGAGTGTAGGATATAGATATTTTGTTCTAATTCCATGTGACCTAATCTTGATTATTATTATTATTACACTACTATTTCATCATATGGTTCTTATTTTTTCCTCTTGGATTTGGGCTCATTCTTACCCATTTCCTTTGCTTTGGATGAAATTCCTACCTCTCATAGAGGGCTTGGCCACACTTTCATGATTTTTGGGCTATTGGTCTAACCTTTATATCCTAATCCAAGTTTATGTTATATCTCTTATTTGGGCTATCTATTTGGCTTACTAAAAACTCATGTGAAGTGGAAAAACTCTATAAAGTGTCCATAGATGAAAGTTCAATATATGGGCGGAGATGTTAAACTTATGAACTTTAACTCTTGAATTAGGAAAAATTACCCTAATCTAATCTTCTTAAAATTTTAAAACATTTACTTACTTCCAAAAATTTATCTTCCTTATCTAAAAATTTCGTCCCTCTTTAGAATGTTATTTCTAATTTTTTTCTATTAATTTTTCTCTCTTTACATATTCCCTTAATGTTAGAAACATTTTCTATGCATACACATAAGGTGAAGAATTTTTAAGGCTTATATTTTCTTAAATATCTAAAAGTTATTTAATAAGTTTTATTTTCTTAACTAAATAATTATGTGCCATTATTAATAAAAGAAACGAAATTATAGATGTTACAGAATGCTCATTTGGAAGTTAATTCATTAAAATATATGCCATATATAGTTCTTATCCAAAGAACTTTATTTGCTTTGTAATACATGAAAGATAATATTTGTCCTAATGGATTTACTACTATGATTCATGCAATTTAGACTTTTTTGTTTTGGTTTAAAGATATTGCATATATAGAAGATGTTAAGGATATATCAATATGGAATTGATATATATTAAGTGTTGAGTGGACCAAATGGGAGAATGTTACTTGCAAAAAAAAAGTGGCATATTATTAATTTATTAAAAAATTAAATATATGATAGTTATCTCCTTATGTAATGATGTGTTACATAGAGGTCATCGTAACCACCCATCAATTAAAAAAAGTTCCCTTCTTTGATGGGAAAAAGTCCGTAGAAAGAAAAATACATAGAATATTTTTTTAATACAAGGTCTCTAGTTTAATAAAAAAAAGCCTGTGATAATTTTTTTCAACTACATAGATCAAAATTTTATATAGATTAGACAAAGTTCTATAAGTTCACTACAAAAAAACCACGTCATTACGGTGGTTTTTAAGTGGACATAACGACGGTTTTGACCGTCGTTATGCCTATTAACGATAGTTTTGATCATCGTTATGCCCATTAACGACGGTTTTAAAACCGTCGTGGAACTCCATGCATAGCGACGGTTTCAGCAACCGTGGGAATAACCGTCGCTATGACTGGCTTAACGACGGTTTTTAAACCGTCGTTAAACCAGTCATAGCGACGATTTTTAACCGCCGTTAAAAATAACAATGGTTTAAAAACCGTCGTTACTTATAAAATTTTTTTAAAATTTTTATTTAATAAAATTAATTAAATTTTTTATATTAAATTTATTTGTAATTTAAAATATAATATTTTGTGCTATCCATAATACTAATAATGCTTAAATTTTTTTATTATTAAATTTTTATACAAAATAAAAATTAATTTATATTTTTAATATTTTATAAATTAATTTAGATACATTTTATTTTATTATATAATAATTAAATGTGTGAATTATTTAATAATTGAAAATCGTATTTTAAAATTTATTAATATTAAACTAGATACTAAAGATGCATAAATTATTGAATTATAATAAATCTATATATAAAAAAAAATATGTACAAAAAAATTAATAGTAACGAACATGACAAAATTACATATACAAATATAATAACTAAATCAAGTTCCCAGACCCTACGGATGCTGATCACGCTGATGCCCACTACCACGATCGCTGGGGTCCTAAAAAATAAATTTTGTTTGTTAGAATTTTTAGTGTTTTTAAAATAAACAAAATTATACCAACAATTTTTATGTATTAAAAGGTTACCTTGGGTCCGGGACTATGAAGTCCTGAAATTTCAGGTGGCAGCTGACCCTGAAATTTTTGTAGCAGGAACATCATAGCAGCCTCCATCTATGCTTGCCGTGCTGCGAGCTTAGCATATCGTCGTTGGAGCTCAGCGTCCCGCTCCTGCATAGCTGTCTTCAGGCGCTGCTGCTCGACGTCCTGCTCCTGCATAGTTGTCCTCAGGTGCTCCACCTCACTCTGTAAGTCGTGGTATGACGGCCCAGACTGTGAGCTCAACCCAGACGAATCACGACCGAAGATTTGAGTTGGGCAAACACCCAACCCAAATCCTCGAACGCGGCTGGAGTGCTCCTTACTACCAAGAGCTCTTGGGACGAGCTATCCTCCTGCTGGATCGAAGCAATTTTCTCCTAACATTCAATAACAGAAAATTAATAATATTAAACATTATCTAAAAATTAAATAATTACCCACGTATGGTTGACAAGATTTTATTACTTACCGCAACATCCCAAGCTTCGTCGTTGATGTATGATCCGTCAACTCTTTTATGAGCTGCCGTACATACATCACCACGAGTCACTAGACCCTGAAGCTCAATCTCCTAAAAATTAAAATAATTAATCAATCAATTTATGATTATATATATTATAGTCTTCTTAACATTTAAAAAAACAAAATATTTATAGATTTTAACTTAGCATCTCCGCCTTTTTACGAGCAAGGCTCTTGGATCCAGTAGTCTATGGCATTGTCAGCTGTCTTCTGTTCCGTTTATTCTTCGCAGCCACATCCTAATTAATCACATAGGAAAAATAATTAGTGACAATATTTAAAAGTTAATTTTTATAAATATATATTAACAACTTACCTTAGACTTCGCGTCTAGGCGATAGTCTACGAAAGTTGCCCACTGATCAGGTGGGATGCCTGTCGGGACTTCACTCTGCAACTAATCTCTTATCTTCATACCATCGTACGCCAGGCGAAATAAATTGTATCATGCCACTCTCCATTTCGCTCCTAGCGACTGCATGATCAGTTTCTTGTGTTGATCCGTCACATTAAAATGTGTCTGCAAACGAAATTAAAAAATTAGTTACACATAAATTGCATATAAATTACAAATAAATATAATTAATTATAATATATATATGTTTTCATACCTGAATATTATTTACGAAGACATTCGTCTTCGACTGCTGAGGAATGCTCCTCCAGTCCCTGTAGGAGATCGGGAATAATCCAAAGTTATCCCCGATGGTGCCGAGGAAGACACCGAGCAAACCGCCACTGTCTCCGATAGCCTGATGGTTGTCGTTGAATTGGACAACCACCTTTGACCCCTGAGGCAGGGCCCATATGTCATGGACAGTCAACTGTCTGGACATCGTTTGCCCAGTCGCGTCTGTCAAAATAAATAGTGACAATTATATATTATGTTACTAAGACAAAATTATTAAACGCATAAAGTGTACATGTTTACAATACTCACTGACTACATCAACTATCTAACTCCTCCTGCATCTGCGCTCCTGCACACCGGGATGATGCTCCTCCTCTACACTGCTAAATATCACGTCAAAATCGAATGTGTAATCGTCGTCCGGTGCTTGAGTGTCGGGTGGGGGGAGTGTGCATGGGACGGCCTGCGAATCCAGTGGATGGGAGTCGTTACCAGGGACTGATGATCCGATAGCCTCTGACTCCATAATGGGCTGTCCACCCTCACTAATCGCCCCACGGGGAGTGGGAGTGTCAGAATTGGACGCCCCTACCATGCCCGTGTAGAGTGATCTAGCCTTCTTCATCATCACCGCTACTGGCAAAATGAAATTAATAAAACAATTATAAAAAAAACTTTGCCTAATAAAAGTTATGAAAATAAATAAAATAGTACAGTAATTATAAGTAGTCTAAAATATATATAAATAGGCGGCAACAGCAAAACTAATACCGTAACAAGCATAAATTAACTTCTTCTTCTGAAAACAATCTTTCTAAATTTTGCGTGTGTAACGGATGCTCTCGTAAATAAGATTTTCATCTTCATCGCCCATCTCGTATAAGTCACGGGGTTTTAAATGCATCACTATACTTTAGTTCTTGTCCAGCTCATCTTGTACATAGTACACTTGATGAGCCTCAGATGCCTGGATGTATGCCTCGTCATCATCATTTTCACCAATGTGAATCAACCGATGTCACCACGAATTCATCAATTGCAATTCCTCTCGTTGTAGTTGTGTTGGCCCACATACACTTAAATAATACGACTGTAAAATGGCCATGGTAGTTTAACTCAATAATTTCCAATAGTTTTTCGTAATACGGGACGCCACCAAATTGCATGTTCGTATCATTACTACTTGCATAACTCCTCGTCCCGAAAGTACCGTAAACTCCACTATTTTGAGATGTCATCCCTTGATCTCGCTATAAAGTTCGAAATTTGAATCCATTGACATTGTAAGCACTGTATCGACGTGCTCTATCTAGTGGACCAAGTGCCAAATATTTTAAATCAGCACACTGCGATCCATCGGCATCAATTGCGATCTGGAAAACGAATAAAGGATGAGTTGTACTCATATTTGACATATGAATTAAATGTGACCATGTTGAAATACTTACACGACGCGAAAACCAAGAGACAAATTCTCTGTGGACTTTTTTATTTATCTCAGTAGATGATCGCATCCGACTTCTTAAACTATGCAGTACGTAGTCTCTAAATTCTCTGTTGAGAAAACATTGTCTAAACACTTAATGCTACATAAGACAAAAAATTGTATGCAAATGTAGCTAAGTGTGAGTTAACTTATTGTAAGTAAGGATCAACTTCTTTACAGTTTGTTAAGACATGCCGATGAGCCTGCAATTTTTCTCGGGGAGAAAGGGTGAAATAATCAAATCCACCAACTGGTCTTCCTATTTGTGGGAACAAACCCCTGTCAGACGTCCCAACATTGAGTCGATCATCCACACGAGGAGGACGATTGAAGACAATGTCAACACCATCTATGTACCTGGAACAGAATAATAAAACTTCTCCTGCAATGTATGACTCTGCTATTGAGCCTTCTGGTCTTGCTCTATTCCGCACGAAAGATTTAAGTTTACCCAAGTATCTAGAGAACATATATTAAATGAATAAAATTGGATTAACAATAATGTAAGAAATTGGAATTATGTGTTTTTAATGTTTTACCTTTCGATGGGATACATCCAACGATATTGGACTGGTCCTCATAACTTTGCTTTCATGACCAAATGTACAGTCAAGTGCACCATGACTGTAAAGAAAGATGGCGAAAATAACATTTCAAGATGGCACAGCGTCATAATGATTCAATTTTGAAGTTGATCAAGTTCATTAACATTCAAAAATCTAGAATAAAGTTGTCGGAAGAATGAACAGAACTCGATCAAAACTGCAGATACCGGCTTGGGAAGTTTCTTTCTTATGGCTAACGGTAACAGTTGTTCCATAAGGATGTGACAGTCGTGACTTTTTAGTCCTCCGATCTTACGTTGTCTTACGTCAATACATCTGGAGATATTAATGGAATAATCGTCAGATACAGATACATTCTTAAGTGTTTTCAGAAATACTTCCTTGCCTGCATTTGTCAACGTGAACAAAGCAGGTGGATATTTACCGCCATCATCAGGCCACAGCTCAGGCCTCACACCAAACTCCTTTAAGTCTTTCTGCGCGTTTACGTGATCTTTTGAACGGCCAGAATCATTAAGTAAAGTGTAAATGATGTTATCGCAGACATTTTTCTCAATATGCATGACGTCAATATTATGACGCAACATATTATTCATCCAATACAGAAGTTTGAAAAATATACTTTTCTTACGCCATTGTTGAGTTCCAGTATCAACCGAACCCTTACCTCAGGTACGCCGTTGCTGAGTCCCAACATCAGTTTCCACATTTTTCCCAAAGACAACTTCAATATCATCGACTTGTCTTAAAATGTCAATACCACTCAGTTGCGGAGGAGGGTTTCTTCTTTCTTCTTTTCCGTCAAACCTATTGCGGGCCAGCCTAAATTTGTGATCCAGAGATAAGAAGCGGCGATGTCCCATAAAACACCACTTCCGACTATGAGGGAGACGGACTGGAGTAGAGTCAAAGTTACAGTACGGACATGATAATTCAGTATGAGTATTCTAGCCTGATAAACATCCAAGGTCAGGAAAATCACTGATTGTCCACAAAAGAGTTGCATGCATATTGAACATTTTTTTGCCAAATGCATCGTATGTCTTAACACCTTCAACCCATAACTCCTTCAGCTCTTCAATTAGTGGCTGTAAAAATACATCTATGTCATTCCCCGGTGCTTTTTTCCTTGGAATTATCATTGACAACATGAATGAACTCTGTTTCATAGAAATCCAAGGAGGAAGATTGTACGGAATCAGCAGAACTGACCATATACTGTAACTTGTAGATAGGTTTTCAAATGGATTGAAACCATCCATTGCAAGGCCCAAACGAACATTTCTCGGATCTGATGCAAATTGAGGATTCAGAAGATCAACTCTCTTCCATGCCTCAGAATCCTTTGGATGCCTCATGATGCTGTCAAAAATTTTGTCCTCAGAATGCCATCTCATAAATTTAGCAGTTTTAGAAGATATGAACATCCTCTGCAATCTTGGCTAAATTGGAAAGTATCTAATAATTTTATTGGGCACCTTTTTCTGCTTCTCCCCTTTTTGTTTCGGTTTCCACCTTGGTGCGGAGCACTTACTACAAGTTTCGCTACTTTCATGCTCACCCCAGTATAACATACAATCATTCTGACATGCATGAATTTTTTTGTAGTTTAACCCCAACTTATTAATGACTTTTTTAGCCTCGTAAAATGAAGGTGGAATCTTGGCATCTGGGAATACATCGACAAGCAACTCAAGTACCATCGACATTGCCTTGTCGCTTAGACCGCACAAACACTTGATGTGATACAACTTCACCAAAAAAGACAATTTGGAATACTTTTCACACCCGTCATAGAGTGGTTGTTCACCATCTTTCAGTAACTCATAAAAATCTTTGACATTATCATCCATCCTTTCTGCTGACTGTGGAACTGGCATATCCACAGAAGCGATGCTCTCATTTTCGGGGTGAATCCCGAATGCATCATGAACTATGTTTTGCACAGGGTCATCTCGAACTATGGGTTCTGAGACCTCAATTGGCATTATAGCATGTCTTACAGCAAGTTCTTCTGTAATCATTTCTCCGTACAAACTCCAAAAATTGTATCCCTCCGGAAATGGTTTGACGATCAAATGTTGGCACACGACCTCGATGAGTTGTCATTTCTTGAATCTACACTTTGGGCATGGGCATATTATTCTACCTTCGACCCCAGAGTTAGCATTTGCGAATTCCAAAAATCCGTCTAAACCATTCAGATATTCTATTGATTGTCAAGGTTTATTGATCTAAGATTTATCCATTTCTAAAATAATTATGAATTTAGATAACAATTAACCTAAATAACTCTTACTTTGAACTAAGATCAAACATGACTATTTTACATGAGAAGGGATTTGCAATTGATTGTACATAAAACACAACACATATTGAAGAGGTTTAAAATGCTTTACGAGTAAAAATTTTGTAACAAACTTTATGATAATTGGCATTTAATGAAGTACCAAATAAAAAATCTTCGTTATTGGTTCGCTATAAATAAAGAATCCTGATCCCAAGATATATAAGAGAGAATGAGAAAAATGATGACATTGGCTTACATAATATGAAATAAAACACTTGAAATATCTCTACGAATCCATGAACATAAAATCTAACTTTTCAAACAGTGCCATTGATAAAGTTTTTGGTCATGTGTTAATTTTATTCAATTCTCCTAATGTCATTAATTAAAAGGATGAGTTTCATAATCAAATCTCTACGAATATGAATTTTTTGGAAAGGACAACCACTAGCAGCAAAAAATTGAATTATGATTTTACATCTGCCGCTAAGATTTCAATTATAATATTTACATGGTAAAATTTTTAACGAACTAATATAGGGAATTGAAATTTTAATTCTCTATCTAAAAAGTAAAATCAGTGGCTCATACAAGGGCTATATATTCAAGAATAATTCTACTCAATTATATCTAAGATCTTTTAAAAGGATGATTTTCATTATCGAATTTCTACGAATCTGAAATTTTTGGAAAGGACAGCTACTAGCAGCAAAAAATTGAATTATGATTTTACAACTGCCGCTAAAATTTCAATTATAGTATTTACATGGTAAAATTTTTAACGAATTCAAATAAGGAATTGAAATTTCAATTCCTTATCTGAAAAAGTAAAAGCAGTGGCCCATATAAGGGCCATATATTCAAGAATAATTCTACTCAATTACATCTAAGATATTGTTAGTTCCTTAATAGAGAATCTAGTGTAAGAATAAAGTGTATTAAAAATTATTACACTATTATTTTTTATTAAAATTATGTTATTATATTTTTGTTTCTATTTTTTAAACCTAAAAATTTATTTAAATGTGTTTTATTTTTTTTAAATCTAGTGTAAATCTAGTGTAGGAACAAATGTGTTTTATTAAATTACAGCTAAAATTTTTTAAAAACTACGTATATTTTTAAATGTGTTTTATTTTTTTAAAACCAATTCTTAATACTAATTTTGTCTATTTACTAACATTTATTATTTTACCTCATCACCTGAATAAATATTTTAATATTTTAGTAACAATTGTAATATAATTTAACTATTACTAATTTACGTATATTTTTAAAGTAGTGTCACAATTTTTTTTAAATTGTTTTCAATACTTACTCTGTCTATTTATTAAAATTTATTATTTTATCTAATCAATTACACACTTCAATTCATCTACTAAATTTATATTATTATATATATTTGTTTTTATTTTTAAAACCTATTTGTAATTTTTATTAATTATTTTTTTTAACTATGTATATTCAATAACTTTTTCATATTATTCTATCAACACCACCTCAAGATCTCTATTCTTTTTTTATAAATCAATTCTAATATTAAATACAAATATTTTACTTCAAAAATAATTAAGTATAATAATTTAGCATTATTAAAAAAAAATTTGTCTTACATGTTTTCAACGAACATAATATATTATAATATTAAACATCATAAATATTGCTAGAATAACACAAATTTTAAAATTGATTGATACAATGTACATCACAATGTCAAATATATTTATAAAAAAAATAGTAAGTATATAAAATATCAAATATTATCGCAATCTAACATACAATAATTTAAAATAAATTCATTTCAAATAAAATTAATTAGATTACATACCTTGAAAATGATTCCAAATAAATAATGCACAAAAATCAAAATCCAAGTGTCGTCCCAACGTCAGAAGATCTTCACACAAAAAATAAAAAATAATATAAGAAATTATTTTGAACATACAATATATAAAAAATTAATCAAACACAATTAAAAAGTTAAATGACATACCTTGAGATTAATAAATACAAGTCGCAAAAGAAGACCACAACACAAAAACTCAAAAGTCACAACAAATATTCTTAGTTAGTGTATTATACGAAAATGTATTATGAAAAAAATTTGTAATACAAATGAGAAGGGCTGTTGAATTTATAGGTGTACGCGTGGTTTAACGACGGTTCTCAATAGTCGTTAAACCAAAAAAAAAAACTATCGTTAAATGGGTTTAACGACGGTTTTAAAAGAAACCATCGTTAATTGTGTGATTGAGGACGGTTTTCCTTATAAACATCGTTAAACCACACGAATATCGAGGAACGGTCAGAATTTCGAAAACTGGGAAGTCAACGACGGTTTCTAGGAAATTGTCATTAAATAACGACGGTTTTATATAAAACCGTCGTAATGTCCATAACTTCCCTCTCCCCCCCTCAGAACGACGCAGATCACTACGGTTGCATCCTAACCATCTGTATTTAACGACGGTTTTCTATAAATCGTCGTTAATTACCGAACTTTAACGACGGTTAAGAAACCGTCGTTAAAGTTGGCTTTAGAGATGATTTTTTTTAATCGTCGTTAAATGTCCGTTGCCATCCCCCGCCTTTCTTGTAGTGGTTCTGGTTTATATTTTAGTGATTTTGTGTTTTAGAAATTTAATTACTATAACTGAATGTTTATATATTTAGACTTCTATTTTTATATTGTTGCAATTTATGTAAAATTTATGGCTTATAGAAAGTATGCTAAAAAAAATCAATAAGACTTTTTCGTTAAATAGTTTATCATAAAGTACTGATTCAAAATTTAATAATAATTTTTTTTTTAAATATTTTTTTGTTTCATATAGGGTTCTTAAAAAGTTATGTAAAATCCTGAACTTACAGATTACTGCAAAAACTTTAACAAATATGAAGGAAAAAAATCAAAGAAAACATAAAAAGTTTATGAAAAGTATACAAACGTCAAATTAATTATAAAATTTTAAGGATAATATAGAAATTTTAAATAATCACAAATGAAATATTAAAATTAAATTGAAGAAAAAGTTATCCTAATACTTAAACAAATATGAAGGAAAAAAAATCTAAAAAACAATATAAGGTTTGGATTATCAAGGCATAAAATTCTTTTAAAATATTTTTGTTTTTGTATTTGTATTAATATGATAATCTGCTATTGAGATTTGATCATGTAAAAATTCGAACATAAAAGAAAGGTTTATAAGTTTTTGGTAATGAAGAATATCAACGAAGATAAAAGGTTTAGTTATTGCAGAAACAATTTTGAGAAATTGAACTAATTGAGACTAAGGTGTTCTTTAGTATAAGGAGATTTTAAATTTTCAAGCACTTAAACAAATTTATTTATAAGATATTTAAGTACCATTAATTTGAAAATTTATATATTATATATAATCTAAATAATATAGAAAAATAATTTTTTATTTACCTCATTTTTATTATATGTGAAAAATAATCAAAACTAAAGTGAAAAATGAGGTGAATATATATTTTTAACTAAAGTAATTAATTAATAATCAAAACTAAAGTGAAAAATATAATATATCAAAACATTCTAATTTTCTTTCTTCTTAATAATAAAATATATAATTTTTCAATTTTGTGGTGAAAAAAAATATTAGTGAAAAATATGTTAAATTTTAAAAATAAATTTAATTTTGTCAGGAGCACAATACTTATCCAATCATAGAGAATTGACTATTGTTTAGATAAACTAACTAATTATCTTACATATTATTAACTTCTTTTTTTGTCAAAGAGAGCAAAATCAAGTCAAAATTTTCCAACACATTTTAACAAGCACTAAGATAATGTTATTCTTCAAGTTATAATCCAGTTCATTTCGAAAACAAACAAAATTAAAAGATTAGAGATAACTTATTAAATCCAAAATACGATGGAATTTGAAAAAAGTTGGACAATGCCTTTCAAATTCAATTAAAGGATTGAGTAGCTGTAGGTCCCATGTAACCATCTAAAATCACGCGTAAATCTCACTCTCTTTCTCCAAATTTGGCTAAAATGACATTTTGACAAACACATTGGATTCAATCTGTTACGTACTCCAACTAGGTTAAGGATTCTCCACATTCTTCCCCTTCCTACGTCTCTCAATATCCTCTGTCAATTAACAATGTTATGCATATAAATTAATCCCTTTCTTTCTTCTCAGTCATTCTCTCAGCAAAAACAGGGTTTCGTGAATTTTCCCTTTGGCTTTCCTTCCAATCCAAATCATGGGTTTCAAATGCCTCTTCAACCGGAAGAAGAAACTCCTCTCATCCTCAGCCGCATCGCCCATATCTGTCCGATCGCCGTCGCTGTCAGTACATTCTCGTGCCCAGCTCGCGGCGGAACTCGAACAGGTCTTCAAGAAATTCGACGTCAATGGGGATGGCAAGATCTCCTCATCGGAGCTAGGATCCATAATGGGAAGCCTGGGCCAACCCGCCAGTGAGGAGGAGCTCCAGAACATGATCCGGGAGGTGGACGCGGACGGCGACGGCTTCATCAACCTGGAAGAGTTCATCGAGCTGAACACTAAAGGGATCGATTCCGATGAGGCGCTGGAGAATTTGAAGGATGCGTTCTCGGTTTTCGACATCGACGGTAATGGGTCGATCACGGCAGAGGAGCTACAAATGGTGATGAAGAGCCTGGGCGATGACTGCTCGGTGGCGGAGTGCCGGAAAATGATCAGTGGCGTCGATAGCGATGGCGATGGCATGATTGATTTCGAGGAGTTTAAAGTAATGATGATGATGGGATCTCGCCATGATACCAGGGACAGAGTTAAGCCGGAATGAAACATTGTTTGGCTTTGTTTGGCATTTTTTTTTTCTTTATGAGAAAAGAAAATTTCAACTCCTCCATATTTGATAGATGGATTTGTTAATTTTTTAAAGTACTTATAATTTCAAACATTTAGATATATAAAGTTAATTTTCTTTCACAATTAATGTGTCATAGTATGATCGTAAATTTACTTTGCTCATTAATAAATTTTTAACTATTTACAAACTTAAATGTCCACATAAAAACTTTTGTCCAAAAAAATTCTTAGTAAAGGAATTCAATGTTCTTTTTAATTATTTTCTTACATAATTCCACTGTTTATTTTTTTAATCTGGTGTATGAATTCTCTCCATGTTATATCAACTTTTGAGAGATTAAATAACCCCACTAAAACGCACAAGCAGCGAGGAGTGTAAATGATTAAGGAGAGGCATTAAATTTAAATTTATATTGTTTTTTATATTAGAGAAAAAGTGTACCATCTCTAAAAAAAAATTAGTAATTTTTATTTATATATAGATTAATAAAAGAAATAAAAGAGTAAAGATATAATTAAAATATTTTAAGGATAAAAATAAAAAATTATTAATATTTTTAAGGTCAAAATGTAATTTTTTAAAAATTTAAGAGTCAAAATATAAATAATAAACTTTACAAAGAATTTCTCTAACAATTAACAAATTATTAATTGATCTTCCATTATCATTGTTTTTAAAAAAAGAGACAAATATTTTTTGGGATGAATGAATAGTATGAATAGTAATATTCTCTCTTCTCATTTTTTTCTTTAGATTTAAAGTATCTTTGAGTCTTCAATCTCAAAATTAAGGGTACTATTGAATTCAGGACAAAAAGTATTACAATATTGGCTGAATAATTTTTCAAATCAACCAAAGAATTGTCGCAGATCAGAAGTAGAAAATTTTAAAAAAAAACTATGAAACTCCTATTTAAAGACTTTAAATTGAAAATCTGACACCGTAGATAGATTCAGGATATAGATAAACAGTAAGATATGAAATTTTTCAGCCATCTGATAACTTTTTGTTCGTCATGAACAATAACTCTGACTAGTATGAATAATGATTCCGGCGGCGAATAGTAATTTCGATCGTAAATAGTACTCCATAAGTTGACTAGTTTTGACGAAATTCTCGGAGGCCAAATTTTGCGATTCCAAAATCATTTCTTAGGTTTTTGAACTCTCTGAACTCATTTTTGAGTTCTATTTGATCAAATGTAACTTGAAAAAAATATATTTGGGGCTATCTAACCTGGAACCCTGACCTTGCGAGCAGATAATTATTTCTATGACTTACCCTATGCTCTTCTTTAACTTTAAATGTATAATTGTTTCTATTTACAAATTATTTATACTATCATAAGTTTCTGAAATCTGTTAAAATACCTGCTTTCCTTACTAACTAGCATGTAATTCAAGAAGAGTATGGTTTTACAAATATATTTTGAAATTAATTAAATATGTGGTTCTAAATATATTTATCATTATTTGGTAAAGTAAATATTATGTACATGAGACATTGATTTGTAAAACTATAAAGTTGTTGATTATGATTGAATGACAAACACAAAACTCATGACGAGTTACTTGATAATTATACATTGTATTTGATATATATATATATATATATATATGAATATTGATGGGTTATATGATTTGAAATGGTACAGAGTAGGGGATGTCCTATTAGCTTGAGTGAGTTAAAGGAGAGCCGCTCTAACCGACTGACAGTAGTAATGTGGGGAGACAGATGGGTGATGAATTCACATTCCCTGATCACTTATTGTGACTGTAGTCGATCGGTTACTATGCGTATAACAAATAAGTGAATTAAGTATATTGAGATCTAGGACATGCCTGAACATTATGTAAAAAGAGTGAATTTTTAGTGCATTTATAGTATGTTAATTATACATCAACAAAAGTTATGATTTTATCTCAAAAATTTAATATTTTACTGTAACTTATACAACTAAACATAACACTGTCCCTTGCTATGTGCTTGAGATTATTTTATGATTCTGATGTGGCATTCTCCTAATATTTTTATGTGAAATATTTTGATGTATAACAATATTTATTTAATGATCATACAATATAATATATGATTTTGGATATCTGAATATCCTTTAATTTGAGAATATTTGAAATACGGGTTCTATATGGATGTAATTTCGAACTATAATTTTTTACGTGATAAATTTTACAATATAAGTACATCCATATGTTGACCTAAGATGTCATAGGAAGTATTATCTGCTCACTAAATTGTCAAACTTACAATACGATATTTTCATATTTTTCAAATAAAAATACAGAGTCTGATTTTGCAAATAGGTGATTAATTAAGTAATATATTTTCTGAGTGAGTATACGTTGCTTTCAAGGCTCACAGTTTTTAAATTATATTGTGCTTATATTTTAGAGTGTGTTCTGAACGCCACAGGCATGATTCTTATTTTTTTTGTTATTTTAACATTTATAACTTGATCTGTATAATATGTATATGTGAGAGAATCTATATGTATTTATTTTCATGACAAAAAATAATACTATACAATTATAGTAAATATCTAATTACGAAATTTTTTTTTTAGGTGTTTTTAAATTGGGGGCGTTACAAAAAACCCCCATAAGATTTAGTTTTCTTTCATTTTGCCGTCCAAACAAAAATGCTGCTGATATTGCCAACTGGTTCACCTTAAAATACATAGAACAGCTTATGCGCTACCACGAACTTGTTGATAGATTGTCTTCCTATATTGTTTAGGCATCTTCTAAAGGGAAATATGGTGGATTTTATGGTGCCTCTCCCCAAAGAGAGGTATGGTATCACTGTTTACGTGGTGCTAATATGGCGAAGGAAAACCAAACAGAATGTAGCACTTGACAAAGATAATTGGGTCCACAAAATTTATCAAGCAATCGAAAATCAAGAGATTAGCAAAAAGAAAAAAAATATAATTCTACTCCCCAAATATTGAAGTCTCACAAGCCAACCCCATTGAAATTTGTATTTAGAAAAAGGACCAAAAATTCAAAAGTTATTATAATTGTATTGTAACCCACCGAAAATATTTTAATATAACCTCACAGAAAGTAATATTTGCATAAATGATCATAAGTCCAAAATTAAGTTAAAGTGTAATGTAACCCACGCCAACAACATAAATTATTTTAGAAAAAAAAAACGAAAATGACTGAAGAGGATTATGTAACACAAAATCGAGCATCCTAGGTAAATGCAACCATTGAAAAGAGAACAAAAAGGCACCCACCTTCCTTATACAAAGCCGACAACAAGATAATTTGTTCGTAGAGCGCCTCCTACCTCATGAGTGTCACCAATCCTCTGAGATAAAAGAGCATCTTGTTCTGCTGTTGTTTTGGCAATCGCAATCCAAGTAGGTATGCTATCGTAGGCTATCTATCTTATTATATATCGTGTCATATGTCATAGGTAACCCTAGATGTCACTATGGATTGCATTAAAAGGATGAAAAATTAATTTTGTTGTTGTTGTACATCTTGATGGCAAAAGTTGTAGAGAAGAAGTTCCTAACTAGTGGATGGAGTTAAAGTTAGTGGTGATTATTAGGAAAAGTCTTTTTGTTGGTTGATAGATATAGTTATATGAATAATCTAACATTTTCCAAAGTATGTTTCTTTCTGTTCATACGAAACTCTATGTTTCTTCCCATTCCGAGTTCGTTTAGATTGTTTAAATTTTCGTTATCATATGACAAGGCATGAGGTCTGTTAAATAAGCACTGAATTCACATTATGTATTTTAAAGATTTTGTTGTTATTCAAAACTCACATGTTATAAATGGATGTTACATTGTCATGGTCATAGGTGTGCACTTACTGTTGCTTAGCAGACCCATATTCATCTTTATCATGTATGAAAACAATCACATTGTTTAAGATAATGACGTTGTTTTCCTCAATCCCCAAAACTTTTAATATTTGTACCAACTACCGATAATAATTCTGATCGAGGTAAAAGTGTTAATCTATGACACTGGGTATGAGTCTGAAGTTGACAAAGTCAATTAATTAATATTTTGTATTAAAACCTGCACAGAGCTTGTGAGCTTGTCATGTGGTCTGGATGTTGTGGATTACACTGATCGATGTTGAAATAATTGCTTTGCTTGCTAATGTTGAATGGAATTGTATAAATGGAATGCAAGGTATTTGCATGGAGACAGTCACTGTGGAAATCCACTCCGATAGTGAAGAGTCGATGTTACTAGACTTTGTGATATTTAGTGATTCAATTGGTTTAGATGAGGAGCTTACTGAGAGGCGACAAGTGATCAGTGGAAGGAGCACATTACTTGAAAATGCATTTTATGTGGATGAAAAATATTTTGATTCAAAGATTGTGATATATATATGGGGTCAATCCCCAAGGACCAGAGCTAGGATGCGATATAAATTAAGGCTAAGTATGCCAACTGTTTCTATCACCCCAAGCTGCCAATCAGATACATAATGATGTGACTGGGGTATGAGTTCTTGTTATTATTTAATTGTTTGAGTAGCAAGAGTGCAAATGTTTGAAGTTTTACCGTTATATTATTTTCCAATGTCAGAACTCGCGTTCAAGTGCTAATTTTGTCAAGTAGAAAGAGGGCAAGTATTGGAAAGTCAGTGTCGTGGGGCATCGCAAACAGCAGCATAGTAGCCACAACGTGGATCAGGGCATATGTATGAATATTTTTTATTATTTTGTTGTTTGTAGGCAAAATTTTTGCGCAAAAAATTATGTTTGTACAAATGCAGTTTTGTCAAAATGATGCTTAATATTTTTAGGAAGAAATAACATGCATGTTAATAGACATATGATGTAATGGTAACCTATCAGAAAATGTTTGTGACATATGGTATTTGTGTTGGGTAGTAGAATACGAGTTGGTAACTAATGTAGAACTATAATAAAATAGGGTGAAATGCAATGTTATGTTATTTCAGTGATATAACATCTAAGAAAAATCAGTATAATATTCGTGAACACAATGCAAACAACACATTTACAGTGAGCTACCGTGTGGAAATTATCCCATAAAACTCCATTGTGAAGTGTGTGCTCATGCTACTGTTGCAACAGTCGTGAGAACTTATATGTTAGTTACATTTAATGTGTCATAAAATTAATTGAAAAAAGGTAAACGGGCAAATTCATAACTTGACAATAGCAATTTTAAGTTTAGACTCCACCACTTGTCTCCTAGTGATGGGCTAGTTGTGAGTCCCTTGTAAGTGCTCGTTGAGCTCAGAGAGCTGATCCTAAACTGGAGTGCCCTCCCTTCAATCTAAATTTTTTGTTATAAAAAAATAACAAAAAATTTAGGTTACACGTGGTATATTTAACCCTAGAAAAATTTAGGTTGCATGTAAAACACTTCAATTGG
This sequence comes from Gleditsia sinensis, assembly GCA_037074535.1. Taxonomy (NCBI): domain Eukaryota; kingdom Viridiplantae; phylum Streptophyta; class Magnoliopsida; order Fabales; family Fabaceae; genus Gleditsia; species Gleditsia sinensis. The sequence continues at coordinate 41,118,257 of CM073467.1, forward strand.
AGGTCGACTACATAGAGTTAATGAAAATTTATGAAGGATGGTGAGTTAATATAAACTTAAATGGCGATGAGAAAGCAGTTGAATATGTATAAAACATAGTCAAGTGGAATACGAAAATGGGAGGAATTCATCCGATAGCGATGAATAATGGTATAAAAAACATAGTCAAATCTTTTGTGAATAGTAGTTGAGAATTTTTAAGAGTTAGTAATAAACAGTTGACAATGGTAGGAACACATCATATTGTTAAGTACGGACTTGCAACATGTTTGTGATGATAATTTTACTAAAAGCGATGGCAACATGTTATATAGCATTATAAACTTTAGAACAAGAGTTTGTAATAGTAATCGGCATTTGCCAGATGGAAAAGAAATGTAAAGTGGAAGATCAATGATAAATAGTGGATTGCATAGCATTGGCAGTGGAATAGTTATGTAATTGGGATTGAATTAGAGGTAATAGTAAATAGTGGAATATATATTAGAATTAGTGGAATGAACATGGGCTGTGGATGACTTTGAGTTTGAAACAAGCAACTAGCTATCGACAAAAGACAACCGCTTGTTAATGAGAAAGTTATGAACCATGAGTTAAGAGTTACTAACAACGACAAATGGAGTTACCAACCTAATGTGATATGTTTTAAACATGTTACCCCAAGAAATCCCACCAAACACATTGCAAAAGTTCCTAATTTTCAAAATAAAAAAATGGAATCCTAGCCAAGACGAGAAGATCCCAATAGGGGGAAGCAGATATTTGAGGACCTTGAACCACATACCATTCATCTACGCCAATCACCACTCACCTTAAGGGTGAAGGCATTCACAAAATCGTACATGTTGAGGTTGTTAGACATCATTGGCAATGTCTAAGGCTAGTGCATCCTTGAGGAGACTCAAATCATTTAGGTTACATTGGATGCGGGCAATATAACTAGTAAATTATAAGTACCATGTTGGTAGAAGAAAAATTGCATGCATTGTTGAAAAGTTAGAACAATATTATTATGTTGTTTATGCATTACGTAGGTGAAAACTATTAATAGCATCACTCTTCAACCCTAAGAATTATATAGTTGAACATGATTGATTGTTGTAATATACACAATCAATGGAATTCAAAGGTAATATTTTATGTTATCATGTTAAATATGACATTGATAGGGATGATACACCGTTTGCAATGTGTTTGGACATAGGGGTGGAGTAGTACAATAAGGCAACTAGCAATGAAATGTTGAATATCATTTAAAACCTTCCATTGGAAGACATACACTAAATGGAAAATTTTAGTGTAAAAGTTGTAGAAAGCTTGTATAAGGCATATTAAAGCTATAAAGGATTTGCTGTAAGGATCCACAATAGACATTGCAACATGAAACATGAAATAACATCATGACAGTATGTTTGTAATCATGAAGGGATCAAACACTAAAAAAACCAAAAAGAGGATGGATAGAAAAGGGGATTACAGAGCCCAAACAAAAACAACTTGTAAGGTGCTGCTTGTAACGACTATTTTTTATTTATATATATATATATAGCGACCGATAAAACATTCCAAGAAGTGAACCATACACAATTATATAAGCAACTAATATTCCATCATCACAATATTCGAATTACATCAGAGATTAATATTTATACATAAGTGACACTAAGACACATAACTACATCAACTTACCATTGAACCCTATACTGTACATCTCCCTTGGGTGTAAAGGGTGGAAGAAGTGGTGTTGGCATTGGGATCTGTACCAGGCATCACCATCCACTGGATCTCTATAATCAAGTGCACAAAAGCAACTAGCATGACGTTTGCTCTTATCTCTATAATCAGTGTTATTTCCAATAGGTTTAACATTAAAAGCATTATACAGTAAATAAGGAAAACACAGTGTTATGTCCAACTATATAAACTATAGAAAATATTTTCTCTTTGTATATGATAAAATAACAAGAATGTATAGTATGCGTTCATATTCGATAGACAGGTTATGCATGAATATCAGGCATGTATAATAACCAGGTTATACTTCAATATTATGCTTGTATATATATATATCTTTACAGTGCTTTCATACATAGTGACTAATCGTCTATAGCCACAAGGTCAACAAATAGTGACTAAATGTCTCTAGCCACATCTCCACACTTAGGGACTAATCGTCTGTAGCCACATCTCCACACTCAGGGACTAATCGTCTGTAGCCACATCTCAACCATATACCTTAACAGGATATAACCATGTATACATTAAATAACTCACCTTTATCATCATGCTCGCCATCCACAATCAACTTCATCTCTTCATATAATCACTATGTAATAACTCCTCTATCGTCATATAATAATGTACACATCATCTTCTTTAATCATCATGACCATCACCATAGAATTATGCATTAACCAAACACATCACTAATATCCTGCATAATATCATCACCACATCATTTAACAAATATGTATTAATACACTTACCAACAATGTATACCTTATATCATGTGATCCTCATGCATTGATATACTAGCATAGGTATCAAATCAACATGCATTACATCCATACATTGTACATATATCTCATAATAAAAGAATGGAATTAACACTACAATGCATCATACATATATCTTCTATGCAAGTCACTTACATATGTCTCATCAATACATAACAAATTTACTTGCATAGGTCTCATTAATATGTATTTTTATCCATACATTAAACACACATATCATCAATATGCAATATATGATTTAATTTCTCATAATAAAAGGATGGAATTCACACTATAATGCATCATTAAAAATGTATTTATTTTTATTTTAGTTCCCCTTAACATCATCCATTCATTGGAGTTCATTTAGAGCTTTCAAAATGCAAAATAGAGCAAATCTAGTCTCAAACACGGCTAGACCGTGTCACCAAGCACGGCCGTGCTTTAAGCTGTGCAAACCGTGCTGAAAAATCACAAAACGACCCGAAGCACGACATTGCCATGTCACTAAGCACGGCTGTGCTTTGGGTTTTCTTGCACTCCAGATTTTCGTCAAGTCAGACATTCTCTTACTAAAAAGACTATAACTCTCTCATTTTAACTTTGATTAAGGTGATTTTAGTGTATATGAAAAGATAATAAAATTATCTACAACTTTCCTGTTTACCACTTTAATAAATTAGAAACATAATAAGTTGAACTATTTGTATGAAAATAGCATCTTGACTCTATTTGTTGGATCTGACCTTTCTTCACTCATCAAGGGATATCTCTTTCATTTCAAATCCGATTAAGGTGATTACAGAGGCATTAGAAAGATAAGAAACAGGGCTACAAATCATCTATTGAAAAAATTTCCAAATTTGATATAAATCATAACTAACAAAACCAACTATTCAGAGCATCGATTTTCACCCTTTTCAACCCAATTTCTGCAAACACATGTATGATTTATGGGGTCTCCTCAGATGCTATCAGGTTGAGACTATTCCCTTTCTCACTGAGGGATAAGGCCCGTGCATGGTTGCACTCTCTTCCATCGGGGTCCATTACTACTTGGCAACAGCTTTCTCAAGCTTTCCTGGCCAAGTATTTCCCACCGAGCAAGACGGCCTATCTAAGGAACCAGATCACCACTTTTGCTCAGAAGGATGGAGAATCTCTATATGAGGCTTGGGAGAGATTCAAGGAGCTCCTCAGGGTATGCCCACATCATGGGCTGGAAAAATGGTTAATAGTCCATACATTCTACAATGGACTAATTTACAGCACCCGGATGTCTGTGGATGCTGCAGCTGGAGGAGCACTAATGAACAAGACGGTTGATGAAGCCTATGAATTGATTAAAGACATGGCCCAGAACCACTACTCCTGGTCTAGTGAGAGACACCCCAGGAAGCCGGCAGGTATGTATGACGTGGATGCTTTCAATCATCTAACTTCTAAAGTTGATGCTTTATTTCAGAAGTTGGATAAGCTAAGTATCAATGCTGTTAGTTCCCCTTCTTCATCTGCATCCTGTGAGCTTTGCGAAGGTGTTGGCCATGCAGCCAACGAGTGTCAGCTTGGAAGTTCTATAGTTTAGGATTGTGAGCAGGTGCATTTTGTGAACAATCAAAGGAATAACCCATACAACAATACTTACAATCCAGGCTGGAGAAACCATCCGAACCTCTCATATAAGCCGAATGTTGGTCAGCAGCCCCAGAATAACTTCAGGCAACCTCCAGGATTTCTGAATTCAAGGCCATTCAACCCTCCTCCTCCTCAACCAAAATCAAATCTGGAGGCTCTAATGGAGAATTTCATCTCCACACAGAGCAAGCAGAACGAGGAGTTTAGAGCTCAGAATCACAATATGAATGAGGCCATTAAGGACTTGGCTTCAAAAGTTGATTCACTTGCTACACATAACAAGATGCTAGAGACCCAAATAGCACAGCAAGTGAGCTCGTCAACCAGAAATTTTGGTAAGTTCCTTAGTCAGCCTGAAAATCCTAGAGAACACTGTAAAGCTATCACTTTGAGAAGTGGTAAGCAATTGGATGAACCAGTGAAAAAGGAGGAAGAAAAGGAAGACGAGAAAAGGAATGTGCCTGAGCCAGTAAATGAAGAAGAAGAGCCAATTAATGGAAGGAAGGAAGTGAATGAGCTTAATTATGTGGCTTCTGAACCATATAAGCCACTAGTTCCCTTCCCTCAGAGACTAGCTAAGGCTAAGTTAGAGAAACAGTATGAAAAGTTTTTGGATGTGTTAAAAAAGCTGCACATCAATATTTCATTCTTAGAGGCTGTCTCTCAGATGCCTTCATATGCCAAATTTTTGAAGGAGATCCTCTCTAATAAGAGAAAAATTGAGGAGTATGCCACTGTGGCATTAACTAAAGAATGCAGTGCCTTGATTCAAAACAAACTGCCTCCCAAACTCAAGGACCCTGGGAGCCTCTCTATACCTTGTTCTATAGGAGATGTGCAAATCACTAAAGCTTTATGTGATCTTGGAGCAAGTGTAAGTCTTATGTCATTGTCCATTTGCAAGAAGCTTCAGATGGGTGACCTGAAGCCTACCACTATTTCTCTCCAGTTAGCGGACCGATCCGTCACTCACCCGGTAGGTATATTAGAGGATGTTTCTCTAAAGGTAGGTAAGTTTTTCATACCCATTGATTTTGTTGTATTAGAGATAGAGGAAGATAGCCAAATCCCCATCATTCTAGAAAGGCCTTTCCTAGCCACTGTAGGTGCTATTATAAACGTTAAAGATGGAAAGCTTTCCTTGAATGTAGGGGATGAAAAGATTGAGTTCAATCTTCATGAGGCAATGAAGTGCCCATCTTTAGGTGATACTTGTTGCATGGTCAATATTATTGAGCAAAATATTGTTGAAAATGCAGTAAGCTTTTGTTCTACTGACTCACTTGAACTTTGCCTTGTGGAAAGTTCTGTTTCTTGTGCTGAATAGGTAGAAGCTGATGCATATGCCTAGATGCTTGATGAACGTCCTATGCTATCCTCAAAAGTAAAATCTGAAAAGTTGGAATCGGACAATGAAAAATCAGCAACCATTGAGGAAACCAAGGCACCTAAGGTAGAATTGAAACCTCTCCCATCCAATCTGAGGTATGAATTTCTGGGCTCTAACTCTTCATATCTAGTCATAGTAAATGCTGATCTGAATGCTGAGGAAACTGGTAAGTTGTTGGATATACTTAGGAAATTTAAGAAAGTGATTGGATATAGTATTGATGATATAAAAGGGATTAGTCCATCTGTTTGTATGCAACGTATTATAGTTGACAATGATCTTAAACTGTCCAGGGAACACTAGAGGAGACTCAACCCCAACATGAAAGAGGTAGTCAAGAAGGAAATACTTAAATTGCTTGATGCAGGTATTATCTATCCTATCTCAGATAGTGAATGGGTAAGTCCTGTCCATGTGGTTCCTAAAAAGGGAGGTATGACTGTTGTTAGAAATGATAATGATGAATTGATCCCTACTAGAGCTATTATGGGTTGGCGCATGTGTATTGACTATAGAAAATTGAATAAGGCCACCCGTAAGGATCACTTCCCTTTGCCTTTTATTGATCAGTTATTGGAAAGATTGGCTAAACATTCGCACTTCTGTTATCTGGATGGATACTCAGGATTCTTTCAGATCCCTATCCATCCAGACGACCAAGAAAAGACCACGTTCACATGTCCCTATGGCACCTTTGTATATAGAAGGATGCCATTCAGATTGTGTAACGCACCAGCCACTTTCCAGAGATGTATGATGGCTATTTTCTCTAATTTTATTGAGGAAATAATGGAAGTGTTTATGGATGAATTTTCTGTATATGGTACCTCATTTGATGATTGTTTGAAAAAATTGACACAGGTACTTAAGAGATGTGAGGAAGTCAATCTGGTATTGAATTGGGAGAAATACCATTTTATGGTAAGAGAGAGAATAGTTCTGGGACACTTGGTGTCCGAAAGGGGAATAGAGGTGGATAAGGCAAAGATAGAAGCAATTCAGACTATGCCACCACCATCGAACGTTACGAAAGTGAGGAGTTTTCTTGGGCATGCGGGCTTCTACAGAAGATTCATCCAAGACTTCTAAAAAATCTCTAAACCCTTAACCAATTTACTTGTTAAAGATGTCCCATTTATATTTGATAATGACTGCTTGCGTTCTTTTTGTAGGTTGAAGGAGGCACTTATATCTGCACCCATCATCCAACCTCCTGATTGGAGCCTTCCTTTCGAAATCATGTGCGATGCAAGTGACTATGCCGTGGGAGTTGTACTTAGGCAAATGAAGGAAAAAAAGCCTTATGTCATTTACTATGCTAGTAAGACCCTGGATAAAGCTCAAGCCAACTATTCCACCACTAAAAAGGAGCTCTTGGTAGTAGTATTCACTATCGATAAATTTCGACAATATCTACTGGGATCCGAAGTCATAGTGTTCACGGATCATGCTGCCATCAAGTACCTGTTAAGTAAGAAGGATGTAAAACCAAGACTGATTAGATGGATCCTCTTACTACAGGAGTTTGACCTTGTAATCAAGGATAAGAAAGGAACAGAGAATGTGGTTGCAGACCACCTTTCAAGACTTATGCAAGATCTGATGAGAGATGACAAAGATGATTTACCTATAAATGATTCGTTTCCTGATGATCAACTCCTGATGGTTACTTATGCTGATGCTCCTTGGTATGCAGACTTCGTGAACTATCTGGCATGCAGAATACTACCTGAAGGGTTGAGCTTCTATCAAAGAAAGAAGTTTTTCTCTGATATCAAGTTTTACTATTGGGATGATCCATGCTTATACAAGTGGTGTGCAGATGGCATCTTCCGAAGGTGTATTCCGGAGGAAGAAGTATATAGTGTTATATTCCATTGCCACAATTCACCTTGTAGAGGCCATACCAGTACTTCTAAAATTGCAGCTAAAATTCTTCAAGCTGGTTTTTATTGGCCTACGCTCTTCAAAGATGTGCACACTTTTGTAAAAGCATGTGACCAATGTCAAAGAGTTGGCAACATATCCAGAAGGAATGAGATGCCCCTGAACAGTATTTTAGAAGTGAAGATATTTGACGTTTGGGATATTGACTTTATGGGTCCCTTCCCTTCTTCATGCGGGAACAAGTACATTCTAGTTGCTGTGGACTATGTTTCTAAGTGGGTTAAGGCAATAGCATCCCCTACCAATGATGCTAGAGTGGTTGCTAAGCTTTTCAAGAAGATAATTTTCCCAAGATTTGGAGTGCCCCGAGCTGTGATAAGTGATGGAGGTTCCCACTTCACCGAGCAACAATTCTAAAATCTCTTGAAGAAATATGGAGTCACCCATAAAATGGCTCTAGCCTACCATCCTCAGATAAGTGGGCAAGTGGAAATATCAAATAGGGAAATCAAGGCAATATTGGAGAAGACCATTTCCAAGGCTAGAAAAGATTGGTCTCTCAAACTTGATGATGCACTATGGGCTTACAGGACTACCTATAAAACACCGATAGGGACCACACCTTTTCGATTGATATATGGGAAACCCTGTCATTTGCCAGTAGAGCTTGAGCATAAGGCGTATTGGGCAGTCAAAGCAATCAATTTTGACTTGTCAGCTGCTGGAAAAAGGAGATGCCTACAACTGAATGAGTTAGATGAGCTGAGGCTTGATGCTTATGACAATGCTAAGTTATACAAGGAAAGAACAAAAAGATGGCATGATAAGCACATCCTTAGGCACCAATTTCAAGTAGGAGATTGGGTCTTGCTATTCAATTCAAGGCTGAGACTCTTTCCCGGGAAGCTTCGTTCTCGTTGGTCCGGACCATTCCAGGTGACTCAATTTTTTCCATACGGAGCAATGGAGGTGTGGAGTGAATCCACCGGATCCTTCAAGGCCAATGGGCAACGCCTTAAGCACTTCGTGACGGGACAACCGGTTGAAAAGAGAGCCACCCAAGTTCTCTTAGAGCCTCCTTCAATCCATTAATAAGTAAAGGAGTCGAGCTAATGACTTTAAACAAGCGCTTTGTGGGAGGCAACCCACATTGTGACTTTTAAAGTTTTCTTTTGTTTGAATTCTTGCTTTAAGTTTTAGTTTTTATCTTTAATTAGCTAATTTCTTAGGTTGAAGTTTATTGAATAATTTCCTTTGATCTTCAGGTCCATTACTATGTTTCCAAGGTGGTTTAAAAGGGTTAGAAGCAAAGGTGCTTAAAGAGAGTCAAAAGAAGAAGTTAAATGTGAAGAATTGAGACATTCCAGCCAGCAACATGGGCTACCCGTGTTCCCAACCACGGCCATGCTGCAAGAAAAGGCCAGAATGAGAAATTGGTGCACACCCGCAAGGAGCACGAGTAGGCCGTGTCCCAGGACACGATCGTGCCCCAAGTAATTAAAAAAAAAAAGTTGCAGCAAACCCGCCCGAAGCACGGGCTAGCCGTGCTTCGGGCGCTGGCTACTTTTAAAACCCAAATCATCCCACTCTTTTGGCCGTGTTTCCCCCCCTCCCTAGCCGTGCTTCACCTCCTCTCCTCCCTTCATCTTCTTCGGCCAAACCCACTCCCAATCTCCCTCACCCAAGCCTTCAACCCCCCTATTCCACCTTCTTCTCCCTTCTTCCTTCCTCATCCATACCCTAATCCCCAAATTTTTCCCATTCTTCCATCTACGCCAACCCCCCTGTTTTTGCATTTTTCTTCCCCCATTCCATTGACACCCACTACCCATTCCCTCTCCTCCTTCGTTTTTCCCTTTCTAATCATCTAGAATTGCTGCCCAGGCTACCATCCCATTGCTGCGTTTAACTCTCCTTGTTGCAGTGCCTTCTTCAGGTATATCTCCCTATCTCTTCCTCTGTTTTACTTTTCTGCATAAGTAATATCTTATTTGCTGTTAGTTCTTGTTTCTGGCTGTGATTTGGAATACTTCTGGTTTATTTGATGCTGTTGGCCCTAACTTGTGACACTGGTTAAGAATGCCTTGAGTTATTGCTTGTATTTTGGACTGGTTTTTACCTCTGTACTGACTGAATTTAGTTTTTGGTTAAGTTCCCAGCAATTTCAGAATCCTTGACACATGCTTTAATTTCTTGATTAAAATGGTTCAAGTTTTCTAGTTTTGCTTCCATTGATTATTCCCTTCTAGCTTTAGTTTCAAATTACTGGTTAATGCTCTGAAATTCCTGCTCTAAATTTGGCTGATTAATTGAACCTTATTGGCTGCATTTGTTAATGCACTGAATTGGGCTAGTGAATTGAACTTACAGCCTTTATGCTTCATCTGCATTATTCAATTCTCTTTTGTTCTGAGCATTATTGAATTGTTGGCTACATTGTTCTGTTCTGCTATATATATCTTTTGTTCCTCATATTGCCTTGACACTGCACTGCTGGCCTTAATTGTTTTGAGCACAATAGACTTGCTGGTTCGTTTACTTCTCTGTTTATTTGGTTGGTTTTTCTGATTCTGCTACTTTGGTACCCTCTGTTATTCATTGCAATTTTATTATCAATGGGTCCCAAAAGAGCCTGAATCGGCCAACCATCCACCCAATCCTCCCAAACACGTAGAGGACGTAATCAACCACCGCCCCAACTTCCTCATCAGATTAATGAGTATGGTATTGTGTTCATTGACGATAGTCAATGGACTCGATATGATACCCTAGTTAGACGGGGAATGCTAAGTACCCAGTATCTAGATGAGGAATGTCTGGAGCGCTTAGGCCTTTTACCTGACGTCCAATACCTAGTTGACCGGATTGGGTGGAACACCTTCCTCACCCACCAATACATAGCCTACCCTAGACCCACATTAGAATTTCTCTGTTCTATACATATCGTACTGTTTAGGGGTCCAAATGTCCATGAGGGCCAGGTCAACTTTAAACTGTTTAACTGTAGCTTTAACTTAAATTTAGCAAAATTTAATGCACTGTTTTGCCTAACTCCAGAGGGAACTAGATCAGTACCCTCAGATTTCCTTGCTAACATTTTTTATAACTCCATTGCAATTGAGGGGCAATACAGTGCATCAACTTCCAAAGCATCTTTTATTTGTAACACTACTTTCAGATATTTACAACGTCTTATGGCCCATACTATTTTCAATAGGGCTAAGAGTGATGGGGTTGTAAATCTTAGAGAGCTTTATTTTTTATATGTTATGGTTAACGGTACCAAAGTGGACACTAGAGCCTTCATGGCTCATCAGATGGCCAGGGTAGGTGGGGCAATGAATGGGAAGGTAGTCATAGGAGGCCTGATTACTGCCATTGCTAGAGGGTTAGGATTTGAGGCCAATCTCTAGGGCATGCAACCAGTAGGGGGTAGCAATAGGATTGACTTAGAATCCTGTTTGCATATGAAACTTGTTGTTAAGCAAAATACTTAATACTGGTTGTATCTCCGAGGCCAAAAATTATTCAGCATCCCTAACCCTTCTAGGACAATAGTAAAAAATAGGGCCAATTGGATCTACCTTTTAGAGGAGGATAGGGATGATGAGGACATTCCCCTTGAAGGGAATGACTTTCCCCTTGAGCCACTTTTGGCTCTTCCACCCCCACCCCCTCCCATTATACTGACCATGTAGGACCCTCATCTGCTCCACCGGAGGATCAGGCCTCCCTCTCTTCTAGGCTCACACGCATTAAAGCCAAGCAACTTTCACAGAGAGCCGTCCTGCATGCCATGCAGGCAGAGAAACATTCTCAAAGATCAACCTTGCATGCAATGCAAGACTCCATCCAAAGCATGCAGGGTATGATGCAGGCCTGGTATACCTAGCACCTGGGTCAACATCCCCATCCACCACCACCGGATGATCATTGAATACGTAAGTTCTCTCCTCCCTTTTGCCAGTCTTTTCTGATATTTTTGACATTGAGGACATTGTTTGATTTAAGCAAGGGGGAGTAAGTGTACTTTCGTATTTGCTTTCATCTTTATTTTTTGATTTAGCTTCTCTTTGCATGTATATATTGTACATATTGCATTCCTTTTGACTTGTTGCATCATCACATAGTTGCCAATTCCAAGATAGACTGGTATAGTACAGGCTGATTTTAGCTCATGAACATGTGATGTACAATAGGATATGAACTATGTAGTTATAATTCTTTTCTTTCTCTTCTAGCATTAAACTTTTAATTTTTTGAAAAATATCTCTCTATTGTGCTATGAATTGTATGCTATGGTTGATTTTAATACTATGAGAGTGTGAAGGTAGAGAGAGGTGAAAAATGAGGGTATGTGAAACCCAAAAAGTTTTCACTCTGAGTACCTCCTTCAAGGCACCAAAAAGGCCTTAGTATGAGTACCTAGATGCTTTTACCCTAGTGAGATGGAGCATAAAATGCACTCATCATATTTCTAATGCACTCACATCATATTTCTAAAACAAAAAGAGAGAAAAAAGACAAGAGAAGAAGAAAAGAGAAGATGAGAAATAAAAGAAATGGGTTAAGAAAAAATAGAAATAAGGGTAAGGCAACGTAGGGAGATCTAATGGATGAGTTGGCCTACTTGAGTGTCTAAAAATTAGTCTGGTGAATACAACCAATGGTAACAGTAGAAGTAGATATAGAATAAAAAAAATTTTGGTTTGGTTTTAGAAGAATAGAGACTATTTGATAACTGTTTATTCATATATCTATTGTGTGCACACTGATTGAGTGAAACGTCACCTGTATTGCATCCTTCTATCTTTTGGAATTTTGATTGCATCTTACCCCCTTCCTTTTGAGATGACATGTTATTTGCTTGTGGACAAGCAAAAGTTTAAGCATGGGGGAGTTGATAAAGTGGAATTTTGAGTTTTTATTGGTCATATTTTGTCCCCTAATTCATAGTAACTTGTGATTATTTCTGTGCTTTTGGTCATACTTTGTTTTGGGTACTGCTATAGTTTTTTTTATGGTTGCAGGAGAGCAAAAGAAGTCAAGAAGCAAGGAAAAACAATCATGGAAAGAGCCAAAAAGACTTGGGACATGCTAAGGAAGAAGCAAGGAGGCTACACATCAAAAATCATGAAGAAAGGAGCATGGCAGTATGTAGCACGGCCTGGCCGTGCTTTGAGCAAGAGATGCAGGATTTCCCCAGATTCCAAACCGAAGCACGGCCAGGCCGTGTCCTGGAACACGGCCGTGCTTCGGGTCCTGACAGAACATTAAAATTAGGGTTTTTGGTCGCCAAAAAGAGAGGAAGCTTGGGGGATGGGCAGCTGAGGCAAGAAGGACCATAGGAGACATTGGAGAAACACCTATTAGGCTTAGGAACACATTTAGATTAGGTTTTTACATAGTTCTTTGAGGATTTTAATGTTCTAGAGTAGGATTTTACTGCTTTGAAGGTTGTAATTCATCTGAATTCATCTGCACATCAGGTTCTATCTTTCTATCTTCAGTTTTCTTCTTCTACTTATACTTATTCACTCTCAATTGTACTGAACTATTATGAATTACTCAATGAATATGATTTTGATTCTTGTTTTGATAATGTGTGAGTAAATTCAATCTAAGGTTTCGGTAAACCCAATTGTGATACAATGATACTGTGATTATGACCTGAATTATGGAACCCTAATTGTAATTGGTTTTAGATTGATTAGGATTGACTATTTTATGCATGAATGAGTTGATAGAATTCCTGATCACCAGCCTATCACGTCTTAGGTATTTAATCGATGAATTGAAAGGTGAAGATTAAAACTGGAGCCCAATAGTTAATTAGGGATATCTTAATCACGAAAGTAGTTTAAGATACTCTAGGATAGAATCAATTAATGGGAATGAGAAAACCGATTAGTTGCATTCTATGGTTAGCATGAGGCTTAATAGACCTAGGTTAAGCTAAGAACCATGAAAGTAGGTAATTTGATTAACCTAGGTACGATTGGTAATGCTTGAAAGAGATTGCTAATTAATCCAGGCTAAACCATCCTCAATGATCTAGACAATTGCAATTAGAGGTAAATATCAGTTGTTGAGTATCACAAGGGTGGTGAACCCTAACCCTAGGCTTAGCTTAATTGGTTAATTTCACTTATTTAACTGCGACATTTTTCCATCAAATTATATCGATTTAGATAGCACTTTTAGTGAAATTCTAGTAATTGGCATTGTTCTTTGTGGGACACGACCTATACTTTCCGGACTAGCTACAACTACGCCGTGCACTTGCGGTATTTAGTAAAACACACACGAACATAGAGTAAGAGAAGAGTGAAGAAAACAAGCTTGTAGATGGAAGGTAAGATCAACATCCTCTTTCAAGACTTATTGGTTGGTTCTGGATGTGACGTTTTATATAGAATCTGGAAATATGTTGAACATATGAATTGTAGCCCTGTTTCTTATCTTTTATATTCCTCTGTAATCACCTTAATCGGATTGGAAATGAGAGAGATATCCCCTGATGAGTGAAGAAAGGTCAGATTCAACACACAGAATAACAATGCTATTTTCAGACACATTTTTGACCTGTTTATCTTTCTAATCAGATAAAATAGTAAACATCAAAGTTGTAGATAATTATCTTATCTTTCTATAGACACCAACATCACCTTACTCAGATTGAAAACGAGAGATATTTTCCCTGATGAGTGATGGTAGGTCAGATCTAAGGCGTTGAATTCTGACTCTATTTGCAAACACCTTTTCCCCTAGTTCTGTCTCTTATTTGTTAAGGTGATAGAAATAAAAGTTGTGGGTAATTGTTTTAGATTTCCATAGACACCAAAATCATCTTAATCGGAGTTGAAATGAGGAAGTTGAAGCCTTGTTTGTAAAGGACGGTTAGGCTGTGTTGCCCTTTTTCCTTGTTTTTCATTTCCTTTTTGAATCCTTTTTAACTACCAACATTATTAGGATGTTAATAAAGGTTGTATGATGCATGAATGTTACTTTTATATGTGCTATAATTATTTCACCAAGAATGGTTGGTAAATCATGAATGTGAATCATGAGAAATGACGCATGAATACTATGTTTACATGCTATAGACAGTTGTGTGTTGGTATGCAAGTGAGTTGCTAATGTATGCACATTATGGAAAATTGATAAGACAGGCATGTGTATCCATGATGAGTTGTTGTAATATGTTTCAGAACAAGTTGATTATGTGCTGCATATCTAATAATGTGCACCCTCTGTTATGTTAAGTGGCTGGTGAGATATAAAAGATTTTGTTGTCAGGAGGACCCTCTCTGAAGCAGGGTGGCCTGAAAACAGGTGTCTCTCTTGCTGTATTGAGGTGACTGACAAGTTAGAATGATCATCTCTGAAGTAGGGTGGCCTAGAAACAAGTGTCTCCCTTGCTGTATTGAGGAGACTGACAAGTCCAGGATGACCTTTACCCATTAAGGTGACTTGGGATAGTGGCACCTTACAAGGTAAAGTGATTAAAGGGTCGTGGCTTTGATATGGTACCGGGATATGAGACGTCCTATAGCCTAGAGTGGTCAATACAGGAAGGACCCTCCGACCAATGGCCCTCAAAGGGTGGGTGAGTAGCTGGAGGAGTAAGGCTCACGCCACATTGAGGATTGCAATTGAGAGAGATTATCGGCCTGTGAGCCATTATGAGTGATGATGAACCACTGTGTGTGGTATAGACCGAGGACGACGATACAGGTATTGTACAAATGCATATTTTGTTATTTTGCGTGATATTGATGCATAACCTACAAAAAGGTTGGTATGTACTTTATTGTATCTTTATTGCATAAAAGAGAAAATGTTTTATGTAGTTTATACAGCTGGACATAGCATGTGAATCTTTGTGTACTATACGTTTTGAATGTTGATCTTGTTGGGATTTTATATCTCACTATGTGTTGATGCTATGTTCAGATCAGTAGAGATGGCTTATGTGGTGCTGACGCTGCTTTTAGAGCTGCAGACTTTTGACATTCCATATCTGGGACAGTTCACGATCATCGTGAACCTGATGGTGACGAGTATGATAGAGATTCCTACCCTTGGCCCACCTCCTCCAACAGCAGCACCCCAGGGGTGAGGGCCAGGGATAGGACATAGAGTAGTAGTAGAAGCCTAACTTTTTGGCTATGTAAATGGGCTAACCCATTATTTTGATGTAACTCCATGGTACTCTACCTTTTGTGATGTATGCTCAGTACCTCGAGTTACATATGGATGTATAAATGTTACTAAACTCTAATGTAAATGACTCTTGTATGAATGTAATTATATGTTGCTTGGTGTATGCGATAACTTGGGTTTCTGGCGTATACAAAATAAAAATAAAAATCAGGCGTTACATTAATCAACACTATAGAGAGCCTATATATGAATATTAGGAGAAATTTAAAAAGTTATGTGCAAGTTGCCCACATCACTAAATTAGTGAGCAATTATTAATTTAATATTTCTATAAAGACCTTCTATTAAGTGATAAAAATGTGGTAGATGCAGATAGTGGGGAGCACTAGTAGATAAAACCCCTAAAGAATCCTAAGTTTTGATTGCAAATATGGTTGCTAACTTTAAAAATTTGGCTCCAAGCATGATTTCTCAATAAAGCATGCACTGAGGTAAGTACTCTTTCTCTTGAGTAACAAATGATTGAATTCACCTTTTTTTTTGTCAATTGGTTGTAGGTACAACTCAATCAATAAGGCACATGCCTCACTTTTACAAAGGAACCTATGGAACAAGTCAATGCAGTAGGTGGTTTCCCTTGTCAGCCAAAATCATATGACCTCTACTCAAATACATACAATCTTACATAAAGGGACCATCCTAATTTCAGATATAGGAACCCCCAAATGAGCAAGCCAGTAGACCAAAATTATTCAAAGTTTCAATAGAATCAACAACCATTCTTTCCTAGGTAACCACCTGTTCAAAATTCAAATTTAGGCATGTCTTTAAAAGATATACTTTAATTTCTTTCTAAGACTACCTCTTAAAAATCACCTTCAATAAGAGACAAGGAGCAGTATTTGGATTTTGGAGAATCAAATATGTTAGAAAGCATACAAACTTGATCAATTGTAAGGCTAGCATTCAAGTAAATTACCTTATCAAACAATAATAAATCCCAAGGAAAATGGTATTGCTATTTTTCTGAGAAGTAGTAAAGAAGTTGAAATGCTTACACTAGTTCCTACTTAGGAAAAAGAAGAAAAAAAAAGGTAAGTAAGGTGTATGAGGCACCAAGAAGTAAATTTCCACCTTTATCTACATATGAACTAGAACCCCTTTCCTTGAACTACTAAAATAAAATAGAAAAATTGAGAAGTATTTAAATTTGTATGAAACATTTAGGAGATTTGAGGTAAACATCCCTCTTTTAGATGCAATTAAACAAGTTCCTCACTGTGTTAAATTCTTGACGGAATTGTCACACTGAAAATAAAGAAAAAATTAAAAAGGTGTGAGAAAGTGTAGGTGGAAAAAAATGTATCATCTATGATACAAACAAAACTCCCCACGAAGAGCAAGGATCTAGGTATGTTTGCTATCCCATGCAAAATTGAAAATGCTAAGGTTGAAAGGGCAATGTTAGATGTAAGAGTATCTATAAATGTATTTTCATACTCTATTTATACTTCATTCAAATTAGGACCCATAAGTCCAACCAATGTGGTAATCTAATTAACGAATAGATCTTATTACCCAAAGGAGTTAATTAAGGACATCTAAGTATAAGTTGATAATCTAGTTTTTCTGCTTATTTTTATGTGTTTGACATAGAGAATCATGATACTAATTCTTTAATTTTATTACACAGGCCATTTTTAATGACTTTTAAGACTTTTATAGATGTTCATGGAGGTAAGCTCACCACAAATTTTTATGGTGAGATGGTCAATTTCAATATCTATGATGCCATGAAACATCTAGATAATGATGTTCCTATATAATCTATTGATTTGATTCTTTAGTAGAGGAAGATTTTGAGTTTGATAAAGAAAAGCTAAAAGTAACCATAAGTAAGCCCATTGAAGAAAACACTAAAAGGTTGAAGTTGGACACTAAATCAAAGGAACAAGTGGTTCCATTAGATATATATTCAAAAATCCAGCAAACAGGTAATGTTTAATATATTGAATTGCCAATTTCTGATGAGAAACCTCTACCTTTTGCTTTGTAGGCTCCCACTACTGAATTGAAGTTTCACTCCTTAATCATTTAAATTATATCTTTTTGGGAGAAGGAGAGACACTCCCAGTGATAATTTTAGGCAAGCTTAATGCTATGCAAGAGGAAAAATTAGTAAAAGTTCTTAAGGAACACAAAATAACCATAGGGTGGACCATAACTAACATTAAATGTATTAGCCCTTCTACTTTCTTGTATAGGATACTACTAGAAGAAGGAGCTAAACCTTATAGACTGCTTCAAAAAAGGATAAATCCACCAATGATGGAAGTAGTGAAAAAGAAGATAATGAATCTCCTTGAGGTGAAGGTTACCCTATTTCATAGAGCAATTTGGTTACTCCAGTGCAGGTGGTCCCCAAGAAGACAGGAATAACTATGGTTAAAATTAGAATGAGGAATTAATTCTTACCCGAGTCCAAAATGGGTGAAGGGTTTGTGTAGATTACAAAAAATCAAAAAGACCATTTTTCTTTACTTTTTATTGATCAAATGCCTGAAAGATTAACATTCTGTCCTTACTATTATTTCTAAAGAGATGTTCAGGTTACTTTCAAATTGCAATTGCCTAGAAGATCTGGAAAAGATGACCTTTACATATTATTTTGGAACCTTCGCCTACAAGTGCATGCCTTGTGTGTAAGTGCATGCCTTTTATGCTATACAATGCATCCACCACTTTTCAAATGGGTATGGTTAGTATATTTTCTTATTATATTGAGAAATTCATAGAGGTTTTTATGGATGATTTTAGTGTTTATAGTGATTCTTTTGATAATTGTTTATATAACCTTACACTCATTTTGAAAAGGTGTATAAAAGCTAACCTTGTCCTAAATTCTATAAAATGTCACTTTATGGTGATGCAAGGCATAGTTTTAGAGTATGTTGTTTCAAAAAAGGGGATAGAACTAGATAAGCCTAAAATTGATATTATTCAATCTCTACCTCACCTAACTTTGTGCACAGGAAGTCCTTTCTTTTCTTAGGAATACAGGTTTTTACATGAGATTCATTAAGGAATTCTCTAAGATATCTGTAACAACTCCAATTTTTGTTTTTACATATATACATATATATAAATTTTTTAAAAGTCCCATGAAGTCATTACCTTTATTTAACTTATAATAACATTTAAATAATTTAACCAGGCATAACTAAGGTTTACACATCATTAATTAATAACATCCGTACACAAATCAAGCACATATATATCTACATCTTATTTATACATATTGACCAATTCTGGGGATACGGGTGCAGGTGGTTGCACCTTCACCGGGATCTTAGCCAACTCACCCACAAACACCTTATTAATTTCTGGGATCTACCCAACATAGAGTAACTCGATCCAACGTACACTAAGAGCCAGAGCTAAAGAAAAATCTGCAAAACTAATTTTCTGAACATGATATGGAAATATAGTGAGAATTAAATCACAGTATGTTCAGCAATAAATCACAATTATCATTAATATAGATCATCATGTCATGTTCATCTGTATAAGCTACAACAAATATCTTAAGTCACATTAATGCACTTTATCTATGCACATGAAAATCATACAGTAATGACATGTATAGCATGAATAACTATTTTCAGATTACCATATGATGGCTATCAACTTATTTTCATATCATGCTACCCAAGTCAGGGTGAGTACTTTCTACTCTCCAGTACGGGCTTTTCTCGCTTCGTCCAGCATGGCACACTTTCTCTTTCTTTTCTTAATTTCATAGTCTTAGCTGTGAGTAGGGCATCTCCTACTGGTACACCACACAGATTGCCATGTGACCGTGCTCTTCTCTAGGAGTCTGCATTTATTTATCAGAGGTTCAAACTCCCTGATCTCCATAGCTACAACAACATTCTTTATCTCTAGATTCAATCCCACTTCAAACTTAACAGCCTTCCATGTTTCATCGAGGTTAAATCGCAGGTAAGAAGAGAACTTAAAAAACTCCTTAAACCTCATGATGTACTGGTCTATGGTTATGTTGCCCTGCCTAAGGTGGAGAAATTCAATCTCTTTTTCTACCCACACAGTACTTGGGAAGTACTTTTCCAAAAAGGTGTCTTTGAACACCTGACAGGTGATCTACCTTCCCTGGTGAGCTAAAAGTTCTCTAGTTCCACGCCAATAGTATTCTTCTTCATCTTTCAGCATATATGCAGCGAACATTACTTGCTACTCCTCAGTACAGCCCATCACTTCAAAGATTTTCTCCAATTTCCTTATCCACCTTTCAGCTATAGTCGGGTCAAAGCTGCCTTGAAAACAAGGTGGTCTAGTCCTTAGGAACTCAGATATGCCGTTATCATTTCCTACCATTCAGTTGTTAGCACCATTCTCACCATTCGAGTTATTAGCATTTTGAAGGTATTGTAGAATTTGGTTGGTGGTTATGACTTGGTCTTCAATTGTCGTGGCCAGATTATGCAGGGTTTCCTCCACATTGTTTGTTGGATTTCTCCTCGGTGGTTCCATTTCCTACTATGGTAAAAACAAAGTTATGCTACTATTGAGGTGATCAAGCCAAATAGTTAGTTTCAAAAATATTTAATAGTAGTCATAACAACAGCTCGGCATAAAGATAGGAAACACTAGTAATTTCTTACCTAAATGAAATCATTGATCCCCTACACAGCACAACCACAACATACTCAAGACACTATAGAATCGACTCAGATAACCATCCACCCACTAGCCATTTAGGATCAACCTGCTTTGATACCAATTATATAACAACTCCATTTTTTTTACATATATACATAGATATAAATTTTTTTAAAAGTCCCATGATGTCATTACCTTTATTTAACCGATAATAACATTTAATTAATTTAACCAAGCATAATTAAGGTTTACACATCATTAATTAACAACATCCATAACAAATCAAACAAATATATGTCTACATCTTATTCATCCATATTGACCAATTCCAGGGATACGGGTGTAGGTGGTTGCACCTTCACTGAGATCTTAGCCAACTCAACCACAAATACCTTACTAATTTTTGGGATCTGCCCAACATAGAGTAACTCGATCCAACGTACACTAAGAGCCAGAGTCAAAGAAAAATCTACAAAACTAGTTTTCTGAACATGATATAGAAATATAGTGAGAATTAAATTCCAGTAGGTTCAACAATAAATCATAATTATCATCAATATAGATCATCATGTCATGTTCATCTGTATAAGCTACAGCAAATATCTTAGGTCACATGAATACACTTTATCTATGCACATGAAAATCATACAGTAATGACATGTATGGCATGAATAACTATTTTTAGATTACCATATGGTAGCTATTAACTTATTTTTACACCAAGCAACCCCAGTCAAGGTGAGTACTTTTTACTATCTAATACAAACTTTTCTCTCTCCGTACGACGTGTCACACTTTCTCTTTCTTTTCTCATTAACATTACCATAGCCATTGGTAGGGCGTCCCCTACTCGTGCACCACACGAATCGCCATGTGACCGTGCTCATTTCTTTTCTTTTCCCATTAATAGCCAAAAATATGATTTCAATAACAAGTATGTTCATTATACTCACATACCATAATTTTTCATCAAAATATAATCATTACCAAAAAATCATTGGTAATCATGACATGAACATAATCATTTCAAATATCACTTTATAAAATATTTTCATGTCAAAATTATAGAATTAAGATGGTAAGGAGTTCATGCAATGGCAATGGCAATGGCATACACTAGTCATTTATTATTTTTATTTATAAGATTCTTCTTCTTTTTCAAATAATATTTTTATCTCTTCATTTTCTTTATGCTTGGCCTTTAGTCACTTTCCTCCTACTTATATTATTTCTAACACATGTTATCACAAATTTAATATGGAATTCTTCTTCAATTTGGTTTCTATTAATATTCAACAGTTAATGAGGTTCATTTAGTGTAGAAAAATGTTAAAAATAAGTTTTACCAGCTTCCAACACACCCTAAACGTATCCTATAACACGGCTTGGCCATTTATTGTAGAACATCCATGCTTTAGGCTTCAAAATGTCCTTTTCAACATAGAACACGGCTATGCTCTATGTTGTGTTATTCCCTGATGTAGGTTTTCGTCTTGCCTGACCTTCTCTCACTAATAAGAGCATCACTCCTTCATTTTAACTCCGACTTAGGTGATCTTGGTCTCCATTTAAATATAAAAAAAATCTCCAAAACAATTATGTTGAACATTTTAGTGAAATCTTAAGGAATATCGGTGATATTACTCCCTTAAATTAAATGTTATTTCTTCTCGGGTAGGTTCTGACCATTATTTACCAATCAGACCATATCTCCCTCATATGAACTCCAAATTGAGTGATTATAGTGGCTAAATTTTCATGAGACATATATCTATATTTTTATGTTAACTAGTTATTTTAATTCCCTACATATTCTTCCCAAAAATTCAAATACAGAAGCTTTCCTAATAAATTCTTCCTTGGTTAACCATTTTCTGACCACTGCTTATTAATCTGACCATATCTAGCTCAGATGAAGTCCTAATTGAGTGATTCTAGTGGCTAAAAATTCGTGAGACATATATCTATATTTGTCATGTTAACCATTTCTTTTAATTTCTAATCGATTCTTCCCAGAATTTGAAACACAGAATCTTCCCTGGTTACTCTGAAATCCAGTTTCTTACCAAACCTTTTCTAAGGTTTTAGTTCATCATTTTATTATGTACTCTTCCATTTTATTCTTAATTTACATCTAATCATATTTCATCAATTTTTCACCACATTTAAATATACAAAATAGCAGAATAAAAATCTTAAAATTTTGTCACCTATAGCCATACCTATGCAGAACTTTCTACACCAACCTAAGTATTCAAACATACATCACTTGCAAGATCAACATGTAACATGATATAGCAAAATCTATGGCCAATCATCCAGGTAACAAATATATTAAATTTCATCAAAGTTATAGGATCAAAATCCCATATAAATGTTTCTAATTTCAAAAGCTTTTCTAAAAGAATATTGTTAAACCTACCTAAAGATCTCCCTAGCTCACTCAATGAATTCTTTTTCTTGTTTCCTCTTGAAGGAAGTAGCAAAATTCCTTCCTTCCCTTAACTTTTTTAGCAGTTTAAATAAGAGAAGGAGGGTGAGTTTTTGAACCCCATGAATGAAGAAAAAAGATAGATTCAAGTGGAGATTAAGCTAACTTACCTTGATTACTTAGTTCTCTAGACTTTTCCTTTCTCTTTCTTCCTTTCTTTCTCTCCTTTCCTCATTCTACCTTGCTTATGTTTTTCCTCTCCCTCACTTGGACAAAATTATGATGTTATAAGGGTGGTTTTTGCTTAAATAAATTATCATGTGGTTCACCTTTCATAACCACGGGTCTACTTTATCATAATTAGGATGCACTTGGTTGTTTTTTGGGGAAAAACAACTCATGTTCTTGTCTTCCTCTCCCTTAGTCAAGATATGCATAGAAAAAGGAGATTTGTATTTTGAAAATCATGTTAAAATGTTCTTAAGACAAGGGACAAGGTCTCTTTGATTTAGGGATTCATTTTTTTTTGTCTTAATCAAGTATGATAGGTTTGCCTTTTAGGTGACAAATTTTCAGCCCTTGAATCTCCCTTGCTTGGCTAAAATTATTTGTGTAGGATAATGATATTTTGTCATAATGCTATGTATTATTACCCACTTGTTGAAATTATGAATATAGGATATAGATGTTTTGTCCTAAAACCTTGTATTATTACCTACTTGTTGAAATTATGAATGTAGAATTTATATGTTTTGTTTTAATGCCATGTGACATAATCTTGATTATTATTACACTACTATTTCCTCACATGATTCTTATTTTTTCTTCTTGGGGTTGGACTCATTCTTACCCATTTTCTTTACTTTCGTTGAAATTCTACCTTTTATGAAGAGTTTGGTCACATTTTCATAATTTTTGGGCTATCGGTCCAACTTCTATTTCCTAGAACAAGTCTATGTTTTATTTCTTGCTTATTCTATCCTATGGGCTAGCTAGAAATTCATGTGATGTGGAAAAAAAACTCTTTATGAAGTGTCCATAGGTGAAAGCCCAATTTATGGGTGGAGATGTTGAACTTAGTAACTCTAGCTCTTGAATTAGAAAAAGTTACCCTAATCCAATCTTCTTGAAATTTTAAGACCTTTACTTTCTTCAAAAAAATTTATCTTCCTTACCCAAGAATTTTGCCTCTCTTTAGTATGTTATTTCTAATTTTTACTATTAGGTTTTCTCTCTTTACCTATTTCCTTAATATTAGAAAATTTTTCTATGCATACACATAATGGGAAGAATTTCTAAGGATTATATTTCTTAGATATCTAAAAATTGTCTAATACATTTTATTTCCTTAATTAATTATTTATGTACCTTTATAATAAAAGAAATGAAATTGTGGATGTTACATTAAATATTTATGTACCTTTATTAATAAATGAAAGGAAATTAAGGATGTTACAATATCAACCTCTCCATATAGGCTGTAACAAAAAGACAAGGTATTCAAATTTGAAAAGGATTGTAAACAAGAATTTAACACTCTGAAGGAGCTACTAATCTTTGCCCATATCATCCAACCTCCATTTTTCAGTTTGACATGTACAATTATGTGAGATGCTAATGATCATGTAGTTGGTGTATTCTTAGGTCAAAGAGTTGGAATGGCTTCACATGTCATCTATTATGCATTTATGACTCTAAATGAGGCCCAGTGTAATTACACCACCACTGAAAAAGAACTTTTAACTGTTGTTTTTGCTTTAGAAAGATTCCAATAATATCTAATTTGTACCTCATGGGTATTGTCGCGAGTACACCAAATATAATAAATACCTTACCTTAATACTATTTGTAGCAGTGGGAGTAATGGTTCATCCCATAGAAAATGGTATTACCTTTTGTGAAATAGATTGAAGGGGGTTTGAATGTTATCAATACATTAACCAAGTAAAAAATAGAATGATCACAAATAAAAAAAATAAAAGAGTGATTAATGATGAAATAGTTGGTTTTGGTTTATATAGACCATTAAGAAATCACACTGATTATTGACAATATAATTAATTCTATATTGAGTATCTATCACTGGGATGTTATCCATGTTCCTCCTTAGGTTTAGTTAATGGATGAAGATGGCCTCAACTAACCTTAATTAACAAGCATTCTTAGTGAATCGGTAAAATTCAACTTATTAACCTTATGAATAATTAAAGAAACTGATAGAGCTAAATAATACAAACACACCAGTTGTATTTAATCTAGTTAATCATTCACCATAAGTTAATAATTCCTAATCATACAATTATTAATCATATTTTCCTTTTAAACCGTAATGATGAAAACTTTTTTCAATATATAATTCAACAGTAGATTGAAACAAACAATATACTAGTAGGCCTTTTAGCAATCACATGAATAATCATGGAAAAGAAGAGAAGATGAATAATCAATACACAATTAAAATTGAACCATTAAACATTAATCTAAATCTCATAATGTATAAAAGATCCTTGAGGTTTCAATCTTTCTCAACCAACAAAAGGAAAATTAGCTATGCAGAGCCATAAGAAAATCCAAGAGAAGAAAAGAAGAGAGAATATAGAGAACTTATGGTGATTGGATGATATGATGATCTTTTGTTGCTTGTTTTCCTTCATATTTATAGATTGGAAAGTCCTAAATGAAATATGATTTCTTATAGGTTAGTTCTTAGCCTTTTGGCTTCATTTAGAGTCAAAAAAGATTTAAAATTGCATTAAAATCCTTGTTGCGATGGTACTACAAACATCTCACTACGAAGCTTACACAATGCTAATTTATGGGTGCTGCGATGCTCTATTTTTCTCGAATCTACAAAAGTTTTCAACATAAAAGTTGTATATCTATGTCTTGGCTTTCCATATCCACTAGTATCGCATTAATCGGATGTCATATGAAACATTTATTCCCTAATTAGTTATGAAAGGTCAAAATTCATCTTGCAATGCCGTGGTTCTGACTTTCAGGCACTGTCGATTATTCTCTTGTATTTCTATAGGCACTTGAATAACTTCAATTAGAGTTTTTATGAGGGAGTTATTACCTTATTAGTGTCAAAAGGTCTGTAGTCACTACAATTCATTATTTTTTTCATGAATTTCTTCTCTTTTTCCTCTTTTCTTCTTCCTTTAACATAAAATTAGGCTAATTACTAATCATATTTTACTTAAATCAAAGAAAAATTAAGTTTAAAGGTATTAAAATCACACTTAATTATGAACATATCAAATTGTTCCATACTTAACCTTTTTCTTGTCGTCAAGCAAAATAATCCCTAATGAAAAAAACAAAAATCAATGTATGTAGTGAGTGTTAGGTTTACCAAATTTTTGCCTCATAACATGAAGATATGCTTAAGAAATTTTTAAAAAAGTCATAACCATACACAAAATTAACTGAAATACAATCCATAATTTTTTTCTCTTGAACCCTAAGAGTGTGTGTGTGGATCTTTATTTAATTTAGGATTTCCATAGGTTTATTTTTCATTATGCCCTCCACTAATGTAAGCTAAAACTACCTCTAGGATCAATAGGGTTTTATTCATCTTGTAATGTGGCCAGAGTATAGGGTAGGATAGAGGATATAAATTTAGGCTCGATCACCTTCCACTACATGATTAAATCTGATCTCTTGAGCTTTTTCAAGCTTAGAAAATTTTTCCCCACACTCATTTTCTTGCTCCAATTGAATTGAATTCATTCTTTTCTTTGCTTCTCTATTTCTTTTTTTTTTCACTCACTAGATAGGCTTCCATAATTTCTTTTGAATTTTTCTTTTCTTTCCTTTGCTTTACCCTTCCACCATTTGGTTAATAAAGCTCTACAAAACAAATATTTAGAAAAATAATCATGGAGTGAGTGAATATAGTAAAAAATAAGGATATTTATCACAAAAATTGGCTTTTGGCTTTTTTTTTGTATAAAGAATAAAAAGTCAATTAAGCTTAAATAGAGGAACTAAGGATATTTAATTGCCTTAGGTTAGACTTGAAAGGCTCAATCTATTAAATAATACCTATATCATCTCCAAAATAATAGTGTTAGTATAGGATTTTGCCTCGAATAGCATTCAAATAAGTTCTCAAATCCTATTTTGATCATAAAATAATTTTGAGTTACATAAACTTTATCTAAGTAAAAGACAGATTAAATGCCCAAAGCTTATGTACAAAAAGGCTTTAGGATTCTAAAGTAAAAAAGTAAATTGCAAAAGAGTTAAAATTGCACACAACCATGAATTTTCTATATTTTTTCAAGAGGTGAAAAAAGTTTGGGTAATCATATCATTGGCTATTGGTTAGGCCTAACAAAACAAAACATAAGTTGAGCATACTCATGCAATCACTCAACTTGCTAAATGCAATAAAAGTGCAATAGTGGTGAAAATTAGAAAAAATGATGCTCAAATTGGGTCACAATCATTCATTCAAATATACTTCTTGTAACAACTCCATTTTTTTACATATATATATATATATATATATATATATATATATATATATATATATATTTGAAAAATTTCATGAAGTCATTATCTCTTTACTTCTAACTATTTATCTCATAATAATATTTAATCAAATTAACCAAGCATAATTAAGGTTTATGGTATACCATTAACATTGATACAATTCTGGGTTTACATACACATCATTAACTAAAAACGTCCATACAAAAATCAAACACATATATGTCTACATCTTATTCATCCATGTTGACCAGTTTTGAGGATACGGGTGCGGGTAGTTGTACCTTCACCGGGACCCAACGTACGTTAAAAGCCAGTCATAGAGAAAATTTGCATATTGAGTCTTCTAAACATGATATGAAAATATAGTAAGAATTAAATACCAGTAGGTTTAAAAATAAATAATGATTATTATCAATATAGCTCATCATGTCATGTTCATTTGTATAAGCTACAATAAATGTCTTAGGTCACATGAATGCACTTTATCCATACACATGAAAATCATATAGTAATGACATGTATGGCATGAATAAAATTTTTTAGAATATCATATGATGGCTATCAACTTATTTTCATATCAAGCTACCTCGGTTAAGTTGAGTACTTTCTACTCTCCAGTATAGGCTTTTCTCACTCCGTCCGACATGGTATACTTTCTCTTTCTTTTCTAATTAGCATAATCATAGCCATGAGTAAGGCATCCCCCATTGGTGTACTACACAGACCAGCATGTGATCGTGCTTGTCTCTTTTCTTTTCTTTTCACATTAATGGCCAAAAATATGATTTCAATAAAAAGTATGTTCGTTATACTCACATGCCATATTTTATCATCAAAGCATAATTATTATCAAATATCATTGGTAAAATGTTATCATGCCATGAACATAATCATTTTCATATATCACTTTATAAAATATTTCCATGTCATAATTACACATTTAAAATGGTAAGGAGTTCATGCAATGGCAATGGCTAGGGAATACACTAGTCATTTATTATTTTTATTTATAAGATTCTTCTTCTTTTTTAAATATTATTTTTATCTCTTACTAATCAAAGCATAACTCCCTTATTTTAACTCAGATTGAGGTGATCTTGGTGCCTATTTAAATTTAAGACAATCCTTTAAAACTATTATGGGAATATTTTAGTGAAATCATAAGGAATCTTGGTGTTATTACTCCCTTAAATTCAATATTATTTCTTCCCGGGTAGGTTCTGACTTCTACTTACTAATCTGACCATATCTCTCTCTTAAGGACTCTAAATTGAGTCATTCCTATGGCTAAAAATCCATGAGACATATATCTACATTTATTATGTTAAAATTTTCCTTTAATTCCTAACATATTTTTCCTAGAAATTTAAACATAGAAGCTTACCTAACAGATTCTTCCCTGGTTAACTAGTTTCTGACCACTTATTACTAATTTGACCATATCTCCCTCATATGGATTCCAGACTGAATGATTCAAGTGGCTAACATTTCGTGAGACATATATCTATATCTTTAATGTTAATTATTTCTTTTAATTCCCTACATATGTTTTCCAAAAAATTAAACACAAAAACTTACCTAACAGATTTTTTGGTTAACTATTTTTTGACCACTCTTTAATAATCTAACCATATCTCCGTAATTTGAACTCCAAATTGGGTGATTCCAGTGGCTAAAAATCTGTGAGATATATATCTACATTTTTCATATTAACTATTTCTTTTAATTCCTAACTGATTCTTCCCCGAATTTCAAAAATAAAAGCTTCTCTGGTTACTACAAAATTCTAGTTTTCTAACCAAATCCTTCTTACAGTTTAAGTTCATTCTTTTATTTTGTCTTCTTCTATTTTCTTCCTAATTTACATGTAACCATAAGATTACTCAATTCAACATTTTAATTAGATTCCTTACTGATTTATTAAGGGTGTTTGCCAACAGAATTTTCTCATGGTCTTTTTCTAAGTGTTTAAGGCCATACTCATTTTATCAATCTAATCATATTCCATCAATTTTTCACCATATTCAAATATACATAACAAAAGCATAAAAGTCCTAAATTTTTTCCACCCATAGCCATATCTATACAGAACTTTCCATACCAACTGAAGTATTCAAAATATCCATCACATGCAAGATCAACATGTAACATGATATAGTAACATCCATGGCCAATCATCAAAGTAGAAAATATTTTAAATTTCATCAAAATTTAAAGATCAAAATCCCATTGAAATATTACAAATTTCAAAGCTTTTCTTCAAAAGAGATATTGTTAAACCTACCTAAAGATCTCTCTAGCTCACTTAGTAAATTCTTTTTCTTGTTTCCTCTTGAAGGAAGTGGCAAGATTCCTCCCTTCCCTTAGCTTTTCTAGCAGCTTGAATAAGAGAGGGAGGGTGAGTTTTAAATCCCAAGGATGAAGAGAAAAGATGGATTTAAGTGAAGATTAAGCTAACTTACATTGAGTACTAGTCCTCTAGACTTCTTCTTCTTCCTTCCTTTTTTCTTCTCTCTTCTCTCCTTTCCTCACTCTACCTTGCTTCTGTTTTACCCTCTCCCTCACTTAGACAAAATTCTAATGATATAAGACTGGTTTTTGCTTAAATACATTAGCAAATGGTCCTCCTCTCTTAATTATGGGTCTACCTTATCAAAATTAGGATACACTTGACTGCTTTTTAGGGGACGACAAATCATGTTCTTATCTCCTTAGTCAAGATATGCATAACAAAAAGAGGATTTGTTATTTGAAAATTATGATAAAATTTTCTCAAGACAAGGGGCAAGGTCCCCTTAATTTAAGGATTCATTTCCTTTTTCTTTTGTCTCACTCAAGTATGATAGATTTACCTTTCTAAGTGGTTAATTTTTAGCACTTGAATCTTCATTGCTTGGCTGAAATTATGTGTAGGATAGGGATGCTTTGTCCTAATGCCATATATTATTATCTACTATATCATTACATGGCTTGCTGAAATTATGAGTGTAGGATATAGATATTTTGTCTTAATGCCAGGTATTGTTACCTACTATTTCATCACATGGCTTGCTAAAAATATGAGTGTAGGATATAAATGTTTTGTCCAAATGCCATGTGACGTAATCTTGATTATTATTACACTACTATTTCATCACATGGTTCTTATTTTTTCCCTCTTGGATTTGGGCTCATTCTTGCCCATTTCTTTTGCTTTGGATGAAATTCTACCTCTCATGGAGGGTTGGTCACATTTTCATGATTTTTGGGCTATTGATCCAGCTTCTATATCTTAGTCCAAGTCTATGTTATATATCTTTCTTGGGCTATCCAATTGGTTTGCTAGAAACTTATGTGAAGTGGAAAAACTCTATGAAGTGTCCATAGGTGAAGGCCCAATGTATGGGTGGGGATGTTAAACTTAGGAATTCTAGCTCTTGAATTTGGAGAAATTATCGTAATCCAATCTTCTTGAAATTTTAAGACCTTTATTTAGTTCTAAAAATTTATCTTGTTTACCAAAGAATTTTGCCTCTCTTTAGGATGCTTTTTCTAATTTTTCCTATTGGGTTTTCTCTCTTTACCTATTCCCTTAATGTTAGAAATATTTTTTATGCATACACATAAGTTGAAGAATTTCTAAGGCTTATATTTTCTTAGATATCTAAAAATTATTTAATAAGTTTTATTTTTTCAATTAAATATTTATGTACCTTTATTAATAAAAGAAAAAAAAATTAGGGATGTTACATTTCTCTCCCCCTAAAAGAAATTTTGTCCTCAAAATTTTAGAAATCACCTAATAAGAACAATTGCGGATATTTCTTCCTCATGACTTCTTCCAGTTCTCTAGTTGATTCTTCCGAAGTCAAACCTTCCCATAACACCTTAAACAGGGGAATGGTCTTATTCCTTAATTGTTTCGCATCGGTGTCCAATATAGATGCTAGTATTAACTGGTATGCCATGTTCTCCTTTATTTGGATTGGTTCATCTCGTATTACATGTGAGAAATCTGGAAGATACTTCCAGAGCTGTGATACATGAAAAACATTATGCAGGTTTGACAAGTTAGGTGGGAGGGAAACTTGATATGCTAACATCCCCACTTTCTTTAGAATTTGGTAGGGTCCCAAAAATCGCGCACTTAGCTTTCTGGTCTTGAAAGACCTACCAACTCCAGTAGTTGAGAAAACCTTCAAAATTACATGGTCTCCTTCCTTAAACTCCAGAGGTCTATGTCTCTTATCATAGTAACTCTTTTGCTGACTAAGCTGTAAGTATTTTGTCTCGTATCATCATGATTTGCTCATTGGTTTGTTAAACTAGGTCAGGACCAAGAAAGTTCTTTTGTCCTACCTCAAACCAACATAATGGAGATCGACATTTCCTTCCATATAAAGCTTCGTAGGGGGCCATCTTAATCCTAGAGTGAAAACTCCACTAAAGGTATGTACTTATTGTTGCTTTGGAATTTATATATGCAATATAAACACGTAAGTGCATGTATCGAAACCAAGTAATAAAGTGATAAGTGAGTATAGTCCCACGAGGAGTTGTAACCAGAAATTACTATAGAAGATTGACCCGTAAATGTAATAGCAAAAAATGTTGGTTGTTAAAGAAAAATTGGACTTTATTGCAAGTAAAATAATGAACTAAGTAAGGAACACTGAAATGCTATCTTGTGACACACTAGGTTAACAGAAGAAAATTAGATAATAAGGACAACTAGGTTTGCTTTAGTGTTGACAAGAAATCTTGCCCTCGTTTTGCTCTAACTTTGCTGCAGTAAGCGCTTAAGTAACCAGTTTAATATTTTGAATAGGTTCCTTCCATAACTACCATTCCCTGTCTATTTTGAGGTTGGTTTCATATATTCCTATATAAATCTAACCTAAAGAACTACACTTGATGCTATGAAACTATTAGGTCATATGGGACAACTATATATTCCTATATTAGTTATGCATTGGCTTTTCACCAACCCGTAACATTTAAACTTAGTCTAACCTGTATTTACCCTTCTAGGTTAAATGTCAGTTCCAGAATTCTACTATTGAGGATCATTCAATGGTAGAAGTTAAGAAATGTACAGATTAGTTTGAATATCAAGAGCAATACTAAATAGAG
The DNA here is from genome assembly GCA_037074535.1 of Gleditsia sinensis. Lineage (NCBI taxonomy): Eukaryota > Viridiplantae > Streptophyta > Magnoliopsida > Fabales > Fabaceae > Gleditsia > Gleditsia sinensis. The sequence goes on from CM073467.1 coordinate 41,150,559, forward strand.
TCATTCATTCACTTAAAATATGCTTAAGGTTCATCTCAGCCCTTCTGCAAACCTAGCTAGAGGCTCAGTCCAGCACCATATCCAAGTTATTTACAAATGATAACATTATAACACTCATACTGCCAAGAAGAAAATACGGTAGAAATAGAGATAGCAAAATAACAGAAGCATGAAAAGAAAGAAAGAGTTCTGTAGAAGGATCCTTTTTCTCCCATGTCTAGCTGCTCCTTCTTCTTATCCCATCCAACAGCATCTACTTTCTCTGCCCGATGGGTTCCCAATGGAATAATATCCTCATTTTGTGTGTGTTCCCATCCAGAAATATGAGCTGCTTCTGGGTGTTTGTTTTTCCTCTCTACCCGTGTATATCTCTCTTTTCTCATTCTAGCCTTTTATAAGCAAGGGTTGTGGTCCTAGTAAGGTGGCCTCTTTTTCATCTTTTTCTCCTTCCAGCACCTTTTTCTCCACGTTTAGTAATGGAGACACCATCTGTTGTGGTAGCTGAGTGATCCTTTTTCCATGCTGAGTAGTGGATACATCACCTACTGTAGCAGCTAAGTGCTTAGTTCACCTGCAGTGTACCATATAGAATCAGCAGCAATACACTGAGAAATACCCAACATAATTCAGCTTGCATGCCCTTCTTACATGTAATGCAATTTTTTTCACAATTAGTGCAATGGTTGCTCTCATCTTCAGGTGATACAAAAGTAATATCTAATCAGGAAGAATTCATGCTAAATAAGCCAAAATGCAGAATAATAATCATCAGGAAAGCATAAAATAACTCTACTAAATTAGAGTTAACAAATCCCCCCAAACTTAGAGTCTTGCTTGCCCTCAAGAAAATTCTTCTGCCCACTTAGAACCTCTCCCTACGCTACAACCTCTAAAAAAGATCAGTTTCATGAAGCACTACTATTGGTTCTCATCTCTTAGAGCTGTTTCTAAAGAGAAACTACTGTATGCCAGCTTTTCATATTCTTAATCCTCAATCGAAACTTCCTTGGAAAATGTGTTTGCATTATAGTTAGACCTTCAAAAACCACTTGAGTCAAAATTATTCAAGGTCCTATGGTTTCATATGCTAATCTATCAAGTCTCTCTCTACTAGTGCAAAGATACCAACTGATCATAGGTAAAAAGATTACAGTAAAACTAGGGCATTTAGGAGGCTAATACCAACTTGTTTTTTACTCTGTTTTTTTTTCTCTTGGTCATTTGTGTCTTTTGACGCAAATGCCAACATTTGTGATGAAGGCACCCAGTTACTTAACACTATCTCCTTTAGGAAATTTTCTACTCATACCTTTCATGTCACTGTTTTATGCAAGAGTACACATGACTCATGCATACCCCTGGTTACTAAGTGATAGTAGAGGCATTGGAGTGGCAACTTTTTTTTTATTCCCCCCCAAACTTAAGCCCCTTTTATAACATAGATTACATTGCCACTTGAGTTTGTACCTCCTTTTATTCTGTTATCCAGTAATTTGTTTTAAGAGACTCTCAAAATTAGTTCTAAAATCCTAGGTCTACCTTTCATGAAAAATTTTCAATTTTTTCTCACTAAAGACTAACCATAGCCTAGTGCTCATAAAGGAAAAGTTTCAAAATGTAAGAAGTCAGTATCTAATTTTTTTAATTATTTCCAACCTTTCTTCATAGAGTTTCCTTGAACCAATAGCAGGCTACAAGAAAATACAAGACATACCTCCTCTCTTTTTTTTATATGCAAACAAAATATGCTTACCTAATTTTCAAACTGTACTAATTTCAAGACCAAACTAGCATGTATTTGAAGGATTATTACAAAACAAAGAACACCAGAAGCAAAGAAAACAAAGCCAATAGTATAACAACTCCATTTTTAATATATATATATATATATATATATATATATATATATATTTGTAAAGTCCCATAAAGTCATTACTTCTTTACTTGTAATTACTTAATTCATAATAACATTTAATTAATTTAACCAAGCATAATCAAGATTTAAGGTCTACCATTAATACTGATATAATTCTGAGTTCACATACACATCATTAATCACAACGTTCGTACAAAAAATAAACACATAAATATCTACATCTTATTCATCGATGTTGATCAATTCTAAAGATATGAGTGCGGGTGGTTGCACCTTTAACGAGATCTTAGCCAACTCGACCACAAATACCTTATTAATTTCTAGGATTTGCCTAACATAGAGTAATTCGATCCAACGTGCACTAAAAGTCAGAGACATAGAAAAATCTACATAACTAGTTTTCTGAACATTATATGGATATATAGTGAGAATTAAATCCCAGTAGGTTCAACAATAAATCATAATCATCATCAATATATCTTATTATGTCTTGTTCATCTATATAAACTACAGCAAATATCTTAAGTCACATGAATGCACTTTATCTATGCACATAAAAATCTTACAGTAATGACATGTATGTCATGAATAACTTTTTTTTGAATATCATATCAACTTATTTTCATATCAAGCTACCCCAGTCAGGGTGAGTATTTTCTACTATCCGGTGTGGGCTTTTCTCGCTCTGTCTGACATGGCACACTTTCTCTTTCTTTTCTCATTAACATAATCATAGCCGTTAGTGGGGCATCCCCTACTGGTGCACCACATAGACCGCCATGTGACCATACTATTCTCTTTTCTTTTCTTTTCAACTTAATAGCCAAAATTATGATTTTAATAACAAGTAAGTTCATTATACTCACATGCCATAATTTATCAGCAAAGCATAATCACTATCATAAATCATTGGTAAAATGTAATCATGTCATGATTACAACCATTTTCGAATATCATTTTATAAAATATTTCCATGTCAAAATTACACACTTAAGATGGTAAAGAGTTCATGCAATGGCAATGGCTAAGGCATACACTAGTTATTTATTATTTCCATTTATAAGATTCTTCTTTTAAAAAAAATATTATTTTTATCTTTTTACTTTCTTTATGCTCGGCCTCTAATTACTTTCCTCCTACTTATATCATTTCTAACACATGTTCTCACAAATTTTATAGGGCATTCTTCTCCAATTTGGTTTCTATTATTACCCTATAGTTAATGAATTTCATTTAGGGTAGAAAAATGTTAAAAATAAGCTTTACCAGCTCCCAATACGGCCGGGCCATGTTCTAGGACATGGCTATGCTTGAAAAATACTTCAAACATATTCAAAAATAGCCCTCAACACAGCCTACCCATGCTGAAGAAACCCAGAACACGACCTGGTCGTGTTCTATGACCTTGCCTTACTTATTCAAACATATCTTCCTCATAAGAACTCCAATTAAGGTGATTATAAAGCCTATAAAAAGCTAAGACACTTATTTACAACTTCCATGTTTATCATTTCTTCTGATTCCTTACTAATTATTTCTAGAAAATCGAAAACAAAAACACTTACATTTACCACCCTGGATTCTAGAATGATTCTGACCTCTACTATTTAATTATCCATATCTCTCTCATATGGACTCTAAATTAAGTGATTTAAGAGCCTATAGATCTAGAGACATATATCTATATTTATTTTGTTAACCATTTTCTTTAATTCCCTACAGATTTTGCTGAAAAATTCAAAAACAGAAGCAAACTTAACAGATTCTTCCCTGGCTAGCAAGTTTTTGACCACTGTTTACTAATATGACCAGATCTTCCTAATATAGATTCTAAATTCAATGATTCCAGTGGCTAAAAATTCTTGAGAAATATAGATGTATTTTTAATGTTAACTATTTATTTTATTTCTATATATATTGTTCTAAGAAATTCAAACACAGAAGCTTACCTAACAAATACTTCCCTAGTTAAATATTTTCTAACAACTACTTACTAATTGGACCATATCTCCCTCATTTGAACTTCAAATTTGGTGACTCTTGTGGTTAAAAATCTATGAGACACATATCTACATTTTTCATGTTAATCATTTCTTTTAATTCCTAACCGATTCTTCCCAGAATTTTAAAAATAGAAGCTTTCCTAGTTACTCCAAAATCTAGTTTTCTTAGCCTAGCCATTCCTAAAGTTCTAGTTCATCCTTTTAATAATTCATCTTCCATTTTTCTTCCAAATTTCCACTTAACCATAGAATTAATCATCTCAACATTTAATTATACTTCTTACTTAATTTAATATATAACATCATTCACTTCAAAAGAAAAACAAAATCAAATTATAAATCACTAAGGGTGTTTTTCAACAGAAATTTCTCATGGTCTTCCTTTAGGTGTTTAAGGCCATACTTCATTTACCAACCTAACCATCTTCCATCCATTTTTACCAAATTCAAATATATATAATAGCAGTAGAAAAGACCTAAATTTTTGCCACCCATAGCCATATCTATGCAGAACTTTCCATACCAATCGAAGTATTCAAAACATCCATCACTTACAAGATCAATATGTAACATGATATAACAACATCCATAGGTAATCATCAAAGTAGCAAATATTGTAAATTTCATCAAAGTTATAAGATTAAAATCCCATATAAATGTTACAAATTTCAAAAAATTTCTTCAAAAAGAGATATTGTTAAACCTACTTAAAGATCTCTCTAGCTCAATTAGTGAATTCTTTTTCTTGTTTCCTCTTGAAGAAAGTAGCAAGATTCCTCCCTTCCTTTAGCTTTTCTAGCAGCTTAAATACGAGAAGGAGGGTGAGTTTTGAACCCCAAGGATTAAGAGAAAAGATGAATTCAAGTGGAGATTAAGTTAACTTACCTTGAGTACTTAGTCCTTTAGACTTCTCTCCTTCTTCTTCCTTCCTCTCTTCTCTTCTTTTTCTCTCCTTTCCTCACTCTACCTTGCTTTTATTTTTTCTCTCCCTCACTTGGACGAAATTATAATGTTATAAAGGTGGGGTTTTCTTAAATAAACTATCAAGTTATTCACCTCTCATAATCATGGGTCTACCTTATCACAATAAGGATGCACTTGGTCGATTTTTGGGGAAAGACAACTCATGTTCTTGTATTCCTCTCCCTTAGTCAAGATATGCATAGCAAAAGAAGATTTGTATTTTGAAAATCTTGATAAAATGTTCTTAAGACAAGGGACAAGGTCCCTTTGATTTAGGGATTCATTTCCTTTTTCTTTTGTCTCACTCAAGTATGTTAGGTTTGCCTTTCTAGGTGACAAATTTCTAGCCCTTGAGTCTCCCTTGCTTGGCTAAAATTATTTGTGTATGATAAAGATGTTTTTTCATAATTCCATGTATCATTATCTACTTTCTGAAATTATGAATATAGGATATAGATGTTTTGTCCTAATGTCATGTATTATTACCTACTTGCTAAATTTATGAATGTAGGATATAGATGTTTTGTCCAAATTCCATGTAACTTAATATTGATTATTATTACACTAATATTTTCGCCCATGGTTCTTATTTTTTCCTCTTGGATTTGGGCTGATTCTTACCTATTTCCTTTGGTTTGGCTGAAATTATACCTTTTTGTGGAGGGCTTAGTCATATTTTCATGATTTTTAGGCTATCGATCTAACTTATATATCCTAGTCCAAGTCTATATTTTATCTCTTGCTAGGGCTTTCCAATTAGCTTGCTAGAAACTCATGTGAAGTGGAAAAACTCTATATGAAGTGTCCATAGGTGAAAGCCTAATGTATGGGTGGAGATGTTAAACTTAGGAACTCTAACTCTTGAATTAGGAAAAATTACCCTAATCCAATCTTCTTAAAATTTTAAGTCCTTTACTTACTTTCCAAAAATGTATTTTCCTTACCAAAGAATTTTGCCTCTCTTTAGTATTTTATTTCTAATTTTTTCTATTAGATTTTCTCTCTTTACTTATTCCCTTAATGTTAGAAACATTTTCTATGCATACACATAAGGTAATGAATTTCTAAGGCTTACATTTCCTTAGATATTTAAAAATTGTTTAATAAATTTTATTTCTTTAATTAAATATTTATCTACTTCTATTAATAAAATAAACGAACTTAGGGATGTTACAAACAAAACCTGAATGCATTTAACCCCCCCAAATACAATGATTAGCAGTGCCCTCATTGCTACCAGATTACATAATGTAACAACTCCATTTAAGTATCAATTTTTTTTTAAATACCATGAAGTTATTACCTCGTTACAACTTAACCTAATATAACATTTATTTAATTTATACAATACAAAGTTTACATACATGTCATTAATCAAAACATACGTACAACATATCAAACACATAAAAATCTACATCTTATTTATTCTGGTTGACCAATTTCAGAGATACAAGTGCAGGTGGTTGTACCTTCACCGGGATCTAAACCAACTCGACCACAAACAATTTATTTGCTTCTGAGATCTGCCCAACATAAAGTACTCGATCCAACGTGCACTAAAAGCCAGAGCTATAGAAAAATCTGCATAACTAATTTTCTGAACATGATATGGAAATATAGTGAGAATTAAATCCCAGTAAGTTCAACAATAAATCATCATCAATATAGCTCATCACGTCATGTTTAGCTGTATAAACTACAGAAAATAACTTTGGTCACATGAATGCACTATATCTATGCACATGAGAATCGTACAATAATAACATGTATGACAGGGTTAACTATTTTCAGAATATCATATGATGGCCATCAACTTATTTTCATTTCAAGCTACCCCGGTCAGGGTGAGTATCCTCTACTCTCCGGTACGGGCTTTTCTCGCTTCGTCCGACATGGCACACTTTCTTTTTCTTTTCTCATAATCATAATCATAACCGTTGGTAGGGCGTCCCCTACTGGTGCACCACACGGATTGCCATGTGACCGGGCTCATTTCTTTTCTTTTCACAATGATAGCCAAAAATATGCTTTCAATAACAAGTATGTTCATCAAAATATAACTATTACCATAAATCATTGGTAATCATGCCATGAACATAACCATTTCAAATATCACTTTATAAAATATTTCCATGTCAGAATTTTACACTTAAGATGGTAAGAAGTTCATGCAATGGCAATGGCTATGGCTATACTATTCATTTATTAATATTCGTCTTCTTTTTTAAATAATAATTTTATTTCTTTATTTTCTTGATGCAGGTTTTCATCATATCTAACCTTCTCTTACTAATCAGAGCATAACTCCCTCAATTGAACTCCGATGTAGGTCATCTTGGTGTCAATTATAAGATAAAACAATTATTAAAAACAATTATGTTGAACATTGTAGCGAAATATTAAGAAATCAAGGTGATATTACTCCCTAAATGTACATGTTATTTCTTCTCAGATAGGTTCTGACCTCTACCAATTAATCAGACCATATCTACCTCATATGGACTCCAACTTGAGTGATTCCAGTTGCTAAAAATCCGTGACACACATATCTATAATTCTTATGTTAACCATTTATTTTAATTCCATATAGATAATTCCCATAAATTAAAATATAGAAGCTATCCTAACATATTATTCCTGATGAACCATTTTTTGACCTTTGACTACTAATCAAAACATATCTTCCTCATATGGACTCCAAATTGAATGATTCTAAAGGATAAAAATCCGTGACACTCATAGCTATAATTCTTTTGTTAACAATTTATTTTAATTACATAAAGATAATTCTCAGAAATTAAAATACAGAAGCTATACTAACATATTCTTCCTTGATGAACCATTTTCTGACCTTTGACTACTAATTGGACTATATCTACCTCATATGGACTCCAAATTGAATGATTACAGTGGGTAAAAATCTGTGACACATATATCTTTAATTCTTATGTTAACTAATTATTTTAATTCCCTACAGATAATTCCCAGAAATTAAAACATAGAAGCTATCCTAACATATTCTTCCCTGATGAACCATTTTCTGACATTTGCTTACTAATCGGACCAAAACTACCTCATATGGATTTCAAATTGAATGATTCCAGTGGCTAAACATCCGTGCCACACACACACACACACAGATATATATATATATATATATATATATATATATATATTTAATTTTTATGTTAACGATTTATTTTAATTCCCTATAGATAATTCCCAGAAATTAAAACACAGAAGCTATTCTAACATATTCTTTCCTGATGAACCATTTTCTGACCTTTGCTTACTAATCGGACCATATCTACCTCATATGGACTCCAAATTGAATGATTCTAGTGGCTAAACATCCGTGACACATATATCTTTAATTCTTATGTTGACCATTGTTTTTAATGCCCTATAGATAATTCTCAGAAATTAAAACACAGAAGCGATCCTAACATATTCTTCCCTGATGAACCATTTTCTGACCTTTGCTTACTAATCGGACCTTATCTACCTCATATGGACTCCAAATTGAATGATTCCAGTGGATAAACATCCGTGCCACATATATATTTAATTCTTATGTTCACCATTTATTTTAATTCCCTACAGATAATTCCCAAAAATTAAAACACAGAAGCTATCCTAACATATTCTTCCCTGATGAACCATTTTTTGACCTTTGCTTACTAATCAGACCATATCTACCTCATATGAACTCCAAATTGAATTATTCGAGTGGCTAAAAATATGTGATATATTTATCTTTAATTATTATGTTAAGCATTTATTTTAATTCCCTATAGATAATTCTCAGAAATTAAAACACAGAAGCTATCCTAACATATTCTTCCTTGATGAACCATTTTCTGACCTTTGCTTACTAATCGGACCATATCTACCTCATATGCACTCCAAATTGAATAATTACTGTGGCTAAAAGTCCGTGACACATATATCTTTAATTCTTATGTTATACATTTATTTTAATTCCCTACAAAATAATTCCCAGAAATTAAAACATAGAAGCTATCCTAACATATTCTTCCCTGATGAACCATTTTCTGACCTTTGTTTACTAATCGAAACATATCTACCTCATATGGACTCCAAATTGAATGATTACAGTGGATAAACATCTGTGCCACATATATCTTTAATTCTTATGTTAACGATTTATTTTAATTCCCTACAGATAATTCCCAAAAATTAAAAAACAGAAGCTATCCTAACATATTCTTCTCTGATGAACCATTTTCTGACCTTTGCTTACTAATCGGACCATATCTACTTCATATGGACTCCAAATTGAATGATTCCAGTGGTTGAAACTCCGTGACACATATATCTTTAATTATTATGTTAACCATTTATTTTAATTCCCTATAGATAATTCTTAGAAATTAAAACACAGAAGCTATCCTAATATATTCTTCCCTTATGAACCATTTTCTGATCGTGGCTTACTAATCGGAAGATATCTACCTCATATGGACTCTAAATTGAATAATTACAGTGGCTAAAAATCCGTGACACATATATCTTTAATTCTTATGTTAACCATTTATTTTAATTCCCTATAGATAATTCTCAGAAATTAAAACACAGAAGCTATCCTAACATATTCTTCCCTGATGAACCATTTTCTGACTTTGGCTTACTAATCGGAAGATATCTACCTCATATGGACTCTAAATTGAATAATTACAGTGGCCAAAAATCCGTGACACATATATCTTTAATTCTTATGTTAACCATTTATTTTAATTCCCTATAGATAATTCCCAAAAAGTAAAACACAGAAGCTAAAAATTTTGCCACCCATAGCCATACCTATGCAGAACTTTCTGTACCTGTCTAAGTATTCAAACATACATCACATGCAAGATCAATATGTAACATGATATAGCAACATCATGACCAATTATCAAAGTTCTAAGATCAAAATCTCATATAAATATTATAAGTTTCAAAGTTTTCTTCAAAAAGAAATATTGTTAAATTTACTTGGAGCACTTAGTCCCCTAGACTTCTCCTTCCTCTTTCTTCCTTTCTTCCTCTCCTTTCCTCACTCTACCTTGCTTCTATTTTTGCTCTCCCTCACTTGGACAAAATTCTAATGTTGTAAGGGTGGGTTTTCTTATATAGACCACCAAATAATTCACCTTTCATGATCATGGGTCTACCTTATCACAATTAGGATACACTTTGTTGAATTTTTGGAAAACAAACAACTTATGTTCTTGTCTTCCTCTTCCTTAGTCAAGATATGCATAGGAAAAGGAGATTTGTATTTTGAAAATTATGATGACATGTTCTTAAGATAAGGGACAAGGTCCCTTTGATTTAGGGATTCATTTCCATTTTCTTTTGTCTTAAACAAGTATGATATGTTTGCCTTTTTATATGGAAAATTTCTAGTCCTTGAATCTCCATTATTTGGTTGATATTATTTGTGTGGGATAGGAATGTTTTGTCCTAATGCCATGTATTATCATACCACTTGCTAGAATTATGAGTGTAGGATATATATGTGTTTGTCGTAAAGCCTTGTATTATCATGCCACTTGCCAAAATTATGAATGTAGAATCACACCACTTGCTAAATTTTTGTCTTAATGCCATGTAACCTAATCTTTATTATTATTACATTATTATATCATCACCTAATTTATTTTATTTTATTTTTCCTCTTGGATTTGGGATGATTCCTACCCATTTTCTTTGCTTTGGATAAAATTCTACATTTCTTGGAGGGATTGGTCACATTTTCATAATTTTTGGGCTATTGGTCCAATTACTATATCCTAGTCCAAGTCTATGTTTTATTTCTTGCTTAGGTTATCCAATGGGCTTGCTAGAAACTTATGTGAAGTGGAAAAACTCTATATGAAGTGTCCATAGGTAAAAGCCCAATGTATGGGTAAAGATTTTAAACTTAGTAACTTTAGTTCTTGACTTAGGAAAAATTACCCTAATCCAATATTCTTGAAATTTTAAGACCTCTACTTGTTTCTAAAAATTTATCTTCCTTATCCAAGAATTTTGCATCTCTTTAGTATGTTATTTCTAATTTTTTTCCTATTAGGTTTTTCCCTCTTTATCTATTCTCTTAATGTTAGAAACATTTTCTATGCATATACATAAGGTGGAGAATTTCTAAGGATTATATTTCCTTATATATCTAAAATATTGTCTAATAAATTTTATTTCCTTAATTACATATTTATGTACTTTTATCAATAAAAGAAATGAAATTAGGGATGTTACACATAACGTCAACAACATTTTAATGATCACTAATCTTACTAGGTATGTCAAATTAAGGCAGCCCAGGCAGCATGTAATACTAAAATAGAAAAAAAAATAGAAAGGAAAACAAAAGTCAGAGGAGCTTCCTTGAGATACATACAGGATTGCTGCAGTAAACTTGTAGCATCAACCTGATCAAGAGTTTGATGCACTTCGAAGTCTACTCCTCTGTTGGACTAATTTATGTGGGCTTGGGAGCTTTGCTTTTCCCTTTTGTTGTGCTGCCATTCTTTTTGCAATCAGTTCCTCATCCTCTGAGGACTCTTCTTCCTCCACAGCCCTTTGTGGGCTTTTTCGTTTCCTCTGGCCTGGGGGAGTTCTTGTTCCTCTTCACTCTACAGTTCAGGTTCCCCACTTCCTTGCCCAAAGAGGGTGCTTAATATATTTGTAGGGAATTGAGGGAATGAGAAAAATTGCTTGAAATTTTGTTCTAGAGTCTGCTGTAGGGCAATGTCTTTCTGGTGTTAATATTGCCAGAACTTTTACTAATGCTTCATGAAGATGGATTGCTATTTTAGGATGGATACTTACTGCTTTAATAGTAAGTTTAATCTTTCCTCTGTTTGCTGGTGGTGGCTCAAAGTTGAGGGTGCTTATCCTTCGGTGTGTGGGGGTTCTTGGTTGTGTGCCAGTGGACCTTGTTCACCTTTATCTTGTACAATTCATGCTATGGCTACAGAATTAATTGCACCTCCAACCTAAATATCTCTTCCTCTAGTGAGATTGGAACTTTGCTAGCCAAGCACAGCAAGGTAATCAAGGAAGGGAAAAGCATGCTTCCCTTCTTCCGATTGGCACACACCTTAATTATTCAGAGATAACCCGGCCCACATTGATGGCTTTCCCCGATATAATTGCGTATACCATGGCTACCCGGTGTCGACTAATGGTTTGCCCATGAGTAAAGGGCAGGAGATGATTCTTTATAAAGTGGTACCATATCTTTGCTGCCAGAAGCAAGGATGCCCTATTCACTGTTGAGACCCCTTGGGAAGACTTATCCTATGTTGTTCCTGGTATACACACCTTCTGCAACATTTTTTTCTAGTCCTTTTCTTTCAGAGAGCCTAATTATTTTTCTTAGTCATCTTCTTCATCATTCAACTGGTAGGCAGCGTTGATAGCATAGGAGTCAAATGGCACCCGAATTTCTCTTACCCTCACCCAGTTTGCAGTGTCTTTCAGAAAATTAGTGTAGAACTCCCTCACCAATGGAATCACGATAGATTGAGGGTGTTTACCAAAGTCTTTCCAACCCCTCTGCTTCACCACTGCTGCAATGTACTTCAATACTCCTAAATCATCGGCATTTGTAAAGGTGAAACCTTTCTCCTCACAAAATGTCCACTGAACTATTTTCTCGTCGTGTCTCTTCTGGGTCTCCTTTGAAGTAAATTTCTTTGCCTTGCTAGCCTTCTTAGCGATTGTCTTCACTCTCGGCATAGTTTGCAGATGAAGGATGTTCAAAGATAAAGTACCAACCTTTCTCAGAGAATTTCTAAAAGGGCGAAGGAGTAAATCTTGGCTATGAGCACAACAAGGGTCTCTGGGACTTCTTCACGATTGCACCGACTGCATGAGTTGAATGGGCACTTTGTAGTTGGCTGAGAGGGATTGAGGCTTCATGTCTTAAGAGTGACTTTTAGCTTTCCCGCTCTCCTTTTTTTTGCGATCGGGCTTAAAATGTTGGGCTCCCATTTTTTTCTTCATGCCAATCTTTTCCAGCCCAGCATTGTCAATATGGCCCAACTTCGTTCTTCGTCTTGCCAGAGGAGAACTCCTTGCTTCATGGGAAGCTGCTATAGCAATTATGTGGCAATTCCTTTTCTTCATTGGTTGCTATAGAGTTGTCTTTGCTATGGAAATTTTTTGGCAAATTATTGTGAACTACAATTTCAAGTTTGATGCTCCTTTTGGCTTGAAAAGTTTAACACGCTAAAATTAAAATCAAAATTCAAGCTACTTAACAACTATTAAATGAAATGTAAAATTACAAAAGCATAGGTTGCCTCCCATAAGCGCTTGTTTTATAGTTGACAACCCGACTACTTCCCTTTCATCCTTCTTATAATTGAATTGAGGTGTGTTGGCATTCCACATCACCTCCAAGGTAGTATTTGATCCTTTGTCCATTTACCTTGAATGTTATCCCTGATTTTTCTTCTTCCAATTCAATAGCTCCGAAGGTTAAAAATTGGTTAATGTGATAAGGACCAGATTAGCGAGATCTCAGCTTTCCAAGGAATAGAGTCAATCTGGAATTGAACAACAAAACTTGCTATTCTACTTCAAAGTCCCGTGGCTGTATTTTCTTGTCATGCCATTGCTTGGTTTTCTCTTTGTAGAGCTTAGCGTTCTCATAGGACTACCTATGGAACTCATCCAATTCATTCAGCTGCAGTATTTTTTTCTCACCCGCATCCTCCAAATTCAAATTGAAATTCTTGATTGTCTAGTAAGCTCGATGCTCTAACTCTACTGGCAAATGACAAACCTTTCCAAACATTAGATTGTATGTAGACATTCTTAAAGGAATTTTATAGGATTTTCAATAAGCCTATAATGCGTCATCCAACCTTGAAGACCAGTCCTTTCTCGTTGGGCCAACTGTCTTTTCCAGGATTCTCTTGATTTTTCTGTTTGAAATTTTAGCATAGCTACTAGTTTGGGGACGGTATAGAGTTGCCACCTTGTGTGTTACCCCATACTTAGCCAACAATGCTTCAAACTATCTATTATAGAAGTGAGACCCTCCATCACTAATGATTGCTCTTAGAGTTCCAAATCTGGTGAAGATGTTTTTCTTTAGGAATCTTGTGACATCTTTTGCATCATTGGCTAGAAAAGCTCATACTTCCACCCACTTTGAAACATAGTCAATAGCAACTAGAATATATTGATTCCTAAAACTCAAAGGAAATGGCCCCATGAAATTGATTCCCTATACATCAAACAATTCCACCTCCAAAATGTTGTTCAAAGAAATTTCATGTCTTCTTGATATATTCCCCACTCTTTAGAACCTATCACATTGCATCACAAAAGAGTTGGCATCTTTAGATAATGAAGGCCAATAAAATCCTGCCTGTAATATTTAGCTTGCAGTCCAGATTCCTCCAAAGTGGCCTCTATAGGGTGAGGCATGGCATTGTTGTAGGATAGTCTTTATTTCTTCCTTTAAAATGCATCTCCTAATCATCTGGTCAACACACTACTTAAAGAGATATGGTTTGTCCTAATGATAGGATTTTACCTCATGTAAAAATTTCTTTTTCTGTTGTGATGTCAAATGTGGTGGGAGTAGCCCACTCAACAAGTAATTCACATAATCAGCATACCATGACATATGAGTTTGGGAAATGAAAAAAAGTTTCTCATACGGGAAAGTCTCATTAATTTCCTCTACATTTTCTTTGTCTTGTTCAAGTCTAGAAAGGTGGTCAGCTACTTGATTCTCAGTTCCCTTTCTATCCTTGATTTCCAAATCAAACCCTTGTAATAGAAGTACCCATCGGATGAGCCTCAGCTTTAAATCCTTCTTTTTCACTAACTGTTTGATGGTAGAGTGCTCAGTATACACAATAACATTTGTGCCAACTAAGTAAGATCTAAACTTTTCAAAGGCAAACACAACTGCAAGGAGCTCTTTCTCTGTTACAGTGTAATTCAGTTAATCCCCTTGTAGTGTCTTACTAGCATAGTATATGGAGTGAAACACTTTGTTCCTATGCTGGCTGAGAACAAATCCTAAAGCTACATCACTTGTGTCACACATGAGCTCAAATGGGGAGGTCCAATCTGGTGCCACAATAACTGGTGCTGTACTCAGTTTCTCCTTAAGATCACAGAATGCTTTCATGCAATCCTCGTCGAAGTAAAATGCTCTGTCTTTCTCGAGTAGATTGCATAGAGGCTTAGCAACTTGGAAAAATCTTGAATGAACCTTCTGTAAAATCCTGCATGCCCAAGGAAGCTTCTAATAACCTTCACTAAAGTGGTGGGAGGCAGCTTCTCAATGATCTTCACTTTGGCCTTATCAACTTCTAGCCCCTTTTGAGAGACTTTGTGTGCTAACACTATTCCTTCTTTCACCATGAATTGGAACTTCTCCCAATTCAATACAAGGTTTGTCTCCTCACACCTATGGAGAAATTTAGGTAGATTTCCCAAACACAAGTCAAAAGAGTTTCCAGAAACAGAAAAGTCATCCATGAAAATCTCCATAAACTGCTTTACCATTTTGAAGAAAATTGCCATCATGCATCTTTGAAAGGTGGCTGGAGCATTACATAGCCCAAATGGCATTCTCCAAAATTTGAAAGTCCCATATGGGCACGTGAACGTGGTCTTGTGCTGGTCCTTGGGTGCTATGGCAATCTGGTTGTACCCCGAATACCCATCCAGAAAGCAGTAGTACTCTCTTCTAACAAGCATGTCTAACATTTGATCAATGAATGGCAAGGGGAAATGGTCTTTTTTGGTGCTCTTATTTAGCTTCCTGTAGTCCATGAAAATTCTCCAACCAGTCATGACTTTAGTTAGGATTAACTCATTGTTTTCTTCTCCTCTCTTTCTCTCTTTTCCTCACTCTACCTTGCTTCTATTTTTTCTCTCCCTCACTTGGACGAAATTATAATGTTATAAGGGTGGGTTTTGCTTAAATAATCTATCAAGTGGTTCACCTTTCATGATCATGGGTCTACCTTATCACAATTAAGATGCACTTGGTTTTTTTTTGGGTAAGATAACTCATGTTCTTGTCTTCCTCTCCATTAGTTAAGATATGCATAGCAAAAGGAGATTTGTATTTTAAAAATTGTGATAAAATGTTCTTAAGACAAGGGACGAGGTCCCCTTGATTTAGGGATTCATTTCTTTTTTCTTTTGTGTCACTCAAGTATGATAAGTTTGCCATTCTAGGTGGTAAATTTTTAGCCCTTGAGTATCCCTTGCTTGGCTGAAATTATTTATATAGGATAAGGATATTTTGTCATAATGCTATTTATTATTACCCCCTTGTTGAAATTATGAATGTAGGATATAGATGTTTTGTCCTAATGCCATGTTTTTTTACCTACTTGTTGAAATTATGAATATAGGATATAGATTAGGTCACATGACATTAGGACAAAACATCTTGAGATCCCTAAATGGAAATGAGACAGTATTTCGATGGACTTTGTCCTGGGTTTACCTAAGACTTCAGTTGGACATGACTCTATCTGGGTAATAGTTGACAGATTAACCAAATCTGCCCATTTTTTTCCCATAAAGATTAACTATTCATTGGACAAATTGGCCCAGTTGTATGTCTAGGAAATAGATAAACTGATTGGGATTCCCGTAAATATCGTTTCTAATAGAGATTCGAGATTTACGTCGAGGTTTTGGAAGTTGTTGTAGGAAGATTTTGGAAGCCAGTTGCGGTTTAGTACTGTCTACCATCCTCAGATTGACGGGCAGATAGAACGAAAAATTCAAACCCTAGAAGATAAGTTGAGGGCTTGTGTGATAGAGCAAGGTAAAGGATGGGATAAATACTTAACTTTAGTAGATTTTTCTTATAATAATAGCTATTACTCTATTATTAAGATGACCCCCTATGAAGCTTTATACGGTAGAAAGTGTCGATCTCCACAATGTTGGTTTGAGGTAGGAGAAAAGAACTTACTGGGTTTTGATCTAATTCAACAAACTATTGAACAAATTAGGATAATACGAGACAAAATACTCACAGCTCAGAGTCGGAAAAAGAGTTACTATGATAAGAGACATAGACCTCTGGAGTTTAAGGAAGGAGACCATGTATTTTTGAAACTTTTCCCGACTACTAGAGTTGGTAGGTCTCTCAAAACTAGAAAGTTAAGTCTGCGATTTTTGGGACCATATCAAATTCTGAAGAAAGTGGGGACGTTAGCATATCAAGTTGCCCTCCTGATAACTTTAATTCATTAGAGTTTCTCTATGCTTTTCTATGGATATTTACTATGCATTTTGATTTATTAGCATTCATGCCCTCTGATTTAATAGAATGTTTTGCCTCCTATGGATACAAGATCACCCATTCTGTTTGTTGTGACAATTCAGTATACATGCGCGGCAATTAAAGCAGTAAACCAAGTGATGTTGGGTAATCTTAGTCCTTTTTAATATGATGCATATGATGGGAAGCTGATTCTTTATGATATGGTGCAAGTGGTAGGGAGTCATGGTTGTTGCAACAGGTCCAACCACTACCCAGCAGGGGAAATTGAGCACCTAGCTGACATAGCAAACTGCTGGAGGTACAAGAACTATTTCCACTACTGGAAGTGGAGAGAAAGCTGCTGGCAGAGGTGCTGGCCAAAAAGCAGGAAGAATTTTAGTAGACCAGGTCATTTTAATGGGACCACAAGGCTTGCCTATAAAAGGCAGAAAACAGAAAGCACAAAAAAGAGACGCAAGGAGACAGAAAGGAAAATAGAAAAAAGGAAGCCTAGAAATCCCTTACGGGAGTGGGCTGTGAGGATACACTCTAGCCTAGGACGGGCTAACCCTGCATGGTGAAGCACTGAAACAAGGAAGAGGACTGCTGTTGAGGATTCCTTTCATCTTTTTTTGTGTTTTCATTGTTTAGCAGGAAATTGCATTTCTTTTCCTATAGTTGTATTACTCTTCACTGCATACTAGTTATTCGAATGCTTGTAATCAGTTTGGATATGAGGCTGGGCTAAATTTCCAGCTAGGGTTGTAGACGGGTTGCAGTGAACACATGCACATTTTAATTTACCAATGATTTTGCTGTAACATTGTTGTGTCATTCAACTGTGTTTGTATGTCTTAACTTCTTCTGCTAATTGAAATTTGTTAGAAGAAGGCTGAGGCTAACATTGACCTAGAAAGGTGGTGGAGGCTGGAGAAAGAGTTGGATGTATGGGCATAACTAGTATAGGAATACATGGTTGTCCCATTTAACCCAATAGTTAGGACTTCAAGTACAACTCTGGGGTTGGGATTGATGCAGGAATGTGTGTCCAAACCCCAGGAGTACATGGAATGGTAGTCTGGAAAGACCCCATTCAAAAGAAGACTAGGCACTGAAGCAATTGCTATAGCAATTTCTAGAGCAAAATGAGTGCAGAAGTTCATGGCAACCCTGAAGCAACCCTAGTTCACCTAATATCTGTTTCTTTCATAACCTAGTATCCCTTAACTTAATTAAGGTCTTGTTTAGTTTGTTTAACCTTAATTTCTCCTGAACATTAAAACTTATGAACACACAGCATTTTGCTACAACATTTCATGAGTCAAAGCATTCTATAGTAGTTTCTAGTACACTCCTTATAGGATGATACTCACTCTTCATTATATTACTTGGTCACGACACGTGCACTTGCGTTCTGACATTGCATATATACTTTGCAACCAATAAGTTTTTGGCGCCGTTGCCGGAGAGTGTCAACTTGAAAATTATTATTAGATATTTGACTGTGTGAAGGACTTTATCTTTTAGTCACTCTAGTGTCATTTTGGCCAGGTGAACGCAGTGCATGAGTAGGTCCGAAAGAGATATACTGCCTCTAGATCTAGAGATAGAAAGAACGCTTCTAAGAAGAAGGAGAGGACTGTTGGGACCTCAGCAACAAGTAGAAATGGCCAACTAGAACGGAGTAGACAATATGGATGATAGAGATAGAGTCCTGAATGCTTGTGTTCAACTAAACCTGAATGGGTTGAACCCAAGCATTGTAAGACCAGAAATTAAAGCTCTTCATTTTGAGCTCAAGTCGGTAATGTTTTAGATGCTGCAGATTGCAGGGCAATTTAGTGGAATGCCTACGGAGGACCCTCACCTTCACCTGAGAGTATTCATCGAAGTCACTGATGCTTTCAAAATGAATGGGGAGACAGATGAAGTTCTCAGGCTGAAATTGTTCCCCTACCCATTAAGAGATCGAGCTAGAGCATGGTTAAACTCTCTGCCACCCGATTCTATTGTTAACTGGAGTGATTTGGTAGAGAAGTTTCTAGTAAAATACTTTCCACCTACCAAGAATGCAAGATTAAGGAATGATATCACATCTTTCTAGCAACTAGACAGGGAATCGCTATATGACACTTGGGAAAGGTACAAAGAGCTGCTACGGAGATGTCCCCATCATGGAATCTCGTACTGCATTCAGATGGAGACCTTTTATGATGACCTTAATGCTCAAACACGAACCATAATGGATGCAGTAGCTAATGGGGCACTTCTGTCCAAAACATACAATGAGGCACATGAGCTGCTCGAAAGAATGGCTAGCAATAAGTATCAATGGCCTATGGATAGAGTTTCAACTAGAAAGAAAACAACAGGCAAGCATAAAGTGAGTGAAGTCACTTCTCTCACAGCCCAGCAAGCTTCATTAGTAAATGTCTTGAAAAACCAGCAACTGAGTCGCACTCAAGCAGTTGATGCAGTCCCGAAGAATGGAGTATCTTTTGTTCTGTACAATGGGCCTCATTTATTCGAAAGCTGTCCCTCAAATCCAGAGCAACAATAATCCCTATTCAAATTCGTATAACCCGGGTTGGAGGCAGCATCCCAATTTTTCTTGGAGTAACTATAGTACTGGACAGGGAAGCAACTCTACCCCACAAAGACCACAGGCCCCCCCAGGATTTCAGCAGTAAAGGCATCAGTTTAATGAAACTCCCACTTCATTGGAGTCCCTACTGAAGGAATATATGGCAAGAAATGATGCTGTGATCCAGAGTGAAGTTGCATTATTGAGGAATCTGGAGACCCAAGTTGGGCAGCTTGCCGATGAGTTAAAAAGCAGACCTCCAGGGATGCTTCCAAGCAATACTGAAGTCCCTTGGAGAGAAGGGAAAGAGCACTGCAAGGCTATAGCTCTTAGGAGTGGAAAAGTAGTGGAAGCACCCCAAGCAAAGAGACAGGACCAAAAAGACCCTATTGTACCCCTAGAAAAGAAGAAAGACAAGCAAAGGTAGGTGGAAGAGGCAAGTGAAGAAGCAGGCGTCTCTGGAGAAAAGTCTGTAGCTTTGCCATAGCAAAATGCTGCAGCTCTGCCACAGCAAAATACTGCATCTTTGCCACAGCAAAACGTTCAGCAAACTAAGCTACCTCCACCATTTCCTCAAAGATTCCAAAAATAGTAGAATGACTATCAGTTCAGAAGATTCTTGGATGTCCTCAAGCAGCTGCACATTAACATCCCCTTGGTGGAAACATTAGAGCAAATGCCAAACTATGTAAAGTTCATGAAGGACATGTTGATCAAAAAGAGAAGATTTGGGGAATTTGAGACTGTTGCTCTCACACGAGAATGTAGTGCTATGCTGCAGAATAAGCTGCCTCCCAAACTCAAGGATTCAGGTAGCTTCACCATACCTTGTTCCATTGGGAACTAATATTTTGGCAAAGCCCTTTGTGACTTGGGAGCAAGCATCAACTTCATACCAATGCCTATATTCAAGAAGCTGGGGATTGGAGAAGCAAGGTCTACCATGGTCTCACTATAATTGGTAGACAGATCCATTGCACATCCAGAAGGGAAAATCGAGGATGTCCTAGTTAAGGTGGACAAATTCATTTTCCCAGTAGATTTTATAATACTAGACTATGAAGCTGATGTAGAAGTGCAAATTATTTTAGGCAGGCCATTCCTAGCAACTGGCCAAACCTTAATTAATGTCCAAAAAGGGAAACTAACCATGAGGGTATAAGATGAGCAGGTTACATTCAATGTATTCCAGTCTATGGAATTTTCTAGTGAAGTAGAAGAATTTTCGGTTGTTTTTGTGATAGTCACATTAACATCAGAGCAGTTTAAAAAAATACTGCAATGGCCCATCACCAGTTGTATGAATAGATAACTCAGATTCAGAGAGGGAAAACAAGAAAGAATGAGCCTGGATTGAAGCCAGACATGGCACTGGGAAGCAGGGGCCGATGAATGAGCTATTAAACATGTCCTCACTAGAAGCAAAGCTGCCAAAAGCATCAGTAGAGGAACCATCAATCTTGGAGTTGAAGCCATTACCAGCACATCTCAAGTATGCATATCTAAGAGAAACAACCACTCTTCATGTGATCATTTCAACACTCTTGACAGAAGAGCAAGAGGAGAAACTAGTCTTGACGTTGAAAAGATTTAGAAAAGCTATTGGTTGGACCCTTGCTAATATTAAGGGTATGAGTCCCTTATTTTGTATGCATAAGATCCTTTTGGAGAGCAATGAAAAATGGTCCATTGAACCCCAATAGAGGCTCAATCCAATAATGAAGGAGGTGGTGAAAAAAGAAATCATCAAGTGGTTAGATGCTGGGATTATTTACCTCATATCAGATAGTTCCTGGGTTAGTCCAATCCAATGTGTTCCTAAGAAAGGGGGCATAACTGTGGTGGAAAATGAAAACAATGAGCTGATCCCCACCAAGGTGGTGACTGGCTGGAGGATTTGTATGGAACATTTGTGTTCCTTATGGCACATTTGCATTTTGAAGGATGCCGTTTGGGTTATGCAATGCTCCAGCAACTTTTTAGTGATGCATGATGGCAATTTTCACAGAAATGACTGAGCAATTTGTGGAAATTTTCATAGATGACTTTTCAGTTTTCAGGGACTCCTTCGACTTATGTTTGGGAAACCTTGCTAAGGTCCTACAAAGGTGCAAGGAAAAAAACTTGGTGCTGAACTGGGAGAAGTGTCAATTTATGGTGAAAGAGGGGATTGTGCTGGGACATAAAGTCTCTTAAGATGGACTAAAGGTTAACAAAGCCAAAGTAAAAATCATAGAGAAGCTGCCTCCTCCCACCTCAGTCAAGGGCATCAAAAGCTTCCTTGGCCATGCAGGATTCTACAGGAGGTTTATTAAGGACTTCTCCAAGGTTGCTAAACCACTATGCAGTTTGCTAGAGAAGGACATAATTTTCTTCTTTGATGAAAATTGCATGACAACATTCTGTGACCTCAAGAAGAAATTAAGTACAATACCAGTGATTGTGGCACCAGACTGGACTTCTCTATTTGAGCTAATGTGTGACGCAAGTGAAGTAGCATTAGGAGCCGTCCTTGGGCAGTGCATGAATAAAATTTTTCATTCTATATATTATGCAAGCAAAACACTACAAGGGGCCCAGCTCAACTACACAGTAACAGAGAAGGAGCTGCTTGCAGTGGTATTTGCTTTTGAGAAATTCAGATCATATTTGGTAGGAGCAAAAGTAATTGTGCACACAGACCATTTTGCCATCAAACACCTGGTTAAGAAGAATGATTCCAAGCCTAGACTATTTGATGGGTGCTTTTGCTCTAGGAATTCGATCTAGAGATCAGGGATAGAAAGGGAACTAAGAATAAGGTGGTAGACCATCTCTCCAGACTGGAACAGGACAGCGTAGAGGCAGAAGAAATTAATGAGAAATTCCCAGATGAACAATTCTTCCTCATGTCCCAAGCTGGTGTGCCATGGTATGGTAACTATGTAAACTACCTGGTGAGTGGCCTGCTCCCATCGGACTTGACGTCATAGTAGAAGAAGAAATTTTTGCACGATGTGAATTCATATTACTGGGATAAACCATACCTCTTCAAGCAGTGTGCTGATAAGATGATAAGAAGATGCATTCCCAGCGAAGAGATGGAGCAAATCCTACAGCAATGCCATGCTTCACCCTATAGAGGCCACTTTAGAGGAGTGAGGACTATAAACAAAGTACTGTAGGCAGGGTTCTACTAGCCTTCTCTATTCAAGGACTCCCACTCTTTTGTGTTGCAATGCGACAGGTGCCCGAGAATAGGAAACATATCCAGAAGACATGAAATGCCGCTGAACAACATTCTAGAAGTGGAATTATTCGATGTATGGGGAATAGATTTCATGGGCCCATTCCCTTCGAGTTTTGGGAACTAATACATCCTAGTAGCTGTTGACTACGTCTCAAAATGGGTAGAAGCAAGTGCATTTCCAACTAATGAGGCAAAGGTGGTAACCAAATTTCTGAAGAAGAACATTTTTACAAGGTTTGAAACCCGCAGAGCCATTATCAGCGATAGAGGATCCCACTTCTGCAACAGGCAATTCGGAGCACTGCTGGACAAATATGGAGTAAGGCACAAGGTGGCAACACCATATCATCCACAAACCAGTGGGCAGGCTAAAATCTCTAATAGAGAAATCAAGAGGATACTGGAGAAAACGGTTGGCCCAACTAGGAAGGATTGGTCCTTAAGGCTGGATGATGCATTGTGGGCCTATAGAACAACCTATAAAATACCGTTGGGTATGTCACCATGCTAGTTGGTGTTTGGTAAGGCTTGTCATCTACCAATAGAGCTAGAGCATCAGGCATATTGGGCAGTGAAAGAGTTAAATTTGAATTTGGGAGCTGTGGCTGAGAAAAGGATGCTGCAGCTAAATGAGCTGGATGAATTCTATGGTCAGGCTTATGAGAATGCCAAGCTATACAAGGAGAAAGCAAAGCAATGGTATGACAAGAAAATACAACTGAAGGACTTCAAAGTAGGTCAGAGAGTGCTGTTGTACAACTTTAGGCTAACCTTATTCCTTGGGTAATTAAAATCTCGTTGGTCTGGTCCCTTCCGCATCAGCAAAGTCTTCCCTTTTGGAACTGTTGAACTGGAAGAAGAAAAGGAAGGAAGGACATTCAGGGTTAACAGACAACGGATCAAGTGCTGCCTGGGAGGTGATGTGGATCGCCAGCACACCTCAATCCAATTGCAATAGGGATGAACAGGGAAGAAGTCAAGCCGTTGACTTTAAAACAAGCGCTCATGGGAGGCAACCCATGTTTAATTCATTTTTGTTTTATTTTACAATTATTAGGTAGCTTAAATTGTGACTCTAATATCATTTGTGTTCATTTCGCAAGATAGGGAAAACATCAGTCTGAAGGTTAGTTTTTTTACCTTGCCGCAGTAAAAGCGTGTGAAAGCTAGTCTTTGCTTTGCTGTAGCAAAAGCGTGTGAAAGCCAACTTTTGTCACAAGACTTGCTGCAGCAAAATCATAGGAAAGCCAATTTTTGCCATAAGAATTGCTGCAGTAAAAGCGCTCAGCCCTGAAGTAAGGAGTCCTCCCTTGATAAAGAAGCGGTGTTGGACAAAGAAAGGAGTTTACATATGCTGGGTTGAAGAAACGCATGAAGGGGCACCCAAAGGCTTGAGCCAAAAAGAGACGTTGTTTAAAAAAAGGGGCGGGAAAACCTTGAGATTCCCATAAGTCACGTCCACACCCGCTCATTTCACCCAACCCAGTCTGGTGTACCCAATAGCCTCTACAAGTCTCTCTCAATCGCTTCACATCCTAAGTGCTCTATTGTGCTCTCATACCCTTCACATCCTGGAACCCCCTTGCACAGAAGAAGACCTGCATCTCTAAGAATATCCATGAGCCAACAATGACAAGGGTCAAGACCGTCGTACAGAAGGCAAGCAAGATGCATAAGTTTACCTCTGAAGAAAATAAGAGGCAACACGATGAGGAAACTGTTCAGAGGACCTTTTGTGCTGAAAAAGGCTTCACCTTTTCACTACTTTAACATATGGGTCTGTCATGTTTGTGGTAGTAGTGGTGAAGCAACGAGGATGGGAAACCTTCGCCAATCACCCCAAGCCTGTCCTTATCCCTCTGGTAAGAGAGTTCTATGCCAACTTTTAGCAAAATGCCAAGGAATGGGTCAAAGTCAGGGAGACCCGGGTGTTATTCGACCAAGCCACTATCAACAAAGCCTAAAAATTACCCGATGAGGATGATGACTATGAAGCACATTTAGAGGCTTTGCAAGACCATGACTGGCAAGCAATGCTAGCACATGTATGCATCCCAGGCACCAACTTGGACAGATCTTCTCAGGGTGCTGCAACCATCAATCGAGTTTCCTTGATGCTTGAGGCAAAAGTTTGGTATCATTTTCTAAAGACTCGCCTTTTGCCCTCCACTCATGGGAAAACGGTGAGCAGAGATAGGATGGCTATGGTCGACGCCATTATTTTAGGAAAGTCTATTAATGTAGGCAGGGTCATCAACAAGCAAATCAGAGTGCGCTAGTCACAAAAAAGGGAAGTCCTTGCCTCATCACCCTGCTGTGCCAGAATAGCAAGGTGCATATCTCAATGGATGAGGAGACACTCAAGGGGGCATCCCCATAAGCACCATCACTATAGCTTGAATTTTCCAAGAAAAAGGTGAACCAAATCCACCAACTGCCACACAAGCCCTACTACACTCTGAACGCCAAGCTGCCTCCACCTCTGCCCCTTATTCGGCTGATAAGACCT
This sequence comes from Gleditsia sinensis, assembly GCA_037074535.1. Classification (NCBI taxonomy): domain Eukaryota; kingdom Viridiplantae; phylum Streptophyta; class Magnoliopsida; order Fabales; family Fabaceae; genus Gleditsia; species Gleditsia sinensis. The sequence goes on from CM073467.1 coordinate 41,175,991, forward strand.
TACAGCTACTATTGCAGCAGCAAACCACCATCTTGTAGTAGCAAGCTTTGTTCCTCAAACACCAGCACACCTTCTGGAAATACCAATAAAAGAGGGATATGGCCCTCCAAAAAATGCTCGAGCAAAATTTCAAGCAATTCTTCCCCTTTCCAAACTTTCCCTTGGACCTACTGCACTACACAACTAGAGAAGAACAGCAGGCCCCTAAGCCTCAGTCTGAAGAGGGCCAAGAGTCCCAAGACTCCTCCCACAACCATGAGAAGTAACCATGCCCACCGAGGACTCATGAGGAAGAAGAGTCCTTAGACGATGATGAGCCACTTGTAAAGAGGGCCGCAACCATGCAGAAAGGGAAGGCCAAACTCCAAAGCCCACAAAGATCAACTCAATGAAGGAGTAGGCTCTGTAGCGCCTCAAAGTCTTAAGGGGGTCAATGCCACTAGGGTGCTGCAGCATCCCAGCAAGCACCCTCGGGAAGTCCCTTTACCTTCTATTTCCTTTATGTTGTTTTAGTATTTTCACTCTGCTTTGCATGATGTTGTTCCTGTTTTAGTATTTTTCCTCTTTTATGGGTTTTGTAATATAATCAGCAGTAGGGACACTGCTCCTCTTTAAGTTTGGGGGGGATGGAATTGATGTTTGCTCTGGTGTTTGCTTTAGAGGTTGTTTTGATGTTTGTTGGTTCTGTTGGAATGATTTGTTTGTGTGTTTGTGTCCTGATTGATGGTGTGTAAAAAAAAATTCCAGGTCTGTCAAGTAGGAAGCTTTACCAATTATGAAGCCCTTATAATCACTCCTTTTCTTTTTCATTTTACAAAAAATATAAAAAAAGAAGAGAAAAAGAGACATTGTGACTATCTTGTTCTGTTTTTGGCATGTTACTAGTCCTAGGAAGCTCTAGGAGGAAGGACTGGGAAATTTGCATGCTAATCCCATACAATTGAAACCTTCCCTCATGAGCACAGAGCCTTGATTTGTCTTAGCATGGTAAAACTTGGTAATTTTTCAGGAAGAGGTCCTAGGATTTTTGAGTTAATGTTGAGAGTCCCTTAAACAATCCTCTGGATGACCACAGGAAGCATGTGCATAAGGCTTAAGTTTGGGGGAAGATGAAAAGAAGAAAGAAGTGGTTGCCACTCCAATGCTTCTGTTGTCCCTTAGTAACTAAGGGTATGCATGAGCCCCATGTGTACTTTTATGTAAAACAGTGACATCAGGGTATGAGTAAAATAGTGCTAAACGGTGATAGTGCTGAGTAACCGGGTGCCTTCATATCAAATGTTGGCATTCGCATCAAAAGGAACCAATGACCGGTGTTGCAACAAAAAAATAATAATAATAAAATAAATAAATAAATAAATAAATTTTTATCCACCCCCCTTAATTGCTGTTATAGTTGTGCCTCTAATGTGTGCCATCTTGTTCTGGTTAAGGTTAAGGGGACTTGATACATTAGCATGTAAAATCATAGGACCTTGACTGATCTTGATCCAAGTACTTCCTGATGAACTGACCATATCACACACACAATCAAAAAGGAGGTTTCAGGTGAGGAAAGGAGAAGACATGCAGTATTTTCTAAATAACTCTGAAAGTTGAGGGCTAGCAATAGTGCCATATGGAACTAAACAAAGGGGGGATAGAACTTAGTAAAAGCTGTTCAATGGATAAAGTAAATTGCTTCAGGACAAGCAAACCTTTAAGTTTGGGGGAATTGATAACTCTAATTCATTAGAGTTTCTCTATGCTTTTCTGTGGATATTTACTATGTACTTTGATTTATTAGCATTCATGCCCCCTAATTTAATAGAATGTTTTGCCTCCTATGGATACAAGATCATCCATTCCGTTTGCTGTGATAATTTAGTATACATGCACGGCAATTAAAGTAGCAAATCGAGTGATGTTGGGTGATCTCGGTCCTTTTTAATATGATGCATATGATGGGAAGTTGATTCTTTATGATATGGTGTAGGTGGCAGGTGATGAGTGAGTTTCATACTCATAAATTAAATATTTTCATCTTATCTTTTGCCATAATTAAGCATAAATCTCCCTTACTTGTCTTTAGTTTTGTGTCTTTCTTACAGATGGAGAGAATAGTAGAAAATGGACTTAATTGGAGGAATCAGAGTTAAATTGTGGTTCTATGGGAATGATGTCTATAAATCAAGCAGATAAAACAAATTCATTAAGGATGGCTGAGTAAGGAGCATTATCATATTGTCTCTTGAGACGCATCCTAATGGATATATGCACAAATTTATTCTTGATTTATGATCACATTTCCTAAAGAACTAAAACATAAAGATTCAAGGCAAAGCACCCAATGTTGAGAATATGTTTGTTGGTTGCAGTCTAGCCCAACCTTGCTGTAGTACTTGGGCCATATCTCCGAAAATACATATCCAATATGTATGAAATTTGGTAGGTGTGTAGCTGACACAATTGGGTACAACTTTCATGTTCAAGCGGTCAGAACATACAGACATTAAAAGGGCCAACAGTGGGCTAGAAGAGAATCTGACTACTGCTACAGTCCAGCCCGACTTTGCTCTAGTATTTTGACCATAACTCACACATTACGTATCCAATTTGTCCACAATTTGTCTTGACGGAAAGCTAATGAAAGTTTCTACAACTTTCTTGTTGATGAAGTCAGAAAATTCGGCGGTTTTCAAGACGATATTCAAGGATCAATTTTGGTGCACATGATGGAATTCAAATTGTCAACTTTGTACAACTTCCTACCTAACAATTTTGACAATTACCACACCAACCACACTTAATTGTATCTATAAATAGAAGGCTTGAGAGGTTTTTGGAGAGCTTTGGATAGAGCTTGGGAAAGCTTTGTTGGAATTATATGAACTTGTAATGTTATTCTCTCTTTAGACATCTTGTATTTTTCATTTTCTTTCGTAATATTATCATGTTTCTTCATCTTTCATTTCACTTTCTTGCCTTGATTATGGAGAACTAATCTCCTAATGCTAAGGTGAAAGGGTGAAACTCTTGGTATGAGAATAATAATTTATCTAACTCTTAATCTTAATGTTTATCTTTGATATTGTATTTACCTTCCTATTTCTTTTCTCATAATTATTTCTTAATGGCTGGTTTTATTATACCGCCGATTTCTTGTTATGTTATTGGCTGGTTTTATTAGACCGCCTATCTCTTATTATTTTCATGGTTGGCTTTGCCACCTACTTTATTTTATTTTACTATTGGTTGGCTTTGACACCTATTCTATTTCATTTTATTTTGTTATGTTAATTAATTTTCTACCTTTCATTTCTTGCATAAGTTAATCTTGTAAAATGTGAATTTTGATATATTGTAGACAATCTTTGGCACAATAAATGCTTGAATCAATCTTGATTTATTGTAGACAATATGGTGATTGGCACAATTTATGCTTGAATCCATTTACAAGTTATCTTTTGTATCTTTGTATTTTTAATCTTGTAAAGTGTGAACCTTGATACATTGTAGACAATTTTTGGCACAATAAATACTTGAATCACTCTTGATTTATTGTAGACAATATGGTGATTGGCACAATGTACGCTTGAATCCATTGTACAAGAATGTTTTAATTATTAGAAAGGAGGTAAATATAATTCATGTATAAAAAAAGTTGAGCTTAAATTAACATATCATCCGATTAGAACTTTATTCGTGTAAAGATTCTAATTGAGTAATAAAAGAGTTAAATTTATTTTTATTCGATATACCAAGAGTGGATCCCCTAACCTTAGCAAGCTTCTTTACCTTGAATACATCTTCATTTAATTTCAGTATATTAGTTCTTTGCATATTTTGTTTAATATTCCTCTCACAAAACAAGACATTGGGAACTAGGTTAGAAGTATTTAATTTGGATCTAAATTAGAATTTTCTCTTAATTGGCAATCCTTGTGGGATCGACCTTGCATACCACTAAATCTATACCCCAATAGATTCGTGTACTTGTGAGTTTTAATTAAAAGCAGGGAGTCATGGCTGGTGCAGCAGGTGCAGCCACTACCCAACAGGGGAAAAGGAGCGCCCAGCTGACACAGCAGATTGCTAGAGGTACATGAACTATCTCCACTACTAGAAGTGGAGAGAAAGCTGCTGGTAGAGGTGCTGGCTGAAAAGCAGGAAGATATTCAGCAGACTAGGCCACTTTAATGGGACCATAAGGCTTGCCTATAAAAGGCAAAAAACAGAAAGCACACAAAAAAATGAGATGCGAGGAGACAAAAAGGAAAACAGAAAGAGGAAGTCCAGAAATCCCTGATGGGAGTGGGCTGTGAGGATACACTCTAGTCTAGGACGGGCTAACCTTGCATATTGAAGCACTGAAACAAGGAAGAGGACTGCTTCTGAGGATTCCTTTCATCTCTTTTTGTGTTTTCATTGTTTAGTAGGAAACTACATTTCTTTTACTATAGTTGTATTACTCTTCACTGCATATTGGTTATTCGAATGCTTGTAATTAGTTTGGATATGATGCTGGGCTAAATTTCCAGTTAGGGTTGTAGACAGGTTGCAGTGAACACATGCACATTTTAATTTACCAATGATTTTGCTGCAGCATTGCTGTGTCATTCAACTGTGTTTGTATGTCTTAACTTCTTCTGCTAACTAAAATTTGATAGAAGAAGGATGAGGCTAACATTGACTTGCAAAGGTGGTGGAGACTGGAAAAAGAGTTGGATGTATGGGCATAACCAATATAGGAATATATGGTTGTCCCATTTAACCTAATAGTTGGGACTTCAAGTACAACTCTAGGGTTAGGATTGATGCAGGGATGTGTGTCTAAACCCCAGGAGTGTATGGAATGGTAGTCTAGAAAGACCCCATTCAAGAGAAGACTTGGCACTGAAGTAGTTGCTTTATCAATTTCTAGAGCAAAATGAGTGCAGAAGTTCATGGTAACCCTAAAGCAACCCTAGTTCACCTAATATCTTTTTTGTTTGTAACCTAGTATCCCTCAACTTAATTAAGGTCTTGTTTAGTTTGTTTAACCTTAATTTCTCCTGAACATTAAAACTTGTGAACCAACAGCATTTTGCTACAGCATTTCATGAGTCAAAGCATTCTATAGTAGTTTATAGTACACTCCTCGTGGGACGATACTCACTCATCATTATATTACTTGGTCACGACACGTGCACTTGCTTTCTGACATTGCATATATAGTTTGCAACCAACACCTCCCACCTAATTTGTCAAACCTACATAATGTTTTTCATGTATCACAGCTGCGGAAGTATCTTCCAGATTCTTCACATATAATACGGGATGAACCAATCCAAATAAAGGAGAACATGACATACCAGCTAGTACTTGCATTCATATTAGACACCGATGTGAAGCAATTGAGAAATAAAACTATTCCCTTGGTTAAGGTGTTATGGGTTTGACTCTAGAAGAAGCAACTTGGGACCTGGAAGAAGTCATGAGGAAAAAATATTCGCAATTGTTCCTATTAGGTAATTTCTGAAATTTTGAGGACAAAATTTCTTTTTGGGGAAGAGAAATGTAACATCCTTAATTTTTTTTCTTTTATTAAAGGTACATAAATATTTAATGTAAGATCCGTAATTTTGTTTCTTTAAAGATACATAAATATTTAATTAAGGAAATAAAAATGTTTAGACAATTTTTAGATATCTAAGAAAACATAATCCTTAGAAATTCTTCACCTTATGTGTATGCATAGAAAATGTTTCTAACATTAAGGGAACAAGTAAAGAGAGAAAACCTAATAGGAAAAATTAGAAATAACATACTAAAGATAGGCGAAATTCTTTGGTAAGGAAGATAAATTTTTGTGAAGTAAGTAAAGGCCTTAAAATTTTAAGAAGATTGGATTAGGATAATTTTTCCTAATTCAAGAGTTAGAAATTTCTAAGTTTAACGTCTCCACCCATAAATTGGGCTTTCACCTATAGACACTTCATATAGAGTTTTTCCACTTCACATGAATTTTTTAGCAAGCCAATAGGCTAATCCAAGAAAGAAAATAAAACATAAACTTGGACTAGGATATAGAAATTGGACCGGTAACCCAAAAATCATGAAAATGTGACCAAGCCCATTATGAAAGGTAGAATTTTAGCCAAAGTAAAAGAAATGGGCAAGAATGAGCCCAAATCAAAGAGGAAAAAATAAAAATAAATAAAAATCATGTGATGAAATAATAGTGTAATTAAGATTAGGTGACATGGCATTAAGACAAAAAAATTCAGCAAGTGGTGTGACCCACACTCATAATTTTAGCAAGTGGTATAATAAGTACATGGAATTTGGACAAAACATCCATATCCTACACAAATAATTTCACCCTAGCAAGGGAGATTCAAGGGTCAGAAACTTGCCACTTAGAAAGGCAAATCTATCATACTTGTATGAGACAAAGAAAAAGGAAATGAATCCCTAAATTAAAGGGACCTAGTCCCTTGTCCCTTGTCTTAAGAACATATTATCATAATTTTCAAAATACAAATCTCCTTTTCCTATGCATATCTTGACTAAGAAAGAGGAAGACAAGAACATGAATTGTTTGTTTTCCAAAAAGAAATCAACCAAGTGCATCCTAATTGTGATAAGGTAGACCCATGATCATGAAAGGTGAATTATTTGAAAGTCTATTTAAGCAAAATCTACTCTTATAACATTAGAAAATTTTCCAAGTGAGGGAGAGGAAAAACATAAGCAAGTTAGAGTGAGGAAAGGAGAGGAAGAGAGGAAGAAAGAGGAAGGAGAAGTCTAGAGGACTAAGTGCTCAAGGGAAGTTAGCTAAATCTTCACTTGAATCCATCTTTTCTCTTTATTCTTAAGGTTCAAAAAACTCACTCTCCTTCTCTTATTTAAGTTACTATAAGTGCTAAGGGAATGGAGGAATCTTGCTACTTCCTTCCAGAGGAAACAAGAAAACGAATTCATTAAGTGAGCTAGGGAGATCCTTATGTAGCTTTAACAATATTTCTTTTTGGAAAGTTTTGAAATTTGTAACATTTATATGGGATTTTGATCTTAGAACTTTGATTATTGGTCATGGATGTTGCTATATCATGTTACATATTGATCTTGCATGTGTTGTATGTTTGAATACTTAGGCTGGTGTAGATAGTTTTGCATAGGTATGGCTATGGGTGGCAAAATTTTAGGCTTCTGTTTTGTTAAAATTCTGGGAAAAATCGGTAAGGAATTAAAATAAATGGTTAACATACAAATTATATATATATGTGTCATAGAATTTTAGCCACTTGAATCACTCAATTTGAAATTCTTATGAGAAAGATATGGATAGATTAGTAAGTAGAGATTAGAACCTACCCGAGAAGGAATAATCTGTCAATTGAGGGAGTAATATCACCAAGAATCTTTCATATTTAGCTAAACAGTACAACATAATAGTTTTAGATAATTGTTGTGTATTTAAATTGACACCAAGATCACCTAAATCGGAGTTAAAATGAGGGAGTTATGCTCTGATGAGTAAGAGAAGGTCAAATAGGATGAAAATCTACATCAAGGAAATAAAGAGATAAAAATAATATTTTAAAAAGAAGAATCTTATAAATGAAAATAATAAATGATCAGTATATGCCATAGTTATTGCCATTACATGTACTTCTTACCATCTTAAGTGTGTAATTTTGACATGGAAATATTTTATAAAGTGATATTTGAAACAATTGTGTTCATGGCATGATCACCAATGATTTTTGGTAATAATTATATTTTGATGTGAGTTTAATGAACATACTTGTTATTGAAATCATATTTTTGGCTATTATTGTGAAAAGAAAAGAAATGAGCACAGTCACATGGCAATCCGTGTGGTGTACTAGTAGGGGACGCCCTACCAATGGTTATGATTATGTTAATGAGAAAAAAAAAAGAGAAAGTTTGCCATGTCGGACGGAGCAAGAAAAACCCGTACCGGAGAGTAAAAAATACTCACCCTGACTGGGGTTGCTTGATATGAGAATAAATTGATAGTCATCATATGATATTCTGAAAATAATTTATCCTTCCATACATGTCATTACTATATGATTTTCATGTGCATAGATAAAGTGCATTCATGTGACCTAAGGTATTTGCTGTACTTTATACATATGAACATGATGTGATGAGCTATATTTATGATGATTATGATTTATTGTTGAACCTACTGGGATTTAATTCTCACTATTTTTTCATATCATGTTCAGAAGATTGAATATGCAGCTATTTTCCATGACTCTTATTATTGTTGTACATTGGATTGAGGTGCCCTACCTTGGGCAAATACCAATTATATTGGATGTATCAATAGTAGACGTGACTGAGATAACAGTGGAGGTGCCGCCACCCACACCAGTGTCCCTGAAAGTACTCTACGTGGATGATTAGGCTTTATATGTACATGTATATGTTAAACTTTTGTACAGATGTTTGTAAATTAATGATGTGTATGTGAACTTAGTATTATATCAATAATAATGGCAGATTTTAAACCTTAATTACGCTTGGTTAAATTAAATAAATGTTATTATGAGTTAAGTAGTAAAAAAGTAATAACTTCATTGAATTTTACAAATATAAAAAAAATTGAGTTGTTACATAAATGGAGTTGTTATAGATCATACCTCACTTGTGGTGGTCTAGCGAAACTACTAACCATATTTATTTGCTTAAATGGTTCTCCATAAAAAGTTGGGTACCTATTAGTAGGATGTCCCACGGCTGAATAATTTCTGTAAGATTTCTATCTTTGCATATTTTCTACATATTAGAGAACAAGAGAAGTCAAATTTATAATTTGTTGATTAAGTGATAAAGTGTGTACATCGTGAGCATGCCTTAATCGAGAGTATGGCCTAGTGCCAAATTTTTGAAAATTGGCTACCATATTTTCAATTATAAACAAAGAAAAGAAAATCCATAATAGGTAAATAGACACAGTCCCCAACAATAACATCAAAATTTGGTCGGTATTGTTGTGGGTGTACCAAATATAATAAATACCTTACCTTAATACTACCTATAGAAATGATAGTAAGGGTTGATCCCACAGGGACTGGTATTACCTTTTGTAAAATAGAATGAAGGGTTTTAAATGTTGTAAGTAAATTAAAAAAGTAAAAAGAGAATGATCGCAAATAACAAAATAAGAGAGTGATTAATAATGAAATAGTAATTTTTGGTTGAAATCCACCATTAAGAAATTGCATTGATCATTAACAATATAATCAATTTTATATTGAGTATCTATCATTAGGATGTTATCCAAGTTCCTCCTTAAGTTTAGTTAATTGATCAAGATCGCCTCAACTAACCCTTATTAACAAGTATCCTTAGCCAATTGATAAAATTCAACTTATTAACTGCTTGAAGAATTAAAGAAACTGATTGAGCTAAACAATACAAACACATTAGCTGTATTTAATCTAGTTAATCATTCACCATAAGTTAATAATTCATAATCATACAATTATTAATCCTATTTTTCTCTTAAATCACAGTGATGAAAACTTTGTTCAATATATGATCAACAGTAGATTGAAATAAATAATATACTAATAGGCCTTCTAGTAATCATATAAACAATCATAGAAAAGAAAGTAGATGAATAATTAATACTCAATTAAAATTGAACCATTAAACACTAATCAAAATCTCATAATGCATAAAATATCCCTAAGGTTTTAATCTTCCTCAACTAACAAAAAGAAAATTAGCCACATAGGACCATAAAAAATCTAAGAGAAAAAGATAAGGATAGAGAATAGAGAGAACTCTTGTTGATTGGATGATAGGATGATATTTTATTAACTACTTTCCAACTTATTTATAGATTAGAGAGTCCTCAGTGGAGTAAGATTGCTTCTAGGTTATTTCCCTGCCTTTTGGGCTTCGATTAGAGTAAAAAATGACTTAAAATCACCTTGAAATTCTTACTACGATAGAGATACAAACATCTAACTCAAAAGCTTATGCAACTCCATGGTGCTGTCTTTCAGGCACCGCGGTGCTATGATGTTTCTAGAATATGAAAAATTGGACAACATGAATGTTGTATATATATGTCTTCGATTTCGATAGCCACTGGTATCGCCTTAATCAGACTTCAAATGAGAGATTTATTCCCTAATTAGTGATGAAATATCAAAATTCATCTTGTAGTGCTATAGTTCTGATGTTCGAGTGCCGTGGCACTTTAACTTCTCTAGAATTTTCCAAAGTGGTCAATATAAAAGCTATGGATTATGCACTTGAATTACTTTAATTGGATTTTTTATTAGGGATTTATGACTTGATTAATGCCTAAAGATATGGAATCACTATAATTCAGCATTTTTTCATGAATTTCTTCTCTCTTCTTCTTCCTTTGTTCTTAAAACACAAAACATAAAACTAGGTTAAATCCTAATCATATTTTACTTAAATCAAAGAAAAATTAAGTTTAAAGGTATTAAAACCATGCTTAATTATTCACATATCAATACTAAAGTTATCATTTATACTAATCATGTAGCTTTGAGATACTTGGTGATGAATAAGGAGGCCAAACCAAGATTAATGATCTTATTCTTAACTAAATTTAGTTTAGAAACAAAAGACTAAAAAGAAGCAAAAAATTGTATGGCTAACCACTTAAGCCATTTAATTCATGTGAAGGAAAAATCATACTTACATGACAACATTCTTGATGAACACTTATTTACAGCAACAGTTAGAGAACCATGGTATGCATACATTGTCACTTGTTTAGTTGCTAACAAATTTCCCCCACTCTTGTCTAGCTCGACCAAGGACAAAATCAAAAGCAATGCCAAATACTATATCTAGAATGGCCCATATCTATAGATGCAATATTCAAAATAAATACTAAAAAGGTGTATGCCTAAATTTGAAATTTTATATATCCTAACATTATGTCATTTTTATAAATGTGGAGGACACTTCGAGTCTAAGAGGACAACAAGAAAGGTACTAGAATATAGTTTCTAAATTTGTTGCATACTTCATCAAGTACCATATTTTCTCAAAATTTAGGATACCTAAAGTTTAATTAGTGATAAGAGAACACACTTTTACAATAGGACTATCAAACCATTGCTAAGGAGATACCATGTCACTTAAAAGCTGGCAACTTCATATTGCCCTCAAACTAATGGCTAAGCTGAAGTATCAAATAAAGAGATTAAGTCCATCATCATCAAAACCAAAACCCAACCAAAAGGATTGGAATCTATGCTTAGACGATACTTTTTGGGCTTATAGGACAACCTACAAAACTCTCATTAGTATGTCACCATACTGGTTGGTGTTTGGTAAACCCTGTCACCTCCCAATGGAATTAAAACATAAAGAATATTGGGCCATAAACAATTTCAACATGGATTTGGATGAAAATGGAGAGCATAAAAAGCTACAGCTAGAAGAATTAGAGGAAATTAGGAATAAGTCTTACATTAATGCACATATCTATAAAGAAAAGACTAAACTCCTATATGATTGAATGGTGTAACATCCTTAATTTCGTTTCTTTTATTAATAAAGGTACATAAATATTTAATGTAACATCTCTAATTTTGTTTCTTTAAAGATACATAAATATTTGATTAAGGAAATAAAATTTATTAAAGAATTTTTAGATATCTAAGGAAATAAAATCCTTTGAAATTCTTCACCTTATGTGTATGCAAAGAAAATGTTTTTAACATTAAGGGAATAAGTAAAGAGAGAAAACCTAATAGGAAAAATTAGAAATAATATACCAAAGATAGGCGAAATTCTTTGGTATGGAAGATAAATTTTTGTGAAGTAAGTAATGGTTTTAAAATTTTAAGAAGATTGGATTAGGGTAATTTTCCTAATTCAAGAGTTAGAAATTTCTAAGTTTAACATCTCTACCCATAAATTGGTCTTTCACCTATGGAAACTTCATATAGAGTTTTTCCACTTCACATAAGTTTCTAGCAAGCCCATTGGATAACCTAAGCAAGAAATAAAACATAAACTTGGACTAGGATATAGAAGATGGACTGGTAGCCCAAAAATTATGAAAATGTGACCAAGCCCTCCAAGAAAGGTAGAATTTTATCCAAAGCAAAGGAAATGGGTAGGAATGCGCCCAAATCCAAGAGGAAAAATAAAATAAAATGAATCATGTGATGAAATAATAGAGTAATAATAATAAAAATTAGGGTATGGTTGTGAATCTATCTTATAGTGTCTTGAGTATGTTGTGGTTGTGCTTTGTAGGGGATCAATGATTTCATATAGGTAAGAAATACTAGTGTTTCCTATCTATATGCCGAGGTGGTGTTATGACTGCTGTTAAAATTTTTTTGAAACTAACTATTGGGCTTGATCACCTCAATAGTAGCATAACTTTATTTTTGCCACAGTAGGAAATGGCACCACCAAGGAGGAATCCAGCAAACAATGTGGAGGAAACCCTGTACAACCTTGCCACGACAATTCAAGACCAGGTCACGACCACTAATCAAATTTTTCAATACCTCCAGAATGCTAATAACCCGAATGGTGAGAATGGTGTTAATAACCGGATGGCAGGGAATGATAACGGCATATCTGAGTTCCTAAGGACTAGACCACCTTGTTTTCAAGGCATTTTTGACCTAATTGTAGCTAAAAGGTGGATAAGGGACCTAGAGAAAATCTTTGAAGTGATGGGTTCTACTGAGGAGCAGCAAGTTATCTTCGCTGCATATATGATGAAAGATGAAGCAAAATACTAGTGGCATGGAACTAGAGAACTTTTAGCTCATCAGGGAAGGCAGAGCCCCTAGGAGGTGTTCAAAGACACTTTTTTGGAAAAGTACTTCCCAAGTACTGTGCAGGTGGAGAAGGAGATTGAATTTCTCCAACTTAAGTAGGGCAGCATGACTGTAGACCAGTACATCACAAAGTTTAAGGAGTTGTCTAAGTTCTCTTCTTACCTGCGATTTAACCTTGATGAAGCATGGAAGGTTGTTAAGTTCGAAGTAGGATTGAATCTGAAGATAATGAATGTTGTTGCAGCTATGAAGATCAGGGAGTTTGTATCTCTGATAAATAAATGCAGACTCCTGGAGAAGAGCTTTAGGGCAATGGCAGATGAGAGACAAAGATAGAATTTCTAGAAAAGGAAGAACGGTCCATAAAACTCTGGCAGAAATGTTAGAGGAAAAGGACAGGGTACTGGCAAGAGGCCAATGACTACAAGTCCCTGACCCTTCCAACAGAACTTTTCCACAGTCAAGTGTACTAAGTGTGGATGTATGCATGGTAACCGGCCATGCTACAGAGGATCTGATGTTTGCTTCAATTGCGGACATAAGGGTCATTTTGCAAAGAACTGCCCATAAAATTTAAGGAAGTAGCCAAAACAAAAGCCTCAGGTGAAAGGAAGGGTTTTCACCCTGAGTGGCTAAGAGGCAACTCAATCCCCCGAAATGATCCAAAGTACATGCTATATCTATGGATTTGCTCTTATGATGTTGTTTGACTTTGGTGTTAATCATTCATTTATATCGAAGAATATATTAGGGAGCTTCAGTATCCTATTTCTAAAACCCCCTATGAGCTATCTGTAGTAACTTCCACAGGGGAAAGGGTATTAACTTTCTCTGTATGTAAAGATTGTCAGGTCACTATTTAGGAGAAAGTTTTTTTATGTAGACCTCGTTTGTCTACCTTTAAAAGGTATTGATGTTATTCTAGGGTTAGACTGGATGTCTCAAAATTGGGTCTTGCTGAATTGTTGCAACAAGACCATTGAATTTCTACCTCCTACTTCATAAGAGGAGATGCAGTTATTGATGCTTAATGCCAATCAAGTCAATAGGGAGTTGAAGAATGGAGTACTTGCATACATTCTCTTGCACTTATCAAATTTAGAAGTTGAACCGAAGCTTAAGGAAATCGCAATAGCCAACAAGTTTCTTGAAGTATTTCCATCAGATATTCCAGGCTTACCTCCCAAGAGAGAGATAGAGTTTTCTATTGATCTCTTATCTGGAACAAGGCCTATTTCTATTACACCTTATAAAATGTCCTCAAAGGAACTATAAGAACTTAAGAAACAGTTGAAGGAATTGTTAGATAAGTAATTCATTAGACCAAGTGTGTCACATGGGGGAGCTCTTGTATTGTTTGTTAAGAAGAAAGACAGAAGCTTGAGACTATGTATAAATTACAGATAACTGAATAAGGTGACTATCAAAAATAAGTATCATCTCCCTAGAATAGATGATTTATTAAATCAACTGAAGGGAGCCTCCATATTTTCTAAGATTGACTTAAGGTCGGGATATCATTAGATTAGGATCAAGGAGGAGGATGTACCAAAAATAGATTTTAGGATTAGGTATGGGCACTATGAGTTTCTCGTAATGTCCTTCAGTTGACAAATGCACCTGCAATTTTCAGGGATTACATGAATCACATTTTTTGACCCTACCTAGATCAATTTATGGTAGTGTTCATTGATGACATCTTGATATACTCTAAGAGTGAGAAAGAACTTGAACAACATCTCTGAATCATGCTGCAAGTGCTGAAAGAGAAAAAGTTGTATGCCAAATTGGAGAAGTGTGGATTTTGGCTGTCAGAGGTAAAATTTATCGAACATGTCATTTCCAATAAAAGGGTAGCCGTAGACCCTAGCAAGACAGAAGCAGTGATTCAGTGGAAAATACCAAAGACGGTTACAGAAGTCAAAAGTTTCTTGGGTTTGTCAGGATACTACAGGAGGTTTATACAAAACTTCTCTCATATGGCCTTGCCATTGACTAAATTGACCAAGAAGGGAAGTCCTTTTAAATGGATTGATCAATGTGAAGCTAGTTTCCTGGAGCTTAAAACAAAATTGACCACTCTTCTTATTTTAATTATTCCAGGCCCTACAGGATATTTTGAAGTGTATAGTGATGCTTCAAAGAAAGGGCTAGGGTGTGTGCTAATGCAAGACAAGAGAGTAGTTGCTTATGCCTCTAGGCAACTAAGACCCCATGAAGGAAATTATCCAATCCATGATCTTGAATTGGCAGCGGTGGTGTTTACTTTAAGATTTGGCGACACTATTTGTATGGTGCAACATTTAAAGTATACTGTGATCATAAAAGTCTTAAGTACCATTTTGATCAAAGAGTTAAATATGAGACAATGAAGATAGGTAGAATTTCTCAATGACTACAAGTTTAAGATAAAGTATCATCCAGGAAAGGTGAATGTTGTAGCTGATGCCTTGAGTCGAAAATCTCTGCACATAGGTAGGATGATGGTGTATGAGATGCAGAAGGTAGAAGAGTTTCAAAATTTGAAGCTGGCCACTACTCTTACTCTAAAAAATCGATCATTAATGGTTTAAGTATAAAGTGTGACCTTAGAGCCTGGATCAAAGAGGCTCAAGCTCACGACCAATACTTACAGGATCATAAAGATCAAGGTAAAATTTCTATCATGGAAGATGGAGCAATCATGTATCAGGGAAGGATTTGTGTCCCTCAAGAACGAGAGTTGAGGACTAAGATCTTGTAGGAAGCGCATTAGAGTAAAAACTCAGTCCATCCTGGATGCACTAAAATGTACTAGGATTTAAAGAGGATGTATTGGTGGCCAGGGATGAAAAAGGACATTTTCGAGTTTGTGGCGAAATGTCTCATTTGTTAAAAGGTGAAGGTAGAGCATCAAAAGCCAGCAGAATTTTTATAACCTCATAAGATCCCTAAATGGAAATGGGACAGTATTTCGAAGGACTTTGTCGTGGGTTTACCCAAGACTTCAGTTGGACATGACTCTATCTGGATAATAGTTGACAGATTAACCAAATTTGCTCACTTTTTGCCCATAAAGATTAACTATTCAATGGACAAATTGGCCCAGTTGTACGTCTAAGAACTAGTTAGACTACATGGAATTCCCTTAAATATCGTTTCTGATAGAGATCCAAGGTTCACATCAAGGTTTTGGGAGGCATTACAGGAGGCTTTTGGAACTCAATTGCTGTTCAATACTGCCTACCATCCTTAGACTGATGGCCAGACAAAATGGACCATTTAAACCCTAGAAGATATGTTGAGGGCCTGTGTGATAGAGCAAGGTAACATATGGGATAAATACCCACCTTTAGTGGAGTTTGCTTATAATAGTAACTATCACTCTAGTATTAATATGGCCCCCTACGAAGCTTTATATGGTAAGAAGTGTCGTTCTCTACTATGTTGGTTTGAGGAAGGAGAAAAGAACTTATTGGGTTCTGTTCTAGTTCAACAAACTACTGAACAAATCAGGATAATACGAGACAAAATACTTACAGCTCAAAGTCAAAAAAAGAGTTACTATGATAAGAGACATAGACCTCTGGAGCTTGAGGAAAGAGACCATATATTTTTGAAACTTTTCCCGACTACTGGAGTTGGTACGTCTCTCAAAACTAGAAAGTTAAGTCCACGATTTTTGGGACCCTATCAAATTCTAAAGAAAGTGAGGACGTCAACATATCAAGTTTCCCTCCCACCTAATTTGTCTAACCTGCATAATTTTTTCCATGTATCACAGTTGCAGAAGTATCTTCCAGATTCCTCACCTATAATACAGGATGAACCAATCCAAATAAAGGAGAATATGACATACCGGCTAATACCTGCATCCATATTTAACACCGACGTGAAGCAACTGAGAACTAAACCCATTCCCCTGGTTAAGGTGTTAGGGGAAGGTTTGACTTTGGAAGAAGCAACTTGGGAGTTGGAAGAAGTCAAGAGGAAGAAATATCCGCAATTATTCTTATTAGGTAATTTTTAAAATTTTGAGGACAAAATTTCTTTTAGGGGGAGAGAAATGTAACATCCTTAATTTTGTTTCTTTTATTAATAAAGGTACATAAATATTTAATGTAAGATCCGTAATTTTGTTTCTTTAAAGATACATAAATATTTAATTAAGGAAATAAAATTTATTAGACAATTTTTAGATATCTAAGGGAATATAATCCTTAGAAATTCTTCACCTTATGTGTATGCATAGAAAATGTTTCTAACATTAAGGGAACAAGTAAAGAGAGAAAACCTAATAGGAAAAATTAGAAATAAAATACTAAAGATAGGTGAAATTCTTTGGTAAGGAAGATAAATTTTTGTGAAGTAAGTAAAGGTTTTAAAATTTTAAGAAGATTGGATTAGAGTAATTTTCCTAATTCAAGAGTTAGAAATTTCTAAGTTTAACATCTCCACCCATAAATTGGGCTTTCACCTATGGACACTTCATATAGAGTTTTTTCACTTCACATAAGTTTCTAGCAAGCCCATTGGATAACCTAAGCAAGAAATAAAACATAAACTTGGACTAGTATATAGAAGTTGGACCGGTAGCCCAAAAATTATGAAAATGTGAGCAAGCCCTCCAAGAAAGGTAGAATTTTATCCAAAGCAAAGGAAATGGGTAGGAATGAGCCCAATTCCAAGAGGAAAAATAAAATAAAATAAATCATATGATGGAATAATAGAGTAATAATAATAAAGATTATGTTACATGGCATTAAGACAAAAATTCAGCAAGTGATGCGATATCCTACATTCATAATTTTAGCAAGTGGTATGATAATACACGGCATTAGAACAAAACATCTATATCCTACACTCATAATTTTAGCAAGTGGGTAATAATACATAGCATTATGACAAAACATCCTTATCCTACACAAATAATTTCAGCTAAGCAAGGAAGATTCAAGGGTTGGAAATTTGCCACCTAAAAAGGCAAACATATCATACTTGATTAAGACAAAATAAAAAGGAAATGAATCCCTAAATCAAAGGGACCTTTTCCTTTGTCTTAAGAACATATTCTCATAATTTTCAAAATACAAATCTCCTTTTCCTATGCATATCTTGACTAAGGAAGAGGAAGACAGGAACATGAGTTGTTTGTTTTCCAAAAAAAAATCAACTAAGTGCATCCTAATTATGATAAGGTATAGCCATGATCATGAAAGGTGAATTATTTGATAGTCTATTTAAGCAAAACCCATCCTTATAACATTATAATTTCGTCCAAGTGAGGGAGAGGAAAAATATAAGTAAGGTAGAGTGAGGAAAGGAGAGGAAGAGAGGAAGAAAGAGGAAGGAGAAGTCTAGAAGACTAAGTGCTCAAGGTAGGTTTAACAATATTTCTTTTTGAAAACTTTTGAAATTTGTAACATTTATATGAGATTTTGATCTTAGAACTTTTTTGATTGGTCATGGATGTTGCTATATCATATTACATATTAATCTTGCATCTGATGTATGTTTGAATACTTAGGCTGGTGTAGATAGTTCTGCATAGGTATGGCTATGGGTGGCAAAATTTTACACTTCTATTTTTAAAATTTTGGGAAGAATTGGTAAGGAATTAAAATAAATGTTTAACATAAAATATGTAGATCTATGTCTCACGGATTTGTAGCCACTGGAATCACTCAATCTGGAGTCAATATGAAGTAGATATGTTTCGATTAGTAAGTAGTGGTCAGAAAATTGTTAATTAGGGAAGAATCTATTAGGTATGCTTATGTGTTTGAATTTCTGTGATAAATCTGTAAGTCATTAAAATAAATTATTAACCTGAAAAATATATATCTATGTTCCACGGATTTTGAGCCATTGGAATCACTCGATTTGGAGTCCTTAGGAGGAAGATATGGTCCAATTAGTAAGCAACGGTCAGAAAGTGGTTAATTAGGGAAGAATCTATTAGGAAAGCTTCTGTGTTTGAATTTCTAGGAACATTTTGTAGGGAATTAAAATAATTGGTTAACATAAAAATTTTATATATATATATATATATATCTGTGTGTGTGTGTGTGTGTGTTATGGAATTTTGGCCACTGGAATCACTCAATTTGGAATTCTTATGAGGGAGATATGGACATATTAGTAAGTAGAGGTCATAATCTACCTAAGAAGAAATAACCTATGACTTGAGGAAGTAATATCACGAAGATTCCTTAATATTTAGCTAAACTGTTGAACATAATAGTTTTAGATAATTGTTTTATCTTTAAATTGATACCAAGATCACCTAAATCGGAGTTAAAATGAGGGAGTTATTCTCCAATTAGTGAGAGAAGATTAGATAGGATAAAAACCTGCATTAGGGAATAACTCAACATAAAGTATGGATGTGTTTCAAGGCACGACCACGTTGTGTTCTTTGCTGGAAATGGCATTTCGAAGCCTAAAGCATGGCTGTTTTATAGTAAATGGTCAAGCTATGTTATAGGATACGTTTAGACCTATTTGAAAGTTGGTAAAACTTATTTTCAACATTTTGTCTACTCTAAATGAACCTAATTAACTATTGGATATTAGTAGAAACCAAATTGATGAAGAATGCTGTATTAAATTTTTGAGAACATCTGTTGGAAATGATATAAGTAGGAGAAAAGTGACTAGAGGCCATGCATAAAGAAAATGAAGAGATAAAAATAATATTTAAAAAAGAAGAAGAATCTTATAAATGACTAGTATATGCCATAGCCATTGCCATTGTATGAACTCTTTACCATCTTAAGTGTGTAATTTTGACATGGAAACATTTTTTATGAAACATTATGGCATGTGAGTATAATGAAAATACTTGTTATTGAAATCATATTTTTGGCTATTAATGTGAAAAGAAAAGAAATAAGCACGGTCACATGGCGATTTGTGTGGTGCACCAGTAAGGGATGCCCTACTAATGATTATAATGATGATAATGAGAAAAGAAAAAGTAAGTGTGCCATGTCAGACAGAGAAAGAAAAGCCTGTACCAAAGAGTAGAAAATACTCACCCTGACCGGGGTAGCTTGATATGAGAACAAGTTGATAGTCATCATATTATATTCTGAAAATAGTTAATCCTGCCATATATGTCATTACTATACGATTTTCATGTGCATTCATGTGACCTAAGATATTTGCTGTAGCTTATACAGATGAACATAACATGATGAACTGCATTGATTATGATCTATTGTTGAACCTACTAGGATTTAATTTTCACTATTTTTCTAAGTCTAACTTTTATATCCTAGTCCAAGTCTATGTTTTATTTCTTGCTTGGGCTATCCAATTGGCTTGCTAAAAACTTATGTGAAGTGGAAAAACTCTATATGAAGTGTCCATAGGTGAAAGCCCAATGTATGAGTGGAGATGTTAAACTTAGGAAATCTAACTCTTGAATTAGGAAAAATTACCCTAATCCAATTTTCTTGAAATTTTAAGACCTTTACTTACTTCACAAAAATTTATCTTCCTTACCAAAGAATTTCGCCTCTCTTTAGGCACATCGATTGTATTTCATTTAGTTAATTATTCAAAATAGGTTAATAATTCATAATCATACAATTATTAATCCTATTTGCCTCTTAAATCATAGTAATGAATTTTTTTTTATATATGATTTAGTAGTAGATTGAAATAAACAATATACTAGCAAGCCACCTAGCAATCATATGAGCATCTGTGGAGAAGAGCTAATAAATAATCAATAATTATTTAAAATTGAACCATTAAACGCTAATCCAAATCTCACAATGCATAAAAGATCCTTAAGCTTTCAATCTTCCTCAACCAATAAAAAGAAAATTAGCCACGCAAGGACATAAGAAAATCTATGAGAAGAAGAAAGAAAGAATTGGGAGAATTTTTTGTGCTTAAATGTCTTTTGTTGCTTCCTGTCCCTCTTATTTATAGATGAGAACTACAACTTACTGCAATTTTTGTGAGCTTTCAGAGTATGTTTACTGCACTGTCTTGATACATTGAGCACTCTTATTCCTGGACTTAATTAAATGGAATGACTCCCTTGGATATAACAACACCCATCTCGTTTGCTGCAGCAATTTTGTAAACATTTGTGGCAATTATGGCAGCAACACAAGTGATATTGAGTGAGCTGCTCCTTTTTGTCTTACATGTGGAACTGATTCTGCTGCTATGGTGCAGGTAGCAGAGGAGCAGAGCTGCGCAGCAGGTGCAACACCCACCTAGCAAAAGAAAGCAACAACCAACTGACATTGCAAGCTGCTGATTGAGCTGATGTAGAAAGGCATCCACTACTGAAAGTGGAGGGAAAAAGTTGACACAAGGACGCTGACTACAGAGCAGAGGGAATGTCAGCAAAAGCTAGGCAGCTGATTGGGACCACAAGGCTGAACCATAAAGAGAGATAGAGTGGGAGACAAAAAGAGACACGAGAGAGGGGGTGTAAAGGGGAGAACAGTGACACACTGCCAAGAAGCGTTAGAGCACGGGATAGTTTGCAATCCCTGAATTCCATTGTTCGCTGTTGTGTTTTCCTTTTTCTTCTGTTTTATCAAATACTGCACTTGTATTTCTTTTATCACTCGAGATGTATACCGGTGATTCTGGGATATTTGTAACCAGTGTAACCATGAGGCTTGGCTAGTTTCCAGCTAGGGTTGCATAAGGGTTATAATGAACTTGAGCACACTTTTAGTATAACACATTTCGCTGCAGCACGGTTTTTACATTCAACTGTGTTTATATTTTAAATATCCCTGATAACGAAAGTTAGTGGAGGTAGACTGAGGCCAATATTCACCCGGGAGGGGAATGGAGGCTCGAAAAATAGTTTGAATATGTGGGGATAGCCAATATAGGAATATATGGTCCCCCATCTCCCCAGCAGTGGAGCTTTATGCACAACTCGAGGGTGAAGACTGTTGCAGGAATGCAGGTCTAAACCTCATAATTGCAAGGAATGGAAGTCTGGGAAGACTCCATTCAAGACTAAACTGGGCAACTAGGACAATTGCTGTAGCAATTCCTAGAGCAAATATGAGTGCAATAGTTCATGGCAACCCTAAGCAACCCTAGACCTCCCTATTCCATTTTCTTTACACCCTAGTACCCCTTATTCTAGTTATAGTTGCATTTAATTGATCTACCTTTATTTTATCTTGTAAACCAACCTATTTTTGCTACAGCATTTCACACAGCAAAAGTCTCCTTAACAGTTTTAGTTCACTCCTCGTGGGACGATACTCACTCATCACTTTATTACATGGTCACGACACGTGCACTTGCGTTCGGACATTGCATTCATCTTAGCATGAAAGCCAACAAATTTTTGGCGTCGTTGCCGGGGACGCAGTGCATAAGCCGAGCTGACAGAGAACTTCTTCCTCTAGATCCAGAGATAGAAAGAACGCTTTTGAGAAGAAAAAGAGGACAGTTAGGATCTCAGTAGCAGGTAGGAATGTCTAATCAGAATGGTGCAGACAACATGGATGATAGAGATAGGGTCTTGAATGCTTGTGTTCAACCAAACCTGAATGGGTTGAACCTGAGTATTGTGAGACCAGAGATCGAGGCTTTACACTTTGAGCTCAAGCCAGTAATGTTCTAGATGCTGCAGACTGTAGGCTAGTTTAGTGGAATGCCTACAGAGGACCCTCATCTTCACTTAAGAGTATTCATGGAAGTCACGGATGCTTTCAAAATGAATGGGGTAATAGAAGAAGTGCTCAGGCTAAAGTTGTTCCCTTACTCATTAAGAGATCGAGCAAGAGCGTGGCTAAACTCTTTGCCACCAGACTCTATTGCTAACTGGAGCGATTTGGCTGAGAATTTTTTGCTGAAATATTTCCTGCCCACCAAAAATGCCAAATTGAGAAATGACATCACTTCTTTCCAGCAGTTGGAAGATGAATCATTGTATGAGACCTAGGAGAGGTATAAAGAGCTATTATGGAGATGCCCTCATCATGGGATCCCTTACTGCATTCAGATGGAGACCTTTTACAATGGCCTTAATGCTCAAACCCGCACTATAGTGGATGCAGCAGGTAATGGGGCACTGTTGTCCAAGACGTATAATGAGGCATATGAGCTGCTTGAAAGAATGGCTAGTAACAACTATCAGTGGCCTATGGACAGAGTTTCCATGGGCAGAAAAACCGATAGGCATGCATGAAGTAAGTGAAGTTACCTCTCTCACAGCCAAGCTAGCCTCGCTGGTTAATGTCTTGAAAAACTAGCAATCGAGCCACCCTCAAACAGCCAATGCTGTCCAAGAGATTGGACCATCTTGTGTATTGTGTAATGGACCACATCTATTTGAAACTTGTCCCTCGAACCCAGAATCAGTGTGCTACGTGGGAAATATGAATCGCAATAACAATCCTTACTCTAACACATATAACCCAAGATGAAGGCAACACCCCAATTTTCCCTAAGGCAACTATGGTACGGGACAAGGGAGCAACTCTGCTCCACAAGGACCACAGGCTCCCCCTGGCTTCCATCAGCAAAGACAGCAGCCTCACGAAACCACCAGTTCACTGGAATCCCTGATGAAGGAATACATGGCAAGGAATGATGTTCTAATCCAGAGTCAGGCAGCCTCATTACGGAATATGGAAACTCAAGTGGGACAGCTTGCCAATGAACTAAAAAGCAGACCTCCGGGGACACTTCCAAGCAATACTGAAGTCCCTAGGAGAGAAGGGAAAGAGCACTGCAAAGCTATAGTTTTAAGAAGTGGGAAGATGGTGGAGGCACCAAAAGTAAGAGGACAGGACCAGAAAAACTCCACTGTACCCCCGGAAACAAGGAAAGACAAGTGAAATCAAGAGGAGGAGGTAAGTGAGGAAGCAACCATCGCTGGAGAAAATGCTGTAGCTATGCCACAGCAAAACTTGGGAACTAGGCCATAGCAAGGCATGCAACAAACTAAGCTACCCCCTTTCCCTCAGAGAATCCAGAAAAAGCAGAATGACCAGCAGTTTAGAAGATTCCTAGATGTCCTGAAACAGCTACACATTAACATTCCTCTGGTGGAAGCGCTAGAGCAGATGCCTAACTATGTAAAGTTCATGAAGGACATTCTGAACAAGAAGCAAAGATTTGGCGAGTTTGAGATAGTTGCTCTCACAAGGGAATGCAGTGCTGTGCTGCAGAATAACCTGCCACCCAAACTTAAGGATCCAGGAAGTTTCACCATACCTTGTTCTATCGGGAACCAATATTTTAGCAAGGCACTTTATGACTTGGGAGCAAGCATCAACCTCATGCCAATGGCCATCTTTAAAAAGCTAGGAATTGGAAAAGTAAGGCCTACCACAGTCACACTGCAATTGGAAGACAGATCCATTGCCCATCCAGAGGGAAAAATAGAGGATGTCCTGATTAACGAGGACAAGTTCATCTTCCCAGTAGACTTCATAATACTGGACTATGAAGCTGATGCAGAGGTACCAATTATTCTGGGCAGACCATTCCTAGCAACTAGCCAGACATTCATTGATGTCCAGAAAGGGGAATTAACCATGAGAGTCCAAGATGAGCAGGTTACATTTAATATTCTCCAAACTATGAGGTTTCCCAGTGAAGAAGAAGAGTGTGCAGTTGTGTCTGTAATAGACACATTGGCATCAGAACAGTTAAGAAAATGTTGCAAGGACCCACCATCAGTAGCATGGACAGAAGACCCAGATTCAGAAGAGAAGAACGAGAAAGAATGGGCCTGGATTGATGTCAAACATGGCATTAGGAAGCAGGGGCCAGTGAATGAGCCATTATATGTGACCCCACCAGAATTAAGGCCGCTGAAGACATCAGTGGAAGACCCACCGGTTTTGGAACTGAAGCCATTGCCAGGACACCTCAAGTATGTGTATTTAGGAGAAACAACCACTCTTCCTGTAGTTATCTCAGCACTTTTGACAGGAGAACAAGAGGAGAAATTGGTCCTGACACTAAAGAAATTCAGGAGGGCTATTGGTTGGACACTAGCTGATATTAAAGGAATCAGCCCTTCATTCTACATGCACAAGATCCTTTTGGAGAGTAATGAAACAGGGTCCATAGAACCACAACGGAGGCTCAACCTAATAATGAAGGAGGTGGCAAAGAAGGAGATCATCAAATGGCTGGATGCTGGAATCATTTACCCCATATCAGATAGCTCCTGGGTGAGTCCAGTCCAATGTGTTCCTAAGAAAAGGGGCATGACTGTGGTGGAAAATGAAAATAATGAGCTCATCCCCACCAAGGTGGTGACTGGCTGGAGGATTTTTATGGATTACAGGAAGCTAAACAAAAGCACCAGGAAGGATCACTTTCCCTTGCCATTCATTGATCAAATGTTAGATAGACTCGTAGGAAGGGAATATTATTGTTTCCTGGATGGCTATTCAGGGTATAACCAGATTGCTATAGCACCTGAAGATCAACATAAGACCACCTTCACATGTCTTTATGGTACCTTTGCATTTCGAAGAATGCCATTTGGACTTTACAATGCTCCAGCAACGTTTTAGCGATGCATGCTGGCAATTTTTACAGAGATGGCTGAGCAATTTGTGGAAATTTTCATGGATGACTTCTCAGTCTTCGGGGATTCCTTTGACCTATTTTTGGAAAACCTTGCTAAAGTCTTACAGCGGTGTGAAGAAACAAACTTGGTGCTGAACTGGGAGAAGTGATAATTTATGGAAAAAGAGGGAATTGTGCTGGGGCATAAAGTTTCTCAAAGAGGACTTGAAGTTGATAAGGCTAAGGTGGAAATCATTGAGAAACTGCCTTCGCCCACCTCTGTCAAGGGCATCCGAAGCTTTCTGGGTCATGCAGGAATTTATAGGAGATTCATCAAAGACTTCTCTAAGGTTGCCAAACCTTTATGCAGTTTTCTCGAGAAGGACAAAACTTTCTGTTTTGATGAAGGTTGTATGACAGCATTTTGTGACCTCAAGAAGAAATTGAGTACAGCCCCAGTCATTGTGGCACCAGACTGGACCTCTCCATTTGAGCCAATGTGCGATGCTAGTGAAGCAGCATTGGGAGCTGTCCTCTGGTAGTGTAGGAACAAGCTGTTTCATTCTATATATTATGCAAGCAAAACACTGCAAGGTGCCCAACTGAACTACACAGTGACAGAAAATGAGTTTCTTGCTATAGTTTTTGCATTTGAAAAGTTTAGATCATATTTAGTAGGAGCAAAGGTGATAGTGCACACAGACCATTCTGCCATCAAACATCTGATTAAGAAAAAGGACTCCAAGCCCAGACTCATTAGGTGGGTGCTTTTACTTCAGAAATTCGACCTGGAGATCAGGGATAGAAAGGGAACTAAAAATCAAGTGGCAGACCACCTCTCCAGACTGGAAGGGGACAGCTAGGAGAAAATAAAATTAATGAGAGGTTCCCAAATGAACAACTCTACCTCCTGTCCCAACATGGTGTGCCATGGTATGCTGATTATGTAAATTACCTTGTGAGTGGACTACTCCCACCAGACTTGACACTCTAGCAGAAGAAGAAATTTCTGCATGAAGTGAACTCATATTACTGGGATGAACCATATCTGTTCAAATAGTGCACTGATCAGATGATAAGAAGATGCATCCCCAGAGAAGAGGTGGAGCAAATTCTACAGCAATGCCATGCTTCCCCCTATGAAGGCCACTTTGGAGGAGTAAGAACTACAAACAAGGTACTGCAGGCCGGGTTCTACTGGCCTTCTCTATTCAAGGACTCTCATTCCTTCGTGATGCAATGTGACCGGTGTCAGAGAATAGGAAATATATCTAGAAGACACGAAATGCCACTGAACAATATCCTAGAGGTGGAATTATTTGATGTATGGGGAATAGATTTCATGGGACCATTTCCCTCGAGTTTCGGCAACCAATACATCCTAGTAGCCGTTGACTATGTTTCAAAATGGGTGGAAGCCAGTGCATCTCAGACTAATGAAGCCAGAGTGGTGACCAGGTTTTTGAAGAGAAACATTTTTACAAGGTTTGGAACCCCCAGGGCCATCATAAGCGATGGAGGGACCTATTTCTGCAATAGGCAGTTCAAAGCACTCTTAACTAAATACAGAGTAAGGCACAAGGTGGCAACACCCTATCACCCATAAATGAGTGGACAAGCTGAAGTCTCCAACAGAGAGATCAAGAGAATTCTAGAGAAAACAGTAAGCCCCACGAGGAAGGATTGGTCCTCAAGGTTGGATGATGCACTATGGGCCTATAGAATGGCTTATAAAACACCACTGGGCATGTCACCATACAAGTTGGTGTTTGGGAAGGCTTGTCATCTGCCAGTAGAGCTAGAGCATCGAGCATATTGGGCAGTGAAGAATTTAAACCTGAATCTGGAAGCTGCTGGTGAGAAAAGGATGCTGCAGCTAAATGAGTTGGATGAATTCCGAGGGTAGGCTTATGAGAATGCCAAACTGTATATGGAGAAAGCAAAGCAATGGCATGACAATAAGATACAACCAAGGAACTTCGAAGTAGGACAGAAAGTGCTACTGTATAATTCCAGGCTGACCTTGTTTCCTAGAAAATTAAAATCTCGTTGGTCTAGTCCTTTTCGCATTAGGAGGGTTTTCCCCTTCGGAACTGTAGAATTGGAAGAAGAAAAGGAAGGAAGGACATTCAGGGTTAATGGACAAAAGGTCAAGCACTATCTGGGAGGTGATGTGGATAGACAGCACACCTCAACCCATCTGCAAGAGGAATGAGCAAGAAGAAAGTCAGGCTGTTGACTCTAAAACAAGCGCTCATGGGAGGCAACCCATGTTTAAATTTTTTGTTTAATTTGACAATTTTTAGATAGTTTAAATCATGAATCTAATAGCATTTTTGTTTGTTACGCATGATGGGAAGCATAGAAGTTTGCAGAACCAATTATTTTTTTGTTTTGATGTAGCAAAACAGTATGAAAGATAGTCCCTGCTTTGCTATTGTAGGATTAAGAATAAGCCACCTCTGCTACAGCAAAATCCTAGGCAAGCCAGTTTTTGCTGCAAACGTTGCTGCAGCAAATGCATTCAGCCCTAAATCAAGGGGTTCCCCTCTGCTAGGCTATTTAAAATTTTTTTCAAAAATTGTTGTCAGAAGCAAAATGGGGGCGGGAAAAAGGTAGAAGGCCATAAGTCACGAAAACACGTTCTTCCACCCTCATTAAACCTCTGTAACTCCCCTACCCCCTTCACCCTCGAGTATCTCTCCTGAGTTCCCAAAACCCTTACAGCTCCCTCACCTCCTTCGTACCAGAGACCTCCCCTTCTAAACCCCCGTAACCAACCATGCCGAGAATTAAGACAGTGGCCTGGAAGGTGAGCAAGGTGAAGAAGTTCACCTTCGAAGCAAGCAAACAGAGACACGATGAGGAGATCCTGCTACGGAATTTCTGCGCAGAGAAGGGTTTCACTTTCACAGCCACGGAGGATTTGGGACTGCCAATGTACGTTGGCACTGTGGTCAAAAAAGGGGTTGGGAAGCTTTTGCGAGACACCCGCAAACTGTCCTTATCCCTCTAGTTCGGGAATTCTATGTAAACTTCTCACCAGACAATGAGAAGTGGGTGACAGTCCGGGAGACTAAGGTTCGGTTTGACCAAGCCTCCATAAACAAGGCTTACAATTTACCAG
Source organism: Gleditsia sinensis (assembly GCA_037074535.1). Lineage (NCBI taxonomy): Eukaryota > Viridiplantae > Streptophyta > Magnoliopsida > Fabales > Fabaceae > Gleditsia > Gleditsia sinensis. The sequence continues at coordinate 41,204,428 of CM073467.1, forward strand.
ACAAGGAAGACCAGTACGAGGACTATCTATGGAGTTTGCAGGATCAGGACTGGGACACTATGCCTACCCGGGTATGCCTTCCCGGTACCACCTGGGATAAGTCCCCTCAAGGCTCCACCACTATCAATCGGGTCTCTCTTGTACCTGCAGCAAAGGTGTGGTACCACTTCCTCAAGACCCGCTTGCCACCTTCTACCCATGGGCAGACAGTGAGCCGAGACAGAGTACCAATGGTGGATGCACTCATATCCGGCAGACCACTCAACGTTGGCCGAATCATCAGTGGCCAAATCGAAGTATGCGCCAACCGAAAAAAGGGAAGTTTACTTTTCCCTTCCCTCATCACTATCCTGTGCAAGAATCGTGGAGTCCCAGTCTCCATTGATGAAGAATTATTGAAGGACATTAGTCCCATCACCGCCATCACCATTGCACGAATTGTTCAAGAAAAAGCTATCCCACACACATAAGTTGCTTCCCGAGATCCTCCACAAGCTGCCGGACCCTCTGCTTCTTCCTCTACCCCCAAGCTAGCTGATGAGACCCTGCAATTCATCCTCTATCAACAAGCTACCATTCTCAGGCAGCAAGCTATACTTTTACAACATCAGCAAACGTTTTGGTGTTATGAGCAAAAAAGGGATTTTGCCCTCCACACCACCCTCGAACAGAACTATAAACAATTTTTCCCATTTCCGGAGTTTCCCACTGACTTGCTCCATACCACCTTTGAGGAGTCAGGCCCAGCACCTGAGCCGCAGACAGAACAACACAAGAATTCTGAAGGCTCCTCCTCCAACAAAGAGCCCTACCCAGAACCCCAACAGACACCAATGGGAACTGAGTCTTCTGATGATGATGAGCCCATTGCAAAACGGGCAGCAATGATGCGCAAAGGGAAGGCCACACAACAATCAACACAGTGCAGAAGTGGGCTCAGAAGCTCTTCAAGGTCTTCTGGGGGTTAATGCCCCTAGGGTGCTGCAGCATCCCTGCTAGCACCCTCAGGAAGTTCCCTTATCTCTTATTCCTTCTCTGCTGCATTTGGAATTCCTTTGCCTCTGCTTCTGTTTTTGGGTGTCTTTTGTGTTTTTAGCCATTTCATCAGCAGTGAGGACACTGCTCATCCTTAAGTTTGGGGGGTGTCATATAATGTTTTGTTGTAATGCTTGATGTGGCATCTATTGGAGAATTATCTTATTATTATCTTAGTTATTGTTGTAGTGTTTGCTGAGGCATATTTTGACCTTGTTTTTGTTTATTGTGTTTTCCTGTTTATTCGTGCTTTGGTTTTTTTGTGCCTCTGCCTGACTGTGTCATTAAAGACCATACTATAACTTGCTGTTGTCTGTTTCACTTTTAGTATAAATAAATAAAAACAAAAACAAAAAAAACAAGAGAGAAACACAGGGAGATAAGCCTTATCCTGCTATAGTTCTGGGATACTCTATGAGGAGGGTTGGAAATTCCACTAAAAACCAGAATAAGAGACCTACACCCTTGCCCAATCACACACAGAACCTTCTTCTAACGAGTACAGAAGATGGGTAGTTTTTGCAAGAGGAAATTGGTAATTTCAGAAATTGGACTTAAAATTTTTAGCGCCAATATTGAGAGTCTTCTGTGAAATTAGGAAAGAGGCATAAGTTATTTGTGAGAAAGGCTTAAATTTGGGGGGGGGGGAAGTAGAAAATAAAGAGAGAAGTGTGGACACTCCAATGCCTCTGTAGTTCTTTAGTAACTAGGGGTATGCATGAGCCCCATGTGTGCCTTTGCGTAAAACAAGGACATAGAGTATGAGTGGGATGCTACTAAAGGGTGATAAGACTGAGTAACCGGGTGTCCTCATCAACACATGTTGGAATTCGCGTCAAAAGGCACTAATGACCTCTGTTAAATAATATCTAGTAGTAAAAAAAGAAGAGAGAGAATGGAAATCCTTAACTACCCCCTATATGTGTTGCCCAGACAGTGCCTATGTTGAAATATGCCAACTCATCCTAAGGAAGGAAGCTTGATATATTAGCATAAAAATCTTAGGAACTCTGGCTGATATTGACCCAAGAGACTCTTGGGGAAACTGTCCATATCACACACAGAACTTTCAATAGGGTTTTAGTTGAGATTGGGAAGAAGGCTAGTGGTGTTTCTTATAGGGAACAATCCAAAGAGTTGAGAGCTATTAGCAGGACTATATGGAATTAGGCAGGAGAGAAAAGATCTGAAATTAATTGAAAAAAAAGTATGGTGAACAGAACAAATTGCTTAGGGACAACCAATCCTTTAAGTTTGGGGGGATTTGATAATTGCAACTTACTGTAGTTTTTTGAGCTTTCGGAGTATGTTTACTGCACTGTTTTGATACATTGAGTACTCTTATTCCTGGACTTAATTAAATGGAATGACTCCCTTGGATATAACAGCACCCATCTCATTTGCTGCAGCAATTTTGTAAACATTTGTGGCAATTATGGAAGCAACACAAGTGATATTGAGTGAGCTGCTCCTTTTTGTCTTACATGTGGAACTGATTCTGCTGCTGTGGCATAGGTAGCAGAGGAGCAGAGCTGCACAGAAGGTGTAGCACCCACCTAGCAGGAGAAAGCAATAACCAACTGACATTGCAAGTTGTTGGTTGGGCTGATGCAGAAAGGCATCCACTACTGAAAGTGGAGGGAAAAAGCTGACACAAGGACACTGACTGCAGAGCAGGGGGAATGTCAGCAAAAATCAGGCAGCTGACTGGGACCACAAGGCTGAACCATAAAGAGAGACAGAGGGGGAGACGAAAAGAAACACGAGAGAGGGGGTGTAAAGGGGAGAACAGCAACACACTGCCGAGAATTAGAGCATGGGATAGTTTGCAATCCCTAAATTCCATTGTTCGCTATTGTGTTTTCCTTTTTCTTCTGGTTTTATCAAAGACTGCACTTGTATTTCTTTTATCACTTAAGATGTATACCGGTGATTCTGGGATATTTGTAACCAGAGTAACCATGAGGCTTGGCTAGTTTCCAGCTAAGGTTGCATAAGGGTTGTAATGAACTTGAGCACACTTTTAGTATAACACATTTCACTACATCACGGTTTTTACATTCAACTGTGTTTATATTTTAATTTTCCCTGATAACGGAAGTTAGTGGAGGTAGACTGAGGCCAATATTCACCCGGGAGGGGAATGGAGGCTCGAAAAACTGTTTGAATACATGGGGACAGCCAATATAGGAATATATGGTCCCCCATCTCCCCAGCAGTGGAGCTTTATGCACAACTCGGGGGTGAAAACTGTTGCAGGAATGCAGGTCTGAACCTCATAATTGCAAGGACTGGAAGTCTGGGAAGACTCCATTCAAGACTGAACTGGGCACCTAGGACAATTGCTATAGCAATTCCTGGAGCAAATATGAGTACAATAGTTCATGGCAACCCTGAGCAACCCTAGACCTCCCTATTCTATTTTCTTTACACCCTAGTACCCCTCATTCTAGTTATAGTTTCATTTAATTGATCCACCTTTATTTTATCTTGTAAACCAACCAATTTTTGCTACAGCATTTCACACAGCAAAAGTTTCCTTAACAGTTTTAGTTCACTCCTCGTGGGACGATACTCACTCATCACTTTATTACTTGGTCACAACACGTGCACTTGCGTTCGGACATTGTATTCATCTTAGCATGAAAGCCAACAATAGATTAGAGAGTCTTAATTGCTTTAGGATTGCTTCTAGGTCAGTTTCTAGCCTATTAGGTTTCAATTTGAGTCGAAAATAATCTAAAATCATACTTTCATATTCTACAACGGTCGACAAGCACCGCAACGCTCTATGCTAGCTTTAGGAACTCAGTGTCCATGCTTGGATTTGAAAGCAGTTTTAGGTATATCTTATTTCTTAATTTTAATATGATGATACGCTAACCACAAGTCTATTTTGGGAAAGATAATAGCTCCCTACAACTGATATGATAAATCATCTATTCTAGGGAGAGTGTACTTGTTCTTAATGGTCACTTTATTTAATTTTCTTTTGTGAAATAAAATGAAGGAGGTTTAAATTCTGTAAATTAATTAGCAAAGTAAAAGGAGAATGATCGTAAATAACAAAATAGGAGAGTGATTAATGATGAAAGAGTTAGTTTTGGTTAATATCCACGGTCAAGGAATCACATTGATCATGGATAATATAATCAAATATATATTGAGTATCTATCATTGGGATGTCATCCCTATTCCTCGTTAGGTTTAGTTAATTGATGACGATCGCCCTAAAGAACCCTAATTAACAAGAAACCTTACCTAATTGGTAAAATTTAACTTATTAACCACATGAAGAATTAGAGAAATTGATAAAGTTCAATGGCATAGGCACATCGACTGTATTTCATTTAGTTAGTTATTCAAAATAGGTTAATAATTCATAATCATACAATTATTAATCCTACTTGTCTCTTAAATCACAGTGATGAAAACTTGTTTTGATATATGATTTAGTAGTAGATTGAAACAAACAATATACTAGTAGGCCACTTAGTAATCATATGAGCAATCGTGGATTAGAGCTAATCAATAATAAAAAACAAATTAAAATCTAACCAATAAATGCTAATCCAAATCTCCCAATGCATAAAAGATCCTTAAGGTTTCAATCTTCTTCAACGAATAAAAAGGAAATTAGCCACGTAGGGACATAAGAAAATCTATGAGAAAAAGAAAGAAAGAATTGGGAGAATTTTTGGTGCTTAAATGTCTTTTGTTGCTTCCTAACCCTCTTATTTATAGATTGGAGAGTCTTAATTGATGTAGGATTGCTTCCATGTCAGTTTGTAAACTATTAGGCTTCAACTTGAGTCCAAAATAATTTAAAATCATACTTTCATTTTCTACAACGGTCGGCAGGAACCGCAACGCTCTATGCTAGCCTTAGGAACTCATAGTGTCCATGCTTGGTTTTGAAAGCAATTTTATGTATATCTTATTTCTTAATTCTAATATGATGATACGCTGACCACAAGTCTATCTTGGGAAAGATAGTAGCAGCTCCCTTCAACTGATATGATAAATCATCCAGTCAAGGGAGAGTGTACTTGTTCTTAATGGTCACTTTATTTAATTTTCTTTTTTGAAATAAAATGAAGAAAGATTGAATTCTGTAAGTTAATTAACAAAGTAAAAAGGGAATGATCATAAATAACAAAATAAGATAGTGATTAATGATGAAAGAGTTAGTTTTGGTTAATATCCATGGTCAAGGAATCACATTGATCATGGACAATATAATCAAATCTATATTAAGTATCTATCATTGGGATGTTATCCATGTTCCTCGTTAGGTTTAGTTAATTGATGACGATCGCCTTAACTAACCCTAATTACCAAGAAACCTTAGCCAATTGGTAAAAGTTAACTTATTAACCACATGAAGAATTAGAGAAACTGATAAAGTTCAACAATATAGACACATCGACTGTATTTCATTTAGTTAATTATTCAAGATTTGTTAATAATGCATAATCATACAATTATTAGTCCTACTTGTCTCTTAAATCACAGTGATGAAAACTTTTTTTTATATATGATTTAGTAGTAGATTGAAACAAACAATATACTAGTAGGCCAACTAGCAAACATATGAGCAATCATGGAGAAGAGCTAATCAATAATCAATAATTAATTAAAATTGAACCATTAAATGCTAATCCAAATCTCACAATGCATAAAAGATCAATAAGGTTTCAATATTCCTCAACCAATAAAAAGAAAATTAGCCACGCAGGGATATAAGAAAATCTATGAGAAGAAGAAAGGAAGAATTGAGAAAAATTTTGGTGCTCAAATGTCTTTTGTTGCTTCCTATCCCTCTTATTTTTAGATTGGAGAGTCTTAATTAATGTAGGATAGCTTCTAGGTCAGTTTCCAGTCTATTAGGCTTCAATTTGAGTCCAAAATAATTTAAAATCATACTTTCATTATCTACAACGATAGGTAGGCACCATAACGTTCTATGGCAGCGTTAGGAACTTATAGTGTCCATGACGATACGCTGACTGCAAGTCTTTCTTAGAAAAGATAGTAGCTCCCTTCAACTGATACGATAAATCATCTATTCTAGGGAGAGTGTACTTGTTCTTAATGGTCACTTAATTTAAGTTTCTTTTGTGAAATAAAATGAAGGAGGTTTGAATTCTGTAGGTTAATTAACACAGTAAAAAGTGAATGATCGTAAATAACAAATTAAAAGAGTGATTAATGATGAAAGAGTTAGTTTTGGTTAATATCCACGGTTAAGGAATCGCATTGATCATGGACAATATAATCAAATCTATATTGAGTATCTATCATTGGGATGTTATCCCTGTTTTCTCATTAGGTTTAGTTAATTGACGACGATTGCTAACCCTAGTTAACATGAAACCTTAGCCAATTGCTAAAATTTAACTTATTAACCACATGAAGAATTAGAGAAACTGATAAAGTTGAACGACATAGGCACATAAAATGTATTTCATTTAGTTAACTATTTAAAAAACGTTAATAATTCATAATCATACAATTATTAATCATACTTGCCTCATAAATCACAGTGATGAAAACTGTTTTTGATATATGATTCATTTGTAGATTGAAATAAACAATATACTAGTAGGCCAACTAGCAATCATATGAGGAATCGTGGAGAATAACTAATAAATAATCAATAATTAATTAAAATTGAACCATTAAACGCTAAACCAAATCTCACAATGCATAAAAGATCCTTAAGCTTTCAATCTTCCTCAACCAATAAAAAGTAAATTCGCCAGGCAGGGACATAAGAAAATCTCTAAGAAGAAGAAAGCAAGAATTGGGAGAACTTTTGGTGCTTAAATGTCTTTTGTTGCTTCCTGTCCCTCTTATTTATAAATTGGAGAGTCTTAATTGATGTAGAATTGCTTCTAGGTCAGTTTCTCACCTAATAGGCTTCAATTTGAGTCCAAAATAATTTAAAATCATACTTTCATTTTCTACAACAGTCGGGAGGCACTGCAACGCTCTATGCTAGCATTAGGAACTCATAGTGTCCATGCTTGGTTTTTAAATCAATTTTAGGTATATCTTATTTCTTAGTTCTAATATGACGATATGCTGACCGTAAGTCTATCTTGGAAAAGATAGTAGCTCCCTTGAACAGATATGATAAATCATCTATTCAAGGGAGAGTGTACTTGTTCTTAATGGTCACTTTATTTAATTTTCTTTTGTGAAGTAAAATGAAGGAGGTTTGAATTTTGTAAGTTAATTAACAAACTATAAAGAGAAAGATCGTAAATAACAAAATAAAAGAATGATTAGTAATGAAAGAGTTAGTTTTGGTTAATATCCATGGTCAAGGAATCGCATTGATCATAGACAATATAATCAAATCTATATTGTGTATCTATCATTGGGATGTTATCCCTGTTCCTCCTTAGGTTTAGTTAATTGAAGACGATTGCCCTAACTAACCCTAATTAACAAGAAACCTTAGCCAATTGGTAAAATTTAACTTGTTAACCACATGAAGAATTAGAAAAATTGATAAAGTTCAACGACATAGGCACATCGACTATATTTCATTTAGTTAATTATTCAAAATAGGTTAATAATTCATAATCATATAATTATTAATCCTACTTGTCTCTTAAATCACAGTGATGAAAACTTTTTTTGATATATGATTTAGTAGTAGATTGAAACAAACAATATAGTAGTAGGCCACCTAGCAATCATATGAGCAAATGTGGAGAAGAGCTAATAAATAATCAATAATTAATTAAAATTGAACCATTAAATGCTAATCCAAATCTCACAATGCATAAAAGATCCTTAAGGTTTCAATCTTCCTCAACCAATAAAAAGGAAATTAGCTACGCAAGGATATAAACAAATCGATGAGAAGAAGAAAGAAAGAATTGGGAGAATTTTTGGTGCTAATGTCTTATGTTGCTTTCTGTCCCTCTTATTTATAGATTAGAGAGTCTTAATTTATGTAGAATTACTTCTAGGTCAGTTTCTAGCCTATTAAGCTTCAATTTGACTCCAAAATAATTTAAAATCGTACTTTCATTTTCTACAACGATTGGCAGGCAGCGCAAGGCTTTATGGCAGCATTTGGAACTCATAGTGTCCATGCTTGGTTTTAAAAGCTGTTTTAGGTATAACTTATTCCTTAATTCTAATCTCATTATATGCTGATCGCAAGTCTATCTTTGGAAAGACAGTACCTCCCTTCAACTGATATGATAAATCATTTATTGTAGGAAGAGTGTACTTATTATTAATTGTCACTTTATTTAATTTTATTTTGTGAAATAAAATGAAGGAGGTTTGTATTTTGTAGGTTAATTAACAAAGTAAAAAGAGAATGATTGTAAATAACAAAATAAGAGAGTGATTAATGATGAAAGAGTTAGTTTTTATTAATATCCACAATCAAGTTATCACATTTATCATGGACAATATAATCAAATCTATATTGAGTATCTATCATTGGGATGTTATCCTTGTTCCTCCCTAGGTTTAGTTAATTGACGACGATTGCCCTAACTAACCCGAATTAACAAGAAACATTATCAATTGGTAAAATTCAACTTATTAACCATATAAAGAATTTGAGAAATTGACAAAAGTTGAACAACACAAACACATCTACTATATTTCATTTTGTTAATTATTCAACATAGGTTAATAATTCATAATCATATAACTATTAATCCCACTTGCCTCTAAAATCACAGTGATGAAAACTTTTTTTGATATATGATTCAATAGTAGATTGAAACAAACAATATACTAGTAGTTCACCTAGCAGTCATATGAGCAATTGGGGAGAAGAGCTAATCAATAATCAATAATTAATTAAAATTGAACCATTAAACACTAATCCAAATCTTACAATGCATAAAAGATCCTCAAGGTTTTAATCTTTCTCAATTAATAAAAAGGAAATTAGCCATACAAGGACATAAGAAAATCTATGAGAAGAAGAAAGAAAGAATTGGGAGAATTTTTGGTACTTAAATGTCTTTTTTTGCTTCCTGTCCCCCTTATTTATAGATTGGAGAGTCTTAATTGATGTAAGTTTCCTTTTAGAACAATTTCTAGCCTATTAGGCTTCAATTTGAGTCGAAAATAATTTAAAATCATACTTTCATTTTCTACAACAGTCGGCAGGCACCGCAATGTTCTTTGGTAGCATTAGGAACTCATAGTGTCTATGCTTGGTTTTGAAATCAATTTTAGTTATATCTTAATTCTTAATTCTAATCTAATGATAGGATGATCGCAAGTCTATCTTTGGAAAGATAGTAACTCCCTTCAACTGATATGATAAATAATCTATTCTAGGGAGAGTGAACTTATTCTTATTGGCCACTTTATTTAATTTTCTTTTGTGAATTAAAATGAAGGAGGTTTGAATTCTATTAGATAATTAACAAAGTAAAAAGAGAATGATCGTAAATAACAAAAGAAGAGAGTGATTAATGATGAAAGAGTTTGTTTTGGATAATATCCACGGGCAAGGATTCGCATTGATCATGGACAATATAATCAAATCTATATTGAGTATCTATCATTGGGATGTTATCCCTGTTCCTCCTTAGGTTTTGTTAATTGATGACGATCGCCCTAACTAACCCTAATTAACAAGAAACCTTATCAATTAGTAAAATTCAACTTATTAACCATATAAAGAATTAGAGAAATTGATAAAGCTAAACAATACAGAGGCATATACTACATTTCATTTAGTTAATTGTTCAAAATAGATTAATAATTCATAATCATATAATTATTAATCCCAAATTTCCATTTTTCTTCTCCCTACTAAACTTGTTGGCACTTATTATACATAATTTTGATGTCTCTAGGAAAAAAGAAGACCTGAAATCAATGTTTTTATCATGACAATTGAACATGACTCAGTTCTCAGACAACCAATCAAAACCTAGGATAACATCAATTCCATTCATGGGCAAACAAATTAAATTCACTCTAATAGGTTTGTCCTATATAGAAATTAGACAATCCATACACACAGAAGAAGTTTTTACTCTTTCTCTTGTAGAGGTTGTCACACAAAAATCATAGGGTAGATTGGAGAACGGATACTATAATTTCTTCACATATTCATAAGATATAAATGAATGACTAGCACCCAAGTCAAACAATGCAAGCAAAGGAAAACCATTAATATAACATGTACCTTCTATCATATTCAAAGACTGTATTGCTTCCTTGCCACTTAAGGTGAAGACTCTGCCTCTAGTTTGTAGCCTCTGCTCCACCTGCTTTCATATATTCTAATGACAGTCCTTCGTAAAATGTTGCTTCTATCCACAACTCGCTAAACATGGACTATTTCTATAGGGACAGCCTGTAGCGCCCACAATTTACAAACACGTGAAACAATTTTTTTTTTCGTAATTAGATATTTTTCATAACATGCATAACACTATTCTTTGTCACGGAAATAGATACATATAGGTTCTCTCATGTATATACATTATGCATGTCAAGTAATAAATGTCAAAGTAACAACAGAAACAGAGATACTGCCTGTGGTGTTTCAATTATGTAACAACTCCATTTTTTTACACATATATATTTGTAAAACCCCATGAAGTCATTACCTCTTTATTTCCAACTATTTAACTCATAATAACATTCGATTAAATTAACTAAGTATAATTAAGGTTTATAGTATAGCAATAATACTGATACAAATCTGGGGTCACATACACATCATTAATTAAAAATATCCGTACAAAAATCAAACACATATATGTACACATCTTATTCATCCCTATTGACCAGTTCCGGGGATATGAGTGCGGGTGGTTACACCTTCATCGGGATCTTAGCCAACTCGACCCAACATACGCTAAAATCCAGTTATAGAGAATATATGCATATTTAGTTTTCTGAACATGATATGGAAATATAGTGAGTATTAAATCCTTGTAGATTCAATAATAAATCATAATTATCATCAATATAGCTCATCATGTCATGTTCATCTGTATAAGCTACAGCAATTACCTTAGGTCACATGAATGCACTTTATCTATGAATATGAAAATCGTAAAGTAATGACATGGATGACATGAATAGCTATTTTCAGAATATCATATGATAGCTATCAGCTTATTTTCATATCAAGCTACCCTAGTCAGAGTGAGTACTTTCTACTCTTCAGTATAGGATTTTCTCGCTTCGTCTGACATGGTACAATTTCTTTTCTCTTTAACATAATTATAGCCGTTGGTAAGGCGTCCTCTATTGGTGCACCACACGAACCGCCATGTGATTGTGCTCGTCTCTTTTATTTTATTTTTACATTAATAGCAAAAAAAATGATTTCAATAACAAGTATGTTCATTATGATCATATGCCATAATTTAACATTAAAGCATAATCATTATAAAAAATCATTGGGAAAAATGTAATCATGCCATGAACATAATCATTTTCAAATATTAATTTAAAATATTTACATGTCAAAATTACACATTGTAAGGAGTTCATGCAATGGCAATGGCTATCGCATACACTAGTCATTTATTATTTTTATTTATAAGATTCTTCTTCTTTTTTAAATATTATTATCCTATAGTTAATAAAGTTCATTTATGTTAGAAAATGTTGAAAATAAGTTTTGCCAGCTTCCAACACAGCCTAAACGTATCCTGTAACACAGCTTGACCATTTCTTGTAAAAAACCATGCTTTAGGCTTCAAAATACTATTTCTAGCACTGAACACGGCTTGGCCATGCCTTGGAATACGACCATGCTCTATATTGTGTTATTCCCTTATGCAGGTTTTTGTCTTGTCTGATCTTCTCTCACTAATCAAAGCATAACTCCCGCATTTTAACTCTAACTTAAGTGCTCTTGGTGTCCATTTAAAGATACAACAATTATCTAAAACTATTATGTTGAACAATTTAGCAAAATCTTAAGGAATCATGGTGATATTACTCCCTCAAATTAAATGTTATTTCTTCTTAGGTAGGTTCTGACCTCTACTTACTAATCTGATCATATCTGCCTCATATAAACTCCAAATTGAGTGATTCCAATGTCTAAATTTCTGTGAGACATATATCTATATATTTTTTAACTATTTATTTTAATGCCTTACAAAATTTTCCCAAAAATTCAAACACAGAAGCTTTCCTAACAGATTCTTCCCTGGTTAACCATTTTCTGACCACTGCTTACTAATCTGACCATATCTACCTCATATGGACTCCAAATTGAGTGATTTCAGTGGTCAAAAATCCATGGGACATATATCTATAGTTTTTATGATAACTATTTCTTTTAATTCCTAATCGAGTCTTCCCAAAATTTGAAAAATTAAAGCATCACTAGTTACTCCGAAATCCAGTTTCCTAGCCAAACCCTTTCTAAGGTTTTAGTTCATCATTTTATTATGTCCTCTTCCATTTTCTTCCTAATTTACATCTAATCATATTCCATCAATTTTTCACCACATTTAAATATACAAAATAGTAGCATAAAAATATTAAATTTTTCCACCTATAGCCATACCTATGCAAAACTTTCCACACCAATCTAAGTATTCAAACATACATCATATGCATGATTAACATGTAACATGATATAGAAACATCCATGGCCAATCATCAAAGTAACAAATATTATAAATTGAATCAAAGTTCTAGGATCAAAATCCTATATAAATGTTTCTAATTTCAAATCTATTCTTTTAAAAAAATATTTTTAAAACTACCTAATGATCTCCCTAGCTCACTTAGTGAATTCTTTTTCTTGTTTCCTCTTGAAGAAAGTGGCAAGATTCCTCCCTTCCCTTAGATTTTCCAACAACTTGAATAAGAGAAGGAGGGTGAGTTTTGAACCCCAAGGAGGAAGATAAAAGATGGATTCAAGTGGAGATTAAGCTAACTTACCTTGAGTACTTAGTCCTCTAAGCTTCTCTTTCTTCTTCCTTCCTCTCTTCTCCTCTCTTTCTCTCATTTCCTTACTCTACCTTGCTTCTATTTTTCCTCTCCCTCACTTGGATGAAATTCTAATGTTATAAGGGTGGTTCTTGCTTAAATAAACTATCAAGTGGTCCCCCTTTCATAATCATGGGTCTACCTTATCACAATTAGGACGCACTTGATTGCTTTTTGAGGAAAGACAACTCATGTTCTTATCTTCCTTTTCCTTAGTAAAGATATGCATAACAAAAGAAGATTTGTATTTCGAAAATCTTGATAAAATGTTCTTAAGATAAGGGACAAGATCCCTTTGATTTAGGGATTCATTTCCTTTTTCTTTTGTCTCACACAACTATGATAGGTTTGCCTTTCTAACTGACAAGTTTCTAGCCCTTGAATCTCCCTTACTTGGCTGAAATTATTTGCGTAGAATATGAATGTTTTGTCCTAATGCCATGTATTATTATACCACTTGCTAAAACTATGAGTGTAGGATATAGATGTTTTGTCCTAATGCCATGTATTACTATACCACTTGTTAAATTATGAATGTAGGATATAGATATTATCACACCACTTGCGGAATTTTTGTCTTAATGCCATGTAACCTAATCTTTATTATTATTACACTATTATTTCCTCACATGATTTTTTTTTAAATATTTTTTCTCTTGGATTTGGGCTTATTCTTGCCCATTTCCTTTGTTTTGGCTAAAATTCTACATCTCATGGAGGGCTTGGTCACATTTTAATGATTTTTGGGTTATTAGTCCAACTTCTATATCCTAGTCCAAATCTATGCCATATCTCTTTCTTGAGCTATCCAATTGGCTTGCTAGAAACTCATGTGAAGTGAAAGAACAAAATCTATGGAGTGTCTATAGATGATGGCCCAATGTATGGATAGAGATATTAAACTTAGTAACTTTACCTCTTGAATTAGGAAAAATTATCGTAATTCAATCTTCTTGAACTTTTAAGATCTTTACTTATTTCCAAAAAATTTTATCTTCCTTACCCAAGAATTTTGCCTCTCTTTAGGATGTTATTTCTAATTTTTTTTTTCCTATTAGGTTTTCTCTCTTTACCTATTCCGTTAATGTGAGAAACATTTTCTATGCATACACATAAGGAGAAGAATTTCTAAGGCTTATATTTTCTTAGATATAAAAAAGAATTGTTTAATAAGTTTTATTTCCTTAAATATTTATGTACATCTACTAATAAAATAAATGAAATTAGGATTGTTACATTTTAAGCACACTCTAGAATACAAAAATAGTATAATTCAAAAACTGTGAGCCTTGGAAGTAATGTAGACTCAGCCAAAAAATATGTCCCTAATTGATTACCTATCTATAGGATCAGACTTTGTATTCTTATCTAAAAAATGTAGAAATATTGTGTAGTGAGTTTGACAACTCAAGAAGCAGATAATACCTCCTATCACCTGTTAGGTGAACATATAGATATACTCATGTTTTAAAATTTGTCACATAGAAAATACAGTTCAGAAGTACATCCATATAGGACCCATATTTCAAATATTCTCAAATAAAAGGATATTCAGATATCCAAAACCATATTCAATACGATATGATCATTAAACAAATGTTGTTATGCTCAGCTGTATAAGCTATAGTAAAATATTAAGCTTTTGAGATAAAGTCATAAATTTTGTTGATGCATAATTAACATACTATATATGCACTGAAAATCTATTCTTTTTACATAATGCTCGAGCATATTACAACTCTCAATTCACTCATTTACTATACGCAAAGTGACTGATCGACTACACTCATAATAAGTAATCAGGGAATGTGAGTTTATCACCCATCTGCCTCTTCACATTACCACTGTCAGCCGGTTAGAGTAGCTCTCTCTTGGCTCTCTCAGGCTAATAGGGCATCCCCTACTCGATACCGTCATAAGCCATACAACCTGTCGATATTCATCCATACATATAAATATATATATATATATATATATATATATATAAATGCATATTCATCAAATGCAATGTATAATTATCGAGCAACTCGCTATGAGCTTTAGGCTTGCCATTCAATCATAATTAGTAACTTTATAGTTTTACAAATCAATGCCTCATGCACATAATATTCAATTTACCAAATAATGGTAAATACATTTAGAACCACATATTCAATGAGTTTCAAAATCTATTTGCAAAATCATACTCTTCTTGAACTATGTGCCAGTTCGTAAGCAAAATAGATATTTTAACACATTTCAGAAACTTATGATAGCATAAATAATTTGTAAACATAATCAATTATGCATTTTAAGTTCAAGAAGAGCATGGGGTAAGTCATAGAAAGAATTATCTACTCATAGGTCAGGGCTCCAGGTTGGATAGCCCCAAATGTATTTTTTCAAGTCAAATTTGATGAAATGAATCTCAAAAACGAGTCCGAAGAGTCCAAAAACCTAGGAAATGACTCCAGAATCATAAAATTTGGCCTCTTCGAGCTTGATCAATTGATGGGTACTATTTACGATAGGAAATTACTATTCATCATCGAAAAAAACTATTCATGCTGGTCGGATTTATTGTTCACATCGATCGGAATCACTATTCGCGCTAGTTAGAGTTATTGTTCATGATAGCAAAAATTGTCAGATGACTGTGAAACTTCATATCCTATAGTTTACCTATCTCCTGAATCTATCTACGGTATTAAATTTTCAATTAGAAGTCTCTAAATAAAAGTTTCAGAGTTTACCTTTTTCTAAAATTTTCTACTTCTTATTTACCACGATTCTATGGCTAATTTGAAAATTTGTTCAGTCAAAATTGTAGTATCTTCATCTTGAATCCAGTGGTAACCATAATTTTGATATCATAGGCCTGTAGACACTCTAGATCTAGAGAGAAATTATGGAGGTTACTATTCATACTATTTATCAGTTACGGGATCGGGATTTCGTAAATTCCTCATCTCCCCCATTTTCTTTCTGTCTTCTTTTTTAAATATTATTTAATTAATAATTAAATATTAAAAATGTATTATTATTTTTTTGATTATATATATATAAATACTATTTTTCATCCTAAAATATCCCAAAAATTTTTAAAAAATTATATTCTTACAAAACTTAAGTTGAACTCTTAAATCATGACATTTCTTGATAAAATTTTAATAAAAGAAATATAAAATAAATATATTTATGCATAATAAAAGAAAGAATATTTCTAAAAATAAAACAAAAATTTATTAAAGGCCAATATAATTATTTTAAGTAAAACAAAAATTATTTTAAGTAAAAGTATATTTGCTTTTAGGAAAAATAATCATTTTTAAAAATAAAAAATATATATGTTTATATCAAAAAATTATTATTTAAAAATAAAAATTATGGGATATTACATTCTTCCCTCCTTAAGAAATTCGGTCTCTGAATTTCAACCCATCCTACCACAAGTAAGAAATTAGATTAAAACATAATATACAATTATTATCCTCACTACTCAAGCTACTAGGAATATCTCTTTTGTATATCATCTTTATTTCCTAAGAAGTCTCTTCACTTGAGTGATTTTTCCATATAACCTTAACCATAGGGATTTCATTTAACCATAAGTTCTTCACTTGTCAATCAACAATAGACATTGGTTTTTTCCTCATAATTAAGCCAAATTTTTGTCCAATTAAATTTCTTGAAATCTGATAACATGAAAAGAATTTGATAGGTACTTCCTTCGCATTGATACATGAAACACCGTATCAACATCACTTAATCTTGATAGCAAGGCTAGACAATATACATTATGCCTACTTTATTGAAGATTTAAAAAAAAAACCTATATACTAAAGCTTAACTTTTCCTTCTTCCAAACCTCATTACATCTTCCATGGGTGATTCTTTCAAAAATATTTGGTCACCTGTTGATAATTTCTAATGCCCAATATTTATGGTCCTTATAGACATTTTGACTTATATTGAGTTGCTTGGATTCTTTTTCCCAATCATTTCACTTTATCAACGACATCTTACGATAAGTCTGACCCTACTGAATCATTTAATAGAAAGTTAGTAACATCTCTTACATAAAGATTTAAGTCATCCAATATTACTTTAGTATAGATGAATTCTGCTAAGAAATCTCCCACCATACTCAAAGAAATATGCTTGAAGCATACTCTCCAAACTAGCATCATCAATTTAGGTTAGTCATATTCTATCTATTGCATGTTATTTCAAATTAGATTCTAAAAGTTTAACTTTACTCAACTCAACCACCTATTAGGAGACCTACGATGTTTCATGTAAAACCTCAAATGGTGCCATTTGTTTACTGGCCCGATAACTACTGATATGAGCAAGTTCAACTAAGGACAAATAATTTCTCCCAATTTTCAACAAAATTATATATATACCTGAAGCATAACTTCTAATGCATAAACACAACATTTAAATTTACTATCAGCTACACTTTAATCTAATTAAGATCCTAAGGCTTCCTGAATAGCTCTCCGAAAGCAATATATTCAATTCTTACTTGCTGACTCACCAAATAACAAAAAATATATCACTTGTATCTTATTTTTACTATTATACTAGTACAATTATTTCAAATCTTAGTATATTCCATCAATATTAAAAATCTATGGCTTCTTTTAAAATCTCCTTTCTCAACATAATTCACATCCTAGATACTAGACTCAATTTAGCGTGGTATAAAACCTCAACACAAATATCTGAATCACTTACGTTATTTTTGGACATGGTTTTCAAAATATTCTCTATATTTTCAAATTAAGAGTTCAAAGATTAATTTAAATCCTAGTTCCAATATTTTATTCCTCAAGAACTTCAACACCACTAATTCTCTTGATTACATTCGTTAAAGCACTATAAAGCCATCATCTGTCTATTCCTTTCAAAATCTCTATTACTTTAACATACTTACCACTTGAACACCATAATAATGGAGTTTCAAAGAAAATAAATTAACCCTCCTTGTAATAAGGAAAAGAACCTTGCATTTAATGCCAATAATTAATCTAAGATGATACAGTAGAAAAAGAGGAATGCTTAATAGAGCATGGTGCCAAAATTGAAAGTCAGAAGTTTAGACAAAGCATTCAAAGAAAACTAAAATCGATGGCCATAATTTTTGAAAATATGTAAACAAAATTTAGTCACCTTGCACTCCCAAGGGTCATACCCTTTTTATTTCTTTTATTTTCTTTTATTGAAAACAACCAAGGTATAATATTGATTCTTTCAGCTAAAATGCATCTGGTGCGCACTGTCGCAGGCACGCCCAAATTAAAACCTTACCTCAACACTAACCTGTAGTAGTGGGAGTAAGGGTCGATCCCACAGAGACTGGAATTACCTTATGTGATTCAGAAAGGGGGGATTGAGAGTTGCAATTAAAATTAAGTAAACAATAGCAAAAATAATTGAGAGAAAGTGATTAATGAGAAAAGCGTTGGTTTCGGTCGATATTCACCATCAAGGGATTGCATTGATCATTGACAAAATTATCAATCCTAAACCAAATATCTATCATTGGGATTCTATCCCAGTTCCTCCTTAAGCCTAGTAAATTAATGACAATCGCACTAATTATACTCTAATTAACGAGCAATCCTTTAACACATTGGTAAAGCATCACTTATTAACCGCATGAAGAACAAGAGAAACTAATAGAGCTAAACGAATACAAGCACATCGGTTATATTCAATTTAGTTGATATTCATCATAGGATTAACGATTTATAATCCAAAATCCTTAATCCTATTTGCTTCACGAATCAAGTAATAAAAGCTTTGTTCAAAACCTAATTCAGCAGCTACACATACAATATACTAGTAGGCCTCCTAGCAATCACATGCATAATATTAAGAAAATAAGAACAGATGAATAAACAATACCCGGTTAAGATTGAATGCAATGAAATCAAATTCGTATCTCACAATGACATCAAATCCCTTGAGGTTTCAATCTCCCTCAACCAACTAAAGAAAATTAGCCGCGCAGGGCCATAGAAAACTAAACAAGAAGTAAAGAAAAGAGTTGAGAACTTGAATGAATTCTTTGCTGAATGAATAGATCCCCTCTCTGCTTACTTTCCTTCCTTTTTATAGATTAAACCCTCCTAGTCGAAGTAGGAAAGTTTTTAGGTCAAATCTCCATCAATTAGGCTTCAAATCAGGCGAAAAAACTCTAAAATCGTGACTTCCGGAGCGGCAGCGCCGCGGCGCATAAGTTCAGCGCCGCGGCGCATAAGTTCAGCGCCGCGGCGCTGCGAAGCTTCATCCACGGGGTGCCGCGGCGCACCATTCAGTGCCGCGGCGTTCCATTCTTCGTACACGGGCGCCGCGGCGCACCCATGCAGCGCCGCGGCACTCGTGGTTCTGGGGCAAGGGCGCCGCGGCGCCAATAACCAGCGCCGCGGCGCTACGAGACATCCATGACGGGCTGCCGCGGCGCTGTATTTTGAGCGCCGCGGCGCCTAGAGAACGCCGGATTTTGCCAAAGTGTCGAACACGAAAGTTGTAGCTCTATGTTTCTTCTTTCCATAGCCGCTGGAATCAGCTCAATCGGAGCTCAAATGAGTGAGATATGCTTCCATTAGTGACGAAAGGTCAGAAATCAGCATTTTTCATGATTTTCTTCTATTTTTCTCTTCTTTTATTCTTTATTATTCCTAAAAACATAAAACACACAATTTAATTAAAACCTATCTATTTATCATTTAAATAAAATAAAAAGAAACATAAAATATGCTAAATACATGCTTAATTTAAAGCATGTCAAATACCCCCACACTTGCTCTTTTGCTTGTCCTCAAGCAAATTAAACCATGTGAACAATATTCAATAAATAAGGTAAGTGAAAGTCTTTCCAACATATTGCCTCATAGTGAAAATTGACTGCTCTTAAAGAAATTTCAGAAAATTTAATGACTATGTGCAATATTCAATTTAAATGCAATTCAGAATTCATTTTTCTAGAGCCCTGAGTGTGTGTGTGTTTTGAGCAGTTCAATCATCTTTCATTCAAATGAGTTTATATATCTCAAGAAATCAAGTATGGATCTCCTCGTAGGATTTCCATAAGCTTATTTTTCCTGCTGCTCTCCACTAATGTAGGTCAAAACTATTTTTAAGATCAAAAGGACTTTATTTAGCTTGTAATGTGGCCAAGGTGAAGGGTGGGACAAAGGATATCAATGTAGGATCAGTCACCCAGCACCACATGATTAAAATTGATCTCTTGAGCTCTTTGCTTTCCTCCAATAATTTTGGGAAGATTTTCTCCCCACACTACTTTTCCTGCTTCAATCCATCATTGTCCTCTTTTTCTTTCACCCACAACATTTGTTCTTATATATATATAATTTTTTTTTTCTTTTGAAAATTTCTTTTCTTTTCCTTGCTCCTCCCTTCCACCCTTTTTGTAAATAAAGCAATACAATACAAATATTCATCAAAATAATCATGGAGTGAGTGAATAAGGTAAAGAAAAAAAAATAAGGATATACAAACTTTGGCTTATGGCTCAATTATGGTTTTCAGAAGGAAAAGTTTATTAAGCTCAAAATAAAGGAACTAGTGTTATTTTATTACTTAGGTTAGGCTTGAAAGGCTCAATCTATCCAATAATGCCTAAATCATCTCCTAAATAATAGTATTAACCTAGGATTTCGCCTCAAGCAGCATTCAAATAAGTTCTAGAATCATGTTGAGATCATAAAAAATTTCTTTAAGTTGTATAAATTTTCTTTAAATAAAAGATAAATTAAATACTCAAAGTTGTTGTACAAAATAGATTCTGGATTCTAGAAAATGGATAATAAATTGCAAAAAAAATTAAAATTACACATAATTATGATTTTCCTACGTTTCTTAGGAGCTATTAGCAATTTAAACATTTATATCATTGGCTATTGGTTTCACTAACACAAACCCATAAATTGAAATTTTGTTCACATGCTCACCTCATGATAGGAATAAAAGTGCACACATCATAGAATTATAGTAATGCATCAAAGTAGAAAAGTGCACAAGTGTATGAGTTATTATACAGTCATCCAGCTGAATCATAAAGTGACCCCCCCACACTTAAAAACATACATTGTCCCCAATGTAAGAATATCAAAGAAAAACACAATAGAGACAAGTAATAAAATAAGGAGGGGTCCAGAGAAACTTCCCTGATCAAGTGTCATCATTCATCGCATCATGCTCGGTGTCAGGCCGAAAGGGTGGTTCAGGAGGCGCCGGGAATGCAATTGGAAGGTTCAGGGCATGGGCTAGCTGACTGAAGCAGGCATGATTATGTTGTGCAATAGAGTGCTGGTAGAGGGCCAGATCGTGCAGTTGGTGGCTCAGATACTCTGTGCGCTGCCATAAATCTTCAATGGTATGCTGGGATGGTGGTGGAGCTGAACTGCTGCCTGGTCCCTCTGTAGGGATTGGCTGAATCCCTAACTCCTCCTCTACTGCTTCTTCATGGCCCTTGTACTTTTGGATATCGGTAGAGGAAATAGGCTTCATAGGGTGAATGAGAGCCTCAGTGGAATCCCAGCTGACTCCTGCCTGCTGACATAGACCAGTAATTAAACTGGGAGCAAAGAGGGATCCGCCTCTAGTATTAATACAGCCGAGCATCTGCCTATGAATAATTTTGCCTACATCAATAGAAAGGCCCTTTAGTATCGCATAGAGCAGAATGGCCCTGTCCCTCCTGACTTGACTCACATTGAAGCTGGGCATGAGTCGTGCTGACACAAAATAATACCATGCTTTAGCCAACTTATTCATATCAGCCCTAGCAAAGTACAACGGTTGGCCATGGCTATCCAATTTCCAGGAGGCCCCTCTATGGCAAAGAGTGCCTATGACGTCTTCAAAATCAATAAATGATTGAAGAAAAGCAGTATATTCATCATCCTCAATGTCAGGCAGAGAATAGAGTTCATTGATGGCATGCGGAGAAAATGGTACCCTCTTGCCTCGAACCCGTGCATGATGATGTTCATGAACTGTAGCATTGGAATAGAACTCCTGGACCACGGGGATAACTCCTGGCTCTGGGTTCCTGCAGAAAATCTCCCAGTGCCTATAGAGGATATTGTCTCTGAGAGGTAGCCCTTCGGTGATCAGAAATCCACGTTCTGGAACAATAGGTTTATGTACCACCACTTTGATGTGGTGTTGATAAGCCGGTTCAGTCACAAATGCCACGGTGTCAAATGCTGGAGGGTCCTCAGCTCTGTTCTTCCTCTTTGAAATACTCAATTTAGAAGCTTTTGGAGCCATTAGTTGAAAAAATTCACTAGGGCCTTTTACCGAACACCTTGTGGGCGCTTGTAAAATTTGGAAGGATGAGTGGTGAATTTTCAACTAGATCTCCCAAACTCAGGACAAACCCGTAGCAATCAAGTATAAGGATCAATTGCAGCCCGAAAGAGGAAGGGAACTGTACCCAAATTGCCTTGAATGGTGGCTGGGAATTGCAAGCTCAAGAATACCTTAGAACCCTAGAAAAGTGTCTTTTGAATTCGACTCAATTGCTGATATGAGGTGTATAATCCTGCAAAAGTAGATGAAAAATCAAGTTATGCAAGCAATATAATCGAATGGTAGGTGAGTATGGGTGATTGGAGGCAAGAAAAGGGATTTGGGGGTGAGAGAGAGCAAAAACCGTGGGGGAAACAAAGAGGGGCGCGACCCTCTTATAGAGAGCGCCGCGGCGCTCTCTGCTTCAACGCGGAGCGCCGCGGCGCTATGGGTGAGCGCCGCGGCGCCCACCCGTTTTGGGTTCGGAGCGCCGCGGCGCTATAGGTACGCGCTGCGGCGCTTACCCGTTCTGGGTTCGGAGCGCCGCGGCTCTGTTCTAGAGGGCCGCGGTGCTCTCCCAGTCTGGACGACGAGCGCCGCGGCGCATGTTCGCGTCCGCAGATCCAAAATTTTTTTTTTTTTTTTTTTTGTTAAAGTAAAATTAAACTAGGAAAAGAAAAAATAAGAAGAAGAAGAATAGATGTTGGGTTGCCTCCCAACCAGCGCCTTTGTTTAACGTCGTTGGCTCGACAAAAATTCAGAGAAAATTATGTAGGTTCTTGAAGAGTTATCCATTGTGCTTCCTCGTGCTGAAATCCTTCATAGTAAGGTTTGAGTCTATGTCCATTGACTTTGAAGCTATTCTGGTTGTCCATGCTCTTTATTTCAACTGCACCATGAGGAAAAACATCAGTAACAATAAATGGTCCCTCCCATCTAGAACGAAATTTACCTGGAAACAATCGGAGCCTGGAATTGTAGAGGAGAACTTTCTGTCCTTTGCTAAACTCCTTACGTGAAATCATGCAATCGTGTAGGAGTTTAGTTTTGGCCTTATAAATATTTGCGTTGTCATAGGCCTCGTTTCTAATTTCCTCTAATTCCTGCAGCTGTAATTTCCTGTATTCTCCACTTTCTTCCAAATTCATGTTAAATTTCTTTATAGCCCAAAATGCTTTGTGTTCCAATTCAACTGGAAGATGGCAAGTTTTACCAAATACTAACCTGTATGGAGACATACCAATTGGGGTCTTATAGGCTGTCCTGTATGCCCACAGAGCATCATCTAATCTGAGACTCCAATCCCTGCGGTTGGGATTTATTGTCTTACTGATAATATTTTTGATTTCTCTGTTGGATACTTCAGCCTGCCCATTGGTCTGCGGATGGTATGCAGTTGACAATTTATGAGTGACATTGTATTTCTTTAATAGGGCTTCGATAGTCCTATTGCAGAAATGCGTTCCCCTGTCACTTATCAAAGCTCTTGGGATCCCAAATCTGGAGAAGATATGAGATTTAATGAAATCTGCAACCACTTTAGAATCATTAGTCCTAGTGGGTTTAGCTTCTACCCACTTTGAAACATAATCCACAGCCAACAAAATATAATTATATCCAGATGACAAAGGAAAAGGTCCCATAAAATCAATGCCCCAAACATCAAAAATTTCACAAAATAATACTGGTGTTTGAGGCATCTCATTTTTCCTGGAGATATTACCTGTTTTCTGACAGTTTGTACATGACTTACAAAATTTATATGAATCTTTGAATATGGTAGGCTAGTAAAAACCGTAGTCTAAAACTTTCTTTGCTGTCCTTTTTGCTCCAAAATGTCCACCACATGCATAAGAATGGCAGAAGGTTATAATGGATAAAATTTCAGCATCAGGGATGCACCTTCTGATAATTTGATCTGAGCATTGCTTCCACAGGTAAGGATCGTCCCATATGTAGTATTTGGCGTCACTCTTGATCTTATTTTTGGCTGCCCTGGTCAAACGAGGAGGTAATTGATTAGTAACCAAATAATTTACAATATTCGCATACCATGGCATATGAATTGAAATTGAAAATAAATTTTCATCTGGGAATGATTCTTCAATTTTCAATTTTTCCTCCACATGTGTCAGGCGGCTTAGGTGATCTGCTACATTGTTTTCAGACCCTTTCTTGTCTCTAATCTCTAAATCAAATTCTGTAAGTAGTAGCACCCATCTGATTATCCTAGGTTTAGCCTCCTTTTTCATCACCAAATATTTCAAAGCTGCATGATCAGTAAAAACAATAATTTTAGTACATATTAAATATGATCTAAATTTTTCTAAAGCAAAGACTACAGCTAAGAGTTCTTTTTCAGTGGTGGTATAGTTCTTCTGGGCATCATTCAGTATTCTGGAGGCATAATATATCACATGGGATGTGTTTCCAATCCTTTGGCCCAGTACTGCTCCAACTGCATGATCACTGGCATCACACATAATTTCAAAAGGAATGTTCCAGTCTGGTGCTTGAATTATTGGAGCTGAAATCAAGGACTCCTTCAATTTGTCAAAAGCTTCCCTGCATTCTTCATCAAGTTCAAAAGAGACATCTTTCTGAAGCAATTTGCACATAGGTGCTGCTTTCTTAGAAAAGTCCTTTATGAATCTCCTATAAAAACTTGCATGGCCAAGAAACGAACGAACTTCCCGCACACAAGTGGGATAAGGTAGAGTTTGTATAATATCAATTTTTGCTTTATCTACCTCTATTCCCCTTTTTGAGACAACATGGCCTAAAACTATACCTTGTTCAACCATAAAATGACACTTTTCAGAATTTAAAACAAGGTTAGTTTCTTGACATCTTTTCAAAATTAGTGACAGGTTATGCAAACACTCATCAAATGAATCCCCATAAACTGAGAAATCATCCATAAATACCTCAATGAATTTCTCAAGATAATCTGAGAATATGCTCACCATACACCTTTGAAAAGTAGCAGGGGCGTTACAAAGCCCAAACGGCATGCGCCTATATGCAAATGTCCCAAATGGACAAGTGAAAGTTGTCTTTTCCTGGTCTTCAGGAGCAATTGCAATTTGAAAATAGCCTGAATAACCATCAAGAAAACAATAGTAAGGTTTACCAGATAACCGTTCAAGCATTTGATCAATAAAAGGTAAAGGAAAGTGGTCTTTTCGTGTTACAGAATTTAGTTTTCTGTAATCTATACAAACCCTCCACCCATTTTGAATCCGGGTGGGTACCAATTCCTCATTTTGATTTTTCACCACAGTTATGCCTGTTTTCTTTGGGACCACCTGCACTGGGCTAACCCAATGACTGTCTGAAATAGGGTATATTACCCCAACCTCCAACAGTTTAAGAATTTCTTTCTTTACCACCTCCATCATAGGTGGATTTAGCCTTCTTTGGGGTTGTCTAGATGGTTTAGCTCCTTCTTCCATTAATATTCTGTGCATGCATGTGGAAGGGCTTATTCCCTTAAGATCAGCTATGGTCCATCCTATTGCAGTTTTGTGCTCTTTCAGACCTTGAATTAATTTCTCCTCTTGATCAACTTCAAGCTTGTTGGAGATAATCACAGGAAGTGTTTCTCCTTCTCCCAAAAATACATATTTGAGGTGATCAGGAAGAGGCTTTAATTCAGGGGTAGGAGCCTGCACAACAGAAGGTAAAAGAGTAGTATTAGAAATTGGTAATTCCATATAAGCAACATTACCTGTTGGTGGTCCTTCTGAAGAATCATTAAGTGCAGCCAATTCCTCTTTTGTTTCTCCATCTAAATTTGTCTCACCATCATCTTCTTCTATGGATTTGCTCACAATTACTTCTAATTTGTCTTTTCCATCTAATTCAAATATGTCATGTGCCAAAGAATCAAAGACATCAATAGAGTAAACAGGGGTATCATCACCTGGGTATTTCATGGCTTCATACATATTAAATTTAATTACTTCACCATCAAATTCCATAGTGAGTGTGCCATTGTGAACATCTATCCTTGTTTTAGAGGTTTTTAAAAATGGTCTCCCTAACAATATTGGAGATGTAAAATCCCCATTTTCCATGTCAAGAACATAAAAATCTGCAGGGAAAACCAAATCATCTACCTGTACCAAGACATCCTCAATTACTCCCTTAGGGTATGCATTGGACCTGTCAGCTAACTGAATTACCACATTAGTAGAGTTCAATGGTCCTAATTTCAAGGAAGTATATAAAGAATATGGCATGACATTTATGGAAGCTCCCAAATCTAACATGGCTTTTTCAACATGAGTATCCCCAATTTTACATGGAATAGTAAACATACCTGGATCCTTGCATTTAGTGGGGAGTTTAGTTTGAATCATAGCTGACACATTCTGACTCATTTGAACCTTCTCACATCCCTTCAATTTTTGCTTTCTTTTTTGGGTACATAGTTCTTTCAAAAACTTTGCATATCTTGGTACCTGTTTAATAGCATCTAAAAGGGGA
The DNA here is from genome assembly GCA_037074535.1 of Gleditsia sinensis. Taxonomy (NCBI): domain Eukaryota; kingdom Viridiplantae; phylum Streptophyta; class Magnoliopsida; order Fabales; family Fabaceae; genus Gleditsia; species Gleditsia sinensis. Next base: position 41,231,230 of record CM073467.1, read on the forward strand.
ATATTAATTTCACACTTTCTGAAGGTTTCATATAATTCAGAAGTTTTTTCATGCAACCTGTCTTCTTTAAGAGCTTCTGGAAAAGGAGGCACAACTTCATAATTTAAATTAGAAGGAGACTTACCTGTAGGTGCTTCATTCTCCTTAATTGATTTTTCAGTTTTCTTAGGAGAAGAGGGTGCTGGTGGGCTTTCAATCTCCTTACCATTCCTTAACACAATTGCACTAGCATTCTCTCTGGGATTTACCACAGTTTGTGAAGGTAGCTTACCTGAATTTTGAGCATCCAGTCGACTCACTGTGGTTGCTAACTGACCCATTTGAGTTGTCAGGTTCTGAATGCTAGCTCTTGTCTCTTACTGAAATTGATGAGAGCTATGCACAAGAGTCTTCACAATATCTTCCAATGGATTACTTACCTGATGCTCCTGGGATGCATTTTGTTTAGGATAATAGGCCTGTTGGTTTTGTTGAAAATTCTGTCCTGCAGGCCTATTTTGTGCATTTCCATATCTGAAATTGGGATGATCCTTCCATCCAGGATTGTATGTATTAGCATATGGATCATACCTCTTTGGTTGGCCAGGAAAACCTCCTACAGCATTAGCTTGTTCTGTGGACTCCTCTTGAAGTGTAGGACACATGTCAGTTGGGTGCCCTGTTGCTGAACATATCCCACAGACTTTAACTTGTTGGAGTGTACCTGTAGCCATTTGGCGCACAAGAGAAGTAAGTTCAGATATTTGATTCTGAAGAGAAGTTGTACTTACCTCATGGGCATGTCTAACAGGAGGATCATGCCTAACGCCAAATTGTTGTGAATTGGCAGCCATATTTGATATGAGAATTCTGGCTGCCTCAGGAGTTTTATCTACTAGTGCTCCTCCACTAGCTGCATCTATCATGCTCCTGTCTCCCTGCAAAAGGCCTTCATAGAAATATTGGATTAGTAGCTGCTCACTAATCTGATGATGTGGGCAGCTTGCACAAAGTTTCTTAAACCTCTCCCAATATTCATAAAGGGTTTCACCATGCAATTGCCTAATGCCGCATATTTCTTTCCTAATAGTGGCGGCTCTAGATGCAGGAAAATAACGTTCTAAAAACATTCTTTTCATCTCATTCCAAGTAGTAATAGTACCAGAGGGTAAATAATACAACCAATCCTTGGCTGAATCTTTTAAAGAAAAAGGAAAAGCCCTAAGTTTAATTTGTTCCTCAGTTACTCCAGGGGGCTTCATACTGGTACAAACCACATGGAACTCCTTTAGATGTTTATGCGGGTCCTCACCTGCAAGACCATGAAAACTAGGTAAGAGATGAATTAATCCAGATTTTAATTCAAAATTCACATTATCATCAAGATTAGGGAAAGTAATGCATAAGGGTTGTTGATGCAAATCAGGAGCTGCAAGCTCCTTCAGAGTAGGGTGTCTGGCCATGATCACTTCCTCCGTGTCCTGATCAATGTCTTCTTGAATTCTTCTTCTGTGCCTGTATACAGATTTTCCAATATCTGGATTGAACTGTAAATCTTGACAATTAGCAGAACGAGTCACAGGCATAAAATAAAAAAATCACAAAAGTAATGACGCAGTCCCCGGCAACGGCGCCAAAATTTGGTGCGCACTGTCGCAGGCACGCCCAAATTAAAACCTTACCTCAACACTAACCTGTAGTAGTGGGAGTAAGGGTCGATCCCACAGAGACTGGAATTACCTTATGTGATTCAGAAAGGGGGGATTGAGAGTTGCAATTAAAATTAAGTAAACAATAGCAAAAATAATTGAGAGAAAGTGATTAATGAGAAAAGCGTTGGTTTCGGTCGATATTCACCATCAAGGGATTGCATTGATCATTGACAAAATTATCAATCCTAAACCAAATATCTATCATTGGGATTCTATCCCAGTTCCTCCTTAAGCCTAGTAAATTAATGACAATCGCACTAATTATACTCTAATTAACGAGCAATCCTTTAACACATCGGTAAAGCATCACTTATTAACCGCATGAAGAACAAGAGAAACTAATAGAGCTAAACGAATACAAGCACATCGGTTATATTCAATTTAGTTGATATTCATCATAGGATTAACGATTTATAATCCAAAATCCTTAATCCTATTTGCTTCACGAATCAAGTAATAAAAGCTTTGTTCAAAACCTAATTCAGCAGCTACACATACAATATACTAGTAGGCCTCCTAGCAATCACATGCATAATATTAAGAAAATAAGAACAGATGAATAAACAATACCCGGTTAAGATTGAATGCAATGAAATCAAATTCGTATCTCACAATGACATCAAATCCCTTGAGGTTTCAATCTCCCTCAACCAACTAAAGAAAATTAGCCGCGCAGGGCCATAGAAAACTAAACAAGAAGTAAAGAAAAGAGTTGAGAACTTGAATGAATTCTTTGCTGAATGAATAGATCCCCTCTCTGCTTACTTTCCTTCCTTTTTATAGATTAAACCCTCCTAGTCGAAGTAGGAAAGTTTTTAGGTCAAATCTCCATCAATTAGGCTTCAAATCAGGCGAAAAAACTCTAAAATCGCGACTTCCAGAGCGGCGGCGCCGCGGCGCATAAGTTCAGCGCCGCGGCGCTGCGAAGCTTCATCCACGGGGTGCCGCGGCGCACCATTCAGTGCCGCGGCGTTCCATTCTTCGTACACGGGCGCCGCGGCGCACCCATGCAGCGCCGCGGCGCTCGTGGTTCTGGGGCAAGGGCGCCGCGGCGCCAATAACCAGCGCCGCGGCGCTACGAGACATCCATGACGGGCTGCCGCGGCGCTGTATTTTGAGCGCCGCGGCGCCTAGAGAACGCCGGATTTTGCCAAAGTGTCGAACACGAAAGTTGTAGCTCTATGTTTCTTCTTTCCATAGCCGCTGGAATCAGCTCAATCGGAGCTCAAATGAGTGAGATATGCTTCCATTAGTGACGAAAGGTCAGAAATCAGCATTTTTCATGATTTTCTTCTATTTTTCTCTTCTTTTATTCTTTATTATTCCTAAAAACATAAAACACACAATTTAATTAAAACCTATCTATTTATCATTTAAATAAAATAAAAAGAAACATAAAATATGCTAAATACATGCTTAATTTAAAGCATGTCAGCATCATCATAATATATCCATATACTTTTAATTGAAACATTTTTAAATCATGCATATAATATATGTTTAGTTGAAACACTTTTAAATCATGCATATGCATATATAAGTGCAATCTAACATCCACTATGGAATGCTCATCAAAATAGTTAAGACTCACAAATAGCATCCATAATATCCCATTAAATCTAATGCTTTGAATGGAAAGGATTTATGTTCATGATAATGGCTAGATCTCGCATGTTCCAAATTAATCCCATCTTCCTTAATTACTTGCTTACTTTTTATTATTTTCTTCCTTTAAGTCCATTACGGCCTTTTGTTAAAGGATTTACCATTGCTTATATGTCTAATATACCCATTTATGCTTTTAAAATTCTTTAGGTTTCCATTTACCATTGCTTATATTGATTTCTTATATATATTCCTTATGAGTATTAAAGTTACCTTAGTCTTACGTTCTTAAATTGAATATTTAGCTAAATATACACATATATACTACAGAAAGTATTAACCATATTTAAAGGATTTATGTTAGAATGTTCTCATAAATTCTTTCGTATCTACTAATTTTTACTTACTTGCTATGCCTATACTCACTTTGTATCCACTTTATTTTAGAGCTTAAATCCTTGTTTGTATCCTAGGATCATCATTCTATAAGAAATTGAAGTTATACTAATATTAATTACTAATGCATTTACTATTCATTTGGTAAGGGTTACTATTCATTTGGTAATTTCCTTTCTTTCATCACATAGCTTACTTCACTTAGATATCTTTTAATTCTTGTTTATACATTATTAACATCCTTATTTATAATTCTCTTATAAATTATCACTAAATTTAATCCCTTGTATTTATTTTGCATACGCTAGTGTACCTATAATATTATAATAGCATAACTATTATGATCAATACTACATGCATGCATCTTCTTAGCTTCGGCCTAACTAAAAAAATACCATAACAGAATTTTCCTTATTTCCTTTTTTCCTAAACATTAGAGATTACCAAACTATTCCATTACCCTACACACACACACACACACACAACACTTAATTCTACTACCAATTTCATATTTTCTCCTACACAAGTTCATCTTTAACTTCTTAATCACTTAAATTGCATCACTAATTTGTTTGTCTACTTTCTTCATGTTCTTAATTTTTTTGGCTTAATACACTTTCCCATAAAACCTTTATTTTCTTAACAACCTAGTGGATACTGTCGCAACTACACAAAATATAATTAATACCATACATCAAAACTAACCTATAGTAGTGGGAGTAAGGGTCGAACCTACAAAGATTGGTATTACCTTTTGTGAATAAAAAATGAGGGTTTGAACGCTGAAAGTAAATTAATAAAGTAAAAGAGAACGGTTCCAAATAACAAAATAAGATAGTGTGATTAATGATGAAAGAGTTAGTTTCGGTTGACATCTACCATGAAGGAATTACATTGATCATTGACAACATCATTAATTTTAAATTGAGTATATACCATTAGGATATTATTCATGTTCCTCCTTAAGTTTAGTAATTGATGACAATCACATCAATCAACCCTAATTAACAAGTAATCTTTAGCACATCAATAAAGTATAATTTATAATCGCATGAAAAATTAGAGAAATTGATAGAGCTAAAACAACATAGACACATTGGCTATATTTAATTTAATCAATCATCACCATAGATTTAATAATTCATAATCATACAATTATTAGTATTAATCTTATTTTCCTATTAAATCACAATGATGAAAACTTTGCTTAATATATGATTCAGCATTAGATTAAAACAATGAAATCGCTAGTGTGCACCCTATATATCAATTGGAACAATAATGGGAATCAGAAAGGATGAATAATCAATAATCAATAATCAATTAGAACGAAACAAATAAACTCAAATCCACATCTCACAATGCATAAAAGATATTTGAGTTTTTAATATTTCTCAACCAACAAAAAGGAAGTTAGTCATGTAGGGCCAAAAAAGAATGAAAGAGAATAAGAGAAGAAGATGCTTTAAAATTTGATGATTTCATCCTTTGATGTTCTTTTACTGCTTGCTTTCCCTGTAATTTATAGATTGGAGAGTACTAAATAAAGTAGGATTGCTTCTAGTCCAGTTCCTAAGATTTTGGGCTTTAATTGGAGTAAAAAAACCCTAAAAATTGTGTTAAAATAAGTGTTATGACTACGAGTGTTACAGCTCTCTCCTGAAGCATTGTGGCAGTATGGATAGCTCCGTCATCAAGTTATGTAATTTCGCGGTGTTGAATTGTGGGCACCATGGCGCTTTGATTTTTTTTAGAATTTACGAAAGTAGTAAACGTCAAAGTTGTAGCCCTGTCTCTTATTTTTTCATAGCCAATAGAGTCACCTTAATCGGAGCTACTATGAGAGAGATATACAATAATTCATGACCAAAGTACATGATTCATCTTGTTGCACCGCAGTTCTGACTTTTTAGCATTGTAACACTATGATTTCTCCCGAATTTGTCAAAGTGCTCAACATAAAAGTTATTGTATTAGCTTTCCACAAGCACTTGAATCACTTCAATTGCAATTTATATGTAGGAGATATGGTCTAATTAGTGTTGAAAAGTTTGAAATCACTATAATTCAACATTTTTCCATGAATTTCTTCTCTTTTTCTCCTCTTTTTTTCTTCCTTTGCCCCAATAACACAAAATACAAAACTAAGCTAATTCCTAATCATATTTTACTTAAATCAAATAAAAATTAAATTTAAAGGAATTAAAATCATGCTTAATTATAAACAAATCAAATACCCTCACACTCAACTCTTTGCTTGCCCTCAAGCAAAATAATCCTTAAAGAAAAAAATAAAAATCAATATATGTAGTGAGTATTAAGCTTACTAATCTTTTCCCTCATAACATAAAAATATGCACAAGAAAAATTTCAAAAGGCCATAACCATGCACAAAATTAACTCAAATGTAATCCATAATTTTGTTTTCTTGAACTCTGAGTGTCTGTGTGTTTTTGGGTCAATAAATTTTCTTTACTTGGATGAGTTTATGTATCTCAAAATTTTGGGTTCAGATCTCTAATTAATTTAATATTTCAATAGGCTTATTTTTCATGCCACTCTCCACTAATGTGGACCAAAACTACCTCTAGGATCAATAAGGCTTTATTCAACTTGTAATGTGGCCAGGGTATATGGTATGATAGATGATATAATTTTAAGGTCAATCACCCAACACTACATGATTAATTCTAATCTCTTGAGCTTTCTCAAGTTTGGGGAATTTTCTCCCACACTCATTTCTTGCTTCGATTAAATTTAGTTTGTTCTTTTCCTTAGTTCTCTATTTTTTTTCTCCTTCACCCACTGCATAGGCTTTTATCCTTTTTGAAATTTCCTTTTCTTCCCTTTGGATTTTTCTTTTCTTTCATTTGCTTCACCCTTCCACCCTTTGGTTAATAAAGTTCTACAAAATAAAAAATCAAAAAAATATTCATGGAGTGAGTGAATAGGGTCAAAAATAAAAATATTTATTACAAAATTTGGCTTTTTTTTCTCATTTATGGATATAGAATGAAAATTCAATTAAGCTCAAATAGAGGAGCTAAGAATATCTAATTGCTCAAATTAGGCTTGAAAGGCTCACTCTATTAAACAATGCCTAAATCATCTTCTCATTAATAGTATTAGCCTTGGAGTCCGCCTTAAGCAACATTCAAATAAGTTCTAGAATTCTATTATGACCATAAAATATTTTTGAGTTATATAAACCTTCTTTAAGTAAAATAAAAATGAAATGCACAAAGTTATTATGAAAAAATGTTTTAGAATTCTAAAGTAAAAAATAAATTGCAAAAAGGTTAAAATTTTTAGACAACCATAAATTTTCTATATTTTTCAGGAGTTAAAAAATTTTGTATAGTTATATCATTGACTATTGGCTATGCCTAACAACCCAAAATATAAATTGAAACACTCACACGATAACTCAACTTGCTAAACCCAATAAAAGTGCATTGATAGTGAAAATTAAAAAAGTGATGCTCAAAATAGGGTCACAATTATTCAAGTAAATTTACTTTCAATCCCACACTCAAACTTTACATTGTCCTCAATGTAAAAGAAAGATAAGAATAAGGAGGGATATATGAGAAGATATGAGTTAAGCGAACTTACATGAATTTGTTTGGGGCAGAATGAGAGTGATGCATTCTTGGACCTTGAATTTTTCTAATTTTTCTAAAGTGTTGGGCACATGTTAGTTGGATGCCTTGCTACTGAATAGATTCCATAAAATTTAACTGGTTGGGGTGTACCTTTAAAAAATTAGCAAACAAGAGAGGTAAGTTCATACATATAATGTTCCAGGAAAGAGTACTTACCTCATGGGCATGCCAAACTGGGGGGTTAAGCCTAATGCCAAATTGTTGGGAGTTAGCAGCCATAATTGATATCAGGATTCTAGCTACTTCAAGCATTTTGTCTACTAATGCTCCTCTACTAGCTTTATCTATCATACTCTTGTCACCATATAAAAGAGCTTCATAAAAATATTCTATTACGAGATGCTCACTAATTTGATTATGTGGGTAGCTTGCATAAAGCTTTTTAAACCTCTCCTAATACTTATAAAAAGTATCTCCATGTAATTGGCTAATGTCGCATATTTTTTCTCTTATATTTGTAGCTCTAGATGTAGGAAAACATCTCTTTAAAAATAACTTATACAACTCATTTCAAGTAGTGATAGTGCCATATGATAAATAATATAGCCAATCTTTGGTTGAATCTCTTAAAGAGAAAGGAAAATCCTGAGTTTAATTTGTTCTTCACTTACTCTAAGGGCCTTCATGCTAGTACATACTATATGGAATTTCTTCAAGTGTTTATGTGGGTCTTCACCTGCAAGACCATGAAAATTAGGTAAGGGATGAATCAATCCAGATTTTAATTCAAAATTGACATTCTCATCAATGTTAGAAAAAATAATGCATAAAGGTTGTTGGTTCAAATTTGGAGCTATAACCTCTTTCAAAGTAGGATGCCTGGCCATGATTACTTCCTCATTTTCCTAGTCAATGTCCTTGTGAAGTTTTTTTCTATGCCTCTATACAGATTTTTGAATATATGGATTGTATTATAAATCTTGGGAGTTAACAGATCGAGTAACAGACATAAATAAAAATCACAAAAGTTAAATGACTTAATCCTTAGTGACGGCAACAAAATTTGGTAGATACTGTTGTCGGTACACCAAATGTAACACCCCTAAGATTTAGTAATTTTCATTTATGTATGGATTATTAAAAGAAATAAAGGAGTATGGATGTAATTAAAATGTTTTAAGGATGAAAATAAAAACTTATTAATATTTTTGGGGTTAAATTAAAAGTTTAGCGGACAAAATCTAAATAATAAAATTTGCAAGGACTTTCTCTAAATTTAAAAATTGCTAATTGGTCCTTTCATCATTTGTAAAAAAAAAATTTTGTAACAGGGTGATGAATAGTGAATAGTTTTTTCTCTCTCCTTTATTTTTTCTCTCTAGATTTGGAGTACTTTTTGAGCCTCTGATCTCAAAACTAAGGGTACCAATGGATTTAGGATGAAGAGTACTATAATATTGGCTGAACAATTTTTTAAATTGACCGAAGAATCGCCGTAAATCAAAAGTAGAAAAGCTTAGAAAAAGGTAAGTTCTGAAACTCTTATTTAGAGACCTCAAATTGAAAATCTGACACTATAAATGGATTTATGAGAGATAAACTACATGATATGAAATTTCTCAGTCATTTGATAACTTTTGGTGTCATATATAGTAACTCCGACCAACATTAATAGTATTTCTAGCCATGAACAGTACCATCGGTTAACCGGCGTTGACAAAACTTCTAGAGTCATTTTATAAGTTTTTTGGACCCTCTGAACTCGTTTTTGAGGTCTATTTAGTCAAATTTGAATTGGAAAACTGTATTTTGGAGCTGTCCTACTTGGAGCCTTACCCTGTGTATATTTTGTTATGTTTACAAGTTATTTATACTTTTATATGTCTCTAAAATGGATTAAATTACCTGATTTGTTTATTATTTGGCATATAGTTCAAGAAGAGTATGGTTTTGAAAATGGATTTTTAAACTTATTGAATATGTGATTTTAAATGTATTTATCATCATATGGTAAAGGAAATATATTGTGCACGTGGCGTTGATATGTAAAGCTATAAGATTGCCTTGGAAAAGAGCATGTATATGTGTTAAATTCTTATTAGAAAGTTTTTGACAGAGGAACTATACTGAGACTAAAAATTTCTGCATTAAATTGTAACCTCTGTTTTGAATGATATGGCATATATGTGAATTATGATTTCTATGGAGGAATCCTATTGAAAACATTGTTTGCAAATATCGAGTGATGTTAGCCCTGGTCCCCCTTGACACCTCAGTTAGCAAGGGTGGTGCTAGCCTCGTGTGACGAAAAACACACGAGATATGATATGTGAAGGAGAGCAAGATGCCTCTTTCCTGGGCGAGATGCCAACTAACGATATGTGATTTGCCCTCCCTTGCTGTGTGCTTGGAAAATAACCATATTAGTGTCCCTTCGCGTGTCCTCTTGAATGATGGTGGGGCAAATCTCAGTGGGATGCTGAGTTTAGGAAAATCCTACATTAGCAAAGTACAAAAGGGGGATTAAACTCTGATATGGTGGTTCTAGTATGGGATCCTCCTAATGTTTTCATGAGAAATATTTTTATGCATATTAATATTTGATTAACGATTATACCGTATCGCATATGGCTTCAGATATCTGAATGCGGTTTGAACTAAGAATATTTGAAATGTGGGTCCTATATGGATGTACCTCTAAACTGTAATTTTCTATGTGATAAATTTTAATATATGAGTATATCCATATACTGACCTAAGAGGTCATATGAGGTATTATTTGCTGACTGAGTTGCCAAACTCACAACATGATATTTACATTTTTTTCAGATAAGAATATAGAGTTTGATCCTGCAGATATATGATCAACTAGGTGTCACACTCTCTAGGTTAGCCTACGTTGCTTCCAAGGTTCACAATGTTTAAATATTATGTACTTGTAATTTAAAGTATGCTCGGTATGCCACAAGCAAGATCCATGCTTCTGCTATTACTTTGATATTTATAGATTTGGTCTGTATATTTTGTATACATAGGAATACCTATATGAACTATTTCCAATGATAAAGGAGTTTATTATGCATGTTATGGTAAATATATGTTTATAAAGTATGTAATTTACGTGCCTTTAAATTAGGGACGTGACAAGTTGGTAACACAGCAATAGGTTTCCCTGTGGTATAATGGAGCAAGGATTTTGTAGTAGGAGTTTGAGTATGGGTATGTAACCGCAAACATATTAATACTCACGATGCTGCTATGAAATTCTATAGGATGTCATCCTCTTCTTCCTTCTGACACTTATCCTTAGGTATACGATGTTTAACCATTGATGTGTATGTCCTAGACGGTGCCTCTTGAGTATGTACTACCAGTTCAGTTTTTCAACTCATTTTGATGAATAGTGATAAAGAGATCTCTCTTTGGTACAAAGAAAAAGAATTAGCTAAAAATAAGAAGATTCTATTCGAACACAAAGGTAATGGTTTTTTTAGATGTCAAGAAGGTTTGAATTGGTTGTTTGATTCGCTTATGTAAAACAATATGACGAATGGCTAATAAAATATTGATAGCGGGTTATGATGTGATCAAGGTTGTTAACTCCAAGATAAAGATTTATAATAAAGTAAGTGTTTTGGTAATAGATGTAAATCTCTTTTTGGATGGATAAGTTGGAACCTATGTATATAAATGGATTTGGCAAGCTGTAGGGTGGATTAAATTTGAGAGCAGGGAATCTTTGGAGATAATGCTTTCAATGATAGATTTTATTGATATAAAAGATTCAAAGACAGTTTGGTTTTTAATAATATTATGTATAAGCATTATGAAAAAGGAAGGTTTGCCCATGAAAATTTAAAATTTGAGGTATGTAAAATGGATAATTCATATGAAGGACTCTTAGATAGACATAAACTTTTCATGATTGATTGTTAAAACATTGTATAAGCATGTTAAAGAATAAATTCAAAATGGGTTGACCTTGTTTAAATGTTTTGAAGTGCATTCTAGCTGATACAGTATGAAGATGACATCAATAACAAAAAAGGTTAGTAAAGGAGTTGCAAGTAGTGAACAATCAGTGGAAGCATGTACCCAGTAATTTAATTTCAGCTCTAGCAGCCCATAAGTTATTACAAAAAAGGTGCCAAGGATATTTGCCAGTGGTGAGAGATGTTGATATAAAGTATACTAATGTAGATTAGGTTCTAGTGGTTAGGGAATTTCCTAATGTGTTACTAGATGAACTGCCTGGATTACCCCCTAAACGAGAAATATAATTTGATATTGATTTACTTCCTGGAACCCAACTAGTATCTATATCCCTATATAGAATGATATAAACTAAACTTAAGGAAATAAAAAAAAATCAGTTACAAGACTTGTTAGACAAGGGATTTATACGCCCTAGTACTCTCCTTGAGGTGCTCTAGTCTTATTTGTGAAAAAAAAGGATACATCATTGCAGTTATGTATAGATTACAGATAATTGAATAAAGTGACAGTGAGTAATAAATACTCATTACCTCGTGTAGATGATCTATTTGACCAAGTATAGTGTGCTCAATGTTTTTTCAAAAAAAATGATTTAAGATATGGATATCAACAATTAAGGATAAGGGAAGAAAATATTCCAAAAATTACTTTCAGGACTCGGTATGGGCATTATGAGTTCTTGAGGATGTCATTTACTTTAACAAATGACCCAGCTACAATTATGGACTTGATGAATAGAGTACTTAGTCTGTTCCTAGATTAATTTGTTATTGTATTTATTGATGATATACTAGTATATTCTAAGCTCAAAGGATCATATACAACATTTGCAGATAGTTTTACAAACTCAAAGGGAACATCACCTATATGTTAAGTGTTCAAAATGTAAATTCTGACTTAGTAGTGTTACCTTCTTAGGGCATGTGGTTAGTAAGGATGGTATTCAAGTATATTCTAAGAAAGTAGAAGTGGTACAGCAATGGCCATGTCTTACTATAGTTATAGATGAAGATCCAAGTCCAATATGTGTTTTCTGTTGTTGTCTGTTGTCCAATCTATTTGAGCTGTAGTTGGATCAAGTACATGAACAAAAGCTTGCAATGCATTAATCAACTCCTCAGCATTTGAAGTTGAGATGCGAATTAGTCGTCTTGAGTGTGAGATAAACTTTTGTTTCACAGTTTGATCAAGAAAAGACAATAAACCATCAAAGAAGTGGTTAACATTTAACAAACCTATTGGTTTGTGATGGATATTCAATTGTGCCCAGGAGACTATTGGAAAAATCTCTTCTAAAGTACCAAAACCACCTGGTAAGGTAATGAAGGCATCATTATTACTTATCATTCTAGCCATACGTTCATGCATGAAAGCTACTCTAAATTCTTTCCCAATTGTCTTCCCTATGATGTTTGATATAGCTAGAGCTATAGGAATAATACCTAGAACTTGACATCCTCCTACATATGCAGCTGTAGACATATACCTCATTAACCCACAGTTACCTCCATCATAGATTAAATGAATTTTTCTCCTGGCTAGCACCATACCCAGATTTTGTGCTGCTTTCACATACTTTCCATCTTTTCTAGAACTAGAACCATAAAAGACACAAATATTTTAAAATTGATAGAATGCGGTTCCCTCCATAATTGCACTCACCTTAACTTTGAGTATAAAGGTAAAAATACTAATGTGTGCATTTATAGAATTCAGAGAAGGGCATACCTATAATAGCTATGCAAATTGGCCGGGTATAATTATAATAGCTATGTGAATGGCCCGTGGATATAAGCTAAATTGAAGGTGAATTCAAAAATAATGGCATACATGCATATGTATAGTAGTTGTGATTGTGGCTCATATTAAGCACATAAAGAGAATAAGATTAAGGTATCACAAAAAAATTTCTTTTTCCTTGTAGTCATTGATGAATCATTGATGTTTTGATTCTTGTAGGGAAGTTGTAAGTGATAGGAATCATTGTAAAAAAAAGAAAGTGAAAATGCAAACTAGTTAGTTGTTAAAAAGGGACAATCGAGTGATTTATCATATTTTTCCCAATGTTCTTACCAGTAGACTATTGGTATTATTAAGTCGACTAGTTATTTTGAAATTTTTTAATTTAGACTAGGTTATTTTACAGTTGATTGATTACATCTATTTTGAAGCAACTAATTGCATCCTATCAGTTAACTACATGCTTTGTTGTTCACAAACTTTTATAAGCTGAGAAATAATTCTTTTCCATGTGCTATTCTTCCACCTAATAACAATAGCTTTGAATTAGATTTTGGCACATATATTCAAAACTTGCAGCCACAGATTTTTGCCATAATAATAGCTAAGTTATGTTTATTGCTTTTCAAGAATTACTGCCACTGATTTTAATTTTCTTTCAATTTTTTGTCCAAACGTCTAAATTTCTATTTTGGAGCCATGCTTTATTATGTATTCCTCTTTTCTACTGAATCATCCTTGATTAATGTTTGGCATTAAATGCAAGGTTTTTTTTCCTTATTACAAGGAAGATTGATTTATTTTCTTTGAAACTCAGTTATTATTGTGTCCAATTGGTTAGTAGGTTAAAGTAATGGAGGATATTTTAAGAACCATGTCCAAAAATAATGTAAAACAATCAGGGTATTTGTATAAAGGGTTTATATCATGCTAAGTTGAGTCTAGTAGCTAAGATGTGAATCATGTTGAAATTGGAACTTCACATGTGAATAATTGTTGAGAAACGAGATTTTAGAAGTCATAGATTGTGAAAATGGATAACCCCAAGGCAATAAGGATATACTAAGATATCAAAGAATTGTATGAGTATAATGGTAAAAAGAAGATACAAGTGATCTTTTTTCGTTGTTTGGTGTGTCAGCAAGTATAAATTGAATATTTTGTTTCAGGAGAGCTATTCAGAAAGTCGAAGGATCTTAGTTAGATTATAGTATAGCTAATCATAAATCTAAATGATGTGTTTATGCATTATAAGTTATGCTTCAGGTATCTTTATATAATTTTAGTGAAAGTTGGGAGAAATTATTTATCCTTAATTGAACTTGCCTATATAAGTAATTATCAGGTCAATATACAAATAGCACCATTTGAGATTTTATATAAAACATCGTAGATCTCTTAATAGGTGGATGAGTTGAGTAAAGTTAAACTTTTGAAATTTAATTTGGAATAACATACAATAGATAGAATATGACTAACCAAAATTGATTATGCTAGTTTGGAGAGCATGTTTCAAGCATATGTCTTCCAGTTTGGTGAGAGATCTCTTAACATAATTTGCCTATAATAAAGTGATATTGGATTAATTAAAGCCTTATGTAAGAGATTTTACTAACTTTCTGTTAAATGATTTAGTGGGGTCAGACTTATTGTAAGATGTCGTTGATAAAGTGAAATTGATTAGGAAAAGAATACAAGCAACTTAATACAAGCCAAAAGTCTATAAGGACCATAAATATTAGAGCACTAGAAATTATCAGTTGGTGACCAAATATTCTTCAAGGACTCACCATGAAAGATGTAATGAGGTTGGACAGAAGAAAAATTTTAAGCTCTAGTATATATGCTCTTTTGAAATCTTGAACAAAGTAGGCATAGTAGTATATCGCCTAGCCTTACCATCAAAATTAAGTAATGTTGATACAGTCTTTCTTGCATCAATGCTAAAGAAGTACCTATTAGATTCTTCTCATGTTATTTAATTCTAAGAAATTCAATTGGACAAGAATTTGATTTAATTATGAGGAAAAAATTGATGTTTATTGTTGATCGACAAGTGAATAACTTATGGTTGAAGAAAATCTCTATGGTTAAGGTTATATGGAAAAATCACTCAAGTGAAGAGACTTCTTAGAAAGTAAAGATGACATAGAAAAGAGATATCCTTAATAGCTTGAGTAGTGAGGTTAATAACAATAATTTATGCCTTGGCTTTATTCCTTACTTGTGATAGGATGGTTTGAAATTCGGGGATTGAATTTTTAAAAGGGGGAAGAATGTAACACCCCTAAGATTTAGTCATTTTAATTTATGTATGGATTATTAAAATAAATATAGGAGTAGGGATGTAATTGAAAGGTTTTAAGGATGAAAATGATAACTTATTAATATTTTTTGGGGTCAAATTATAATTTTCTAAAATTTTAGGGGTCAAAATGTAAATAATAAAATTTACAAGGACTTCCTTTAACAATTAGAAAATTGATAATTGGTCCCTCCATCATTTATAAAAAAAAAGAAAGAAAGAAGGAAAAAAAGAAGATTTTCATAACAGGCTGATGGACAATGAATAGTGTTTTCTCTCTCCTCTTTTTTCTCTCTCTAGATCTGGAGTACCTTTGAGCCTCTGATCTCAAAACTAAAGGTGCCACTAGATTTAGCATGAAGAGTGCTACAATATTGGCCGAACAATTTTTCAAATCGGCTGAAGAATCGTCGCAGATCGGAAGTAGAAAATCTTAGAAAAAGGTAAGTTCTGAAACTCTTATTTAGAGACCTCAAATTGAAAATCTGACACCATAGATAGATTTAGGAGATAGATAAACTTTAGGATATGAAATTTCTCAATCATTTGACAACTTTTGGTATTATAAATAGTAACTCCGACCGACGTGAATAGTGATTTCGATAGGTGTGAAAAATAACTCTGTCCGACATGAATAGTGATCCTGACTAATGTGAATAGTATTTTCCTCCATGAACAGTGACCATCGGTTGACTGGTGTTGACCAAACTCCTAGAGTTATTTCCTAAGTTTTTTAGACCCTCTAAACTCGTTTTTTATGTCTATTTAGTTAAATTTGAATTAGAAAAGTACATTTTGGGGCTGTCCAATCTGGAGCCTTATCATGTGAGTAGATAATTCTTTTTATGACTTACCATATGTTCTTCTTGAACTTTAAATGTATATTTAGTTTTGTTTACAAGTTATTTATACTTTTATATGTTTCTGAAATAGATTAAATTACATGATTTGTTTACTATCTGGCATATAGTTCAAGAAGAGTATGATTTTGAAAATGGATTTTTGAACTCATTGACTATGTAATTCTAAATGTATTTCTCATCATATGGTAAAGGGAATGTATTGTGCACATGTCATTGATATGTTAAGCTATAAGATTGCCTTAGAAAAGGGAAAGTATATGTGTTAAACTCTTATTGAAAAGTTTCTAACAAAGGAACTATATTGAGATTGAAAATTTCTGCATTAAACTGTAACCTCTATTTTGAATGATATGTCATCTATGTGAATTATGATTTTTGTGGAGGAATCCTATTGGAAACATTGTTTTCTAACAGTAGGTGATGTTGGCCTTAGTGCACCTTGACACCTCAGTTAGCACGAGTAGTATTGTGTGATGGCCAACACATGAGATATGATATGTGAAAGAGCGGTATGTCTCCTATCTAGGTAAAATGCCAACTACCGATATGTGATTTGCCCACCCTTGCTGTGTGCTTGAGAAATACCCATATTTGAGTCCATTCATGTGTCTTCTTAAATAGTGGTGGGGCAAACCTCAGCAGGATTTTGAGTTTAGGCAAATCCTACACTACCAAAGTACAAAATGGGGCTTAAACTTTGATATGGTGGTTCTGGTATAGGATCCTCCTAATGTTTTGATGAGAAATATTTGACGCATATCAATATTTGATTAATGATCATACCGTATCGTATATAGTTTCAAATATCTGAATGCGATTTGAACTAAGAATATTTGAAATGTGGGTCCTATATGGATGTACCTCTAAACTGTAATTTTTTATGTGATAAATTTTAATATATGAGTACATCTATATGCTGACCTAAGAGGTCATAGGAGGTATTATATGCTCACTGAGTTTTCAAAATCACAACATGATATTTACATTTTTTTCAAATAAGAATATAGAGTTTGATCCTACAGATATATGATCAACTAGATGTCACACTCTCTGGGTGAGCCTACGTTGCTTCTAAGGTTCACAATGTTTAAATCATTATGTATTTGTAATTTAAAGTATGCTCTGTATGCCACAAGCAAGATCCCTGCTTCTTCTGTAACTTTGATATTTATAGATTTGGTCTGTATATTTTTGTATACATAGGAATACCTATATGAACTATTTCCAATGATAAAGGAGTTTATTAGGCATGTTATGGTAAATATATGTTCATAAAGTATGTGTTTTACGTGCTCTTAAATTAGGGGTGTGACACCGAATATAATTAATAGTTTACCTTAAAACTAACCTGTAGTTGTGAGAATAAAGGTTGATCCCACAAAGACTGGTATTATCTTTTATGAAAAAGAAATGGGGGTTTGAATGCTGAAAGTAAATTAATAAAGTAAAAGAGAATGATCACAAATAAAAAAAATAAAAGAATGTGATTAATTATAAAGAGTTAGTTTCGATTGACATCCACCATGAAGTAATCGCATTGATCATTGACACTATCATCAATCTTAAATTAGGTGTCTACCATTGGGATATTATTCATATTCTTCCTTAGGTTTTGTAATTGATGACATTAGCCTTAATCAACCTTAATTAACAAGTAATCTTTTGCACATCAATAAAGTATAACTTATTAACCGCCTAAAGAGTTAGAGAAACTAATAGAGCTAAAACAAAATAGACATAATGACTATATTTAATTTAGTCAATTATTCACCATATGTTTAATAATTCATAATCATACAATTATTAATCCTATTTGCCTATTGGTGCGTACTATCGCAGGTACACACAAATTGATATATTACTTCTCGACTAACCTGTAGTCCTGAGAGTAAGGGTTGATCCAATAGAGACTAGAATTACCTTGTGTGATTCTTGAAAGGGGGTTTGATGAATAAAAGTAAAACAAAGTACAAAGAGAATTCAAGTGATTAAACAGAAGAGTTATTAATAATAAAGCTGTTGGTTTTGGTTGATGTCCACCGTCAAGGGCTTGTATTGATCATTAACAACATAATCAATCTTAATTTAAACACCTATCATTGGGATTCTATCCCTGTTCCTCCTTAAGTCTAGTAATTGATGACAATCACCTCAATTAAACCCTAATTAATAAGACATCATTTAGCACATCGGTAAAGTCTAACCTACTAATCGCATGAAGAACTAGAGAAAATGATAGAGCTAAACAAATATAGACACATCGGCTATATCTAACTTAGTCAATCATTCATCATATGAATAATCATTGAAAAGATAAGAGCAGATGAACAATTAATACTCAAATACGATTGAACTAATAAAATCAAATCTAAATCTCACAATGCATGAAGATACGTTGAGGTTTCAATCTTCCTTTACCAATTTAAAATAAATTAGCCGCACAGGGCCATAAGAAAATTTAGAGAAGAATTGAAGAAGGTAATTAAGAGCTTAATTGATGATTTGATGCTTGCGTTCTCCCCCTTTTTATAGATTGGCTTCTCCTTATTGAAGTAGAATTGTTTCTAGGTCAAAGCCCGGGCCATCGGGCTTCAATTGGAGTTAAAAAGACCTAAAAATCACAATTTCAGCATTCTGGTGCAATGGTGGGCACAACAACGTGCTACTCGAGCGGTACTGTGCTATAAAAATAACTTGATTGGGCACCACGGTGCTTCAAAAACTGGCACCATGATCCACAACGTTAGGTACTTAGAAAATTTTGGAATTTACCAAAATATTGAACACAAAAGTTGTAGCTCTATGTCTCTTATTTCCATAGCTGCTAGAATCACCTCAATCAGAGTTTAAATGAGACAGATATGACTTAAGTAGTGACAAAGGTTCAAAAATTAGCATTTTTCCATTTTTTTTCTCTTTATTTTCATCTTCTTTTCCTCTTTGTTCTTCTTAAAACAAGAAATAAAAACTCAATTAATTCCTATTTATTTTCTACTTAAATAAAATAAAAATTAATTTAAAACATGCTAAAGACATGCTCAATTTATAGCATGTCAAATACCCCCACACTTACTCTTAGGCTTATCCTCAAGCAAATTAATTCAGGTGAACAATATTCAATATATGATATGAGTGAAAGGCTTACCAATGAGTTGCCTCATAGTGAAAATTGTATGCTCTTAAAGAAATTTCAAAAAAAATCATAATTATGTACAATATTTAACTCAAATGCAATTCATGATTTATTTTCTAGAGCCATGAGTGTGTGTGTGTGTTTTAGTGGTTCAATCATCTTTTACCCAAATGAGTTTATATATCTCAAGAATTAGGCTATGGATCTCTATTTAGGATTTCCATAGGCTTATTTTTCATGCTACTCTCCATTAATGTAGGCTAAGACTACTTTTTAGGATCTAAAGGGCTTTATTCAGCTTGTAATGTGGCTATGTTACAAGGTGAGATAAAAGACAAAGATTTAGGCTCGATCACCCAGCACCACATGATTAAGTCTAATTCTCTTGAGCTTTGTCAAGTTTGGGGGATTTTCCCCCACACTTATTCCCTTGCTTTACTGAATTCAATTCCTTATTTCCTTGGTTCTCTATTTCTTTTCTTTCACCCACTGCCTAGACTTTCAACAGTATTTTTTGATTTTTTTTCTTTCTTTTGCCCTTGTTATACCCTTCCACCCTTTTATTAATGTATCTCTACAAAACAAGTATCCAAAAATTAATCATGGAGTGAGTGAATCAGGTAAACAAACAAAGGTATAAATCACAAAATTTGGTTTTAGCTTTGTAGTGGGTATAGAATAAGATGTTAATTAAGCTCAAAATAGAGGTACTAATGATATTTAATTGCTTGGGTTAGGCTTAAAAGGCTCAATTTTATCAAATAATGCCTAAATCATCTCCTAATAAAAACAATCGACTGTTAAGGTGAAAACAACACTTACATTGATATGCCATAATGGTCCATATTTCTCACCATTCAGATGTCCTAAGGGTGATCTAGTGAATATGCAATTGGATGTGACAATGATCTTGAGTATAGAAACATGCAATTGTATATGTAGTAGTGGTAACTATGCATACAAACACTATTAACCAAGGGGACAATAGTCATGGTTGATAGGCATAACATCACTAAATACAATCAAATTGAGATATGAAAATATAACAAAGAAAGATGAAAAAGGTTACTAATTAAATTATACCTACAATTTATTGCATGAGTGTAAGGGAAATCCTTAATCATCAATTTGAAGAAAACAAATATGAAAGGAAGAATACATAACAACCGAAATGGTTATTGTATACGAATTTGTGAATCAGAACATAAACGAAATATTAATATAACTAGGACATTGTTAAAGCCAAACATTAATACCACATAACATATCCATATACAAAATCTGTCATCTGGACATATATATACATCAAGTTAGAAATGCACAAAACTACCATTGTAAGTAAAACATGTCATAAAGACAGTCTATATTTAGGTGTTAAAGCCCTTATTTCATTGGTTTGTTTGTGACAAATGAAAGTGATTGTCATACATTCAGTGCTTATTGCCTTGCTTGTGTACTGTTGTTCGGGATAGGATTAGCTTGTCTCTACATAACCTTAAGACATCAATGGATGGACCAATGAATGAAGATGAGTACAATGTTCACCATTGCATACCTTATGGCCAAGCAGTGTCATACAACATGAGTTAGATATGAAATTGAAAGGTATCACTTTGCTCCTATGTTAGCATCCCTACCTTGCCCCTGTAATCCATAAGTAATTTATCTTACATTTTTAAAACAATGGGGTATAGGTATATTGGAGAACAAGCAGGTTTATAAGTGAAACAAAATTAACGATCTAGGCCACATAAAGGGCCATCCTTGTGTGTCCCTTATCCAATACAAAACAACATAAACACAAACACATCCTCTATAAAAAGTGGCATCCTAGATAGGTGCAACATGAGCAAGCATCGTTACCTTATTTTTTAGTGAATAAAAGGATAACTAAATCTTGTTGTTATCATCCTCATTTTGAAATATGAGCATAAGCACGTTGTCAATAGAAATTGATTCATAACTAAATCCTTCAATACATGCAGTTACATGTGTTGAGAAGAAAAATGTACAAAATATATATAGTAAAAAACATGAAAGATTTATATGTAAATAAAGGTGTTGAAAAAATAAAATAAAATAAGGGAACTTAGGAATGGAATAGGCGTGAGTAAGATTAGAAAGTAAGTGAACTTGACTCGTGGATAAAATCTTAATTGAGAATTAACCAAAACCATTATTTGGAGAATAAGGAATAAATGCCAAACTAGTGGACACACTAATGACTTCCATTTCAGTAAAGTGAGAAAACCTTTAAGAAAATGAAATAAGTTGGAATGCACCAAGACCTTTATGAATGTACTACAAGGATGTCACCTAATCATCACTAGTGTCCTATCTGGCATTGAATATGCTCCTTTACAAGATATTCATCCCTAAAGAGTTCAACCAATTTCTAAATATAACGTGAAACCTTGAAACATATTGTGATATATGATAAATAATTTATTGAACTATGACTTCAGAAGGTAGAATCTTGCCATTACTGAACAAGTTGTCCATGTTGTTTCACCCTAATGGATAACTTATTGTGATTTTTAAGGTCGCAAAATATTTGCAAGACAACATTGAGGATAGAAAAATATGGGAATTTAGGGAACTTATATGAGAAAGAAAGGAATTCGCTAAGGTTCTATGAAAGATCTTGGATAAATGTATATGAAATTAAGGATGCCTCAAACTATACATTGTTTTCCTCAAAATAACATCACTACAACACTTTCCCATTATTGCTAAACATATGTGCACATTAGTCTCCATTTTACTTCCAAATAACATATCCCATTTATGGTAGTAAGCTCCTAATACACAGTAGTCACCAAAAATTTAGTACTTTGGAAGGCAAAATATGTAAAAAGAGAAAAAAAAATACCTAACTAAAAGTATTCCCAATAGAGCACTAAAGGCAAAAAAAAGCTGATGAAGTAGATAATGAGCAACTATTGACAATATTGTATGAACAGATGGAGTCATACACAATGAAAAATCTATATGTGATAGTCAAATATCGATTGATATTATTTGGTTGGTTGCATGACCCTAACAAATAAGTCCAACCCTGGCAGTGAATGTTTGTCTCTATAATGACTATACTAGAAAGGGTTGGGTTGGGTGGCCTTATTTTGGAGTATAAGACAAGAATTTTGGATCCCATGTCACTTACAAGGGTTAGTATAGGTTTGCTTAATTAATTGACTAGCAAGAAAATAAAAAATATAAAAAAATATAAATAAATACATAAAAAAGAATACATATTAAATTTGCTTTGTAATGAATTACTAAAAGGTGAAAGTTAGGTACTTTGCATAATAGCTTTGCAAAGATAATACAATAATATACAACTTTTATGTTAATAACTTTGGCTAATTTAGGAGAAATCAGAATGTTATGGTGCTCGAAAGTCAAAACTAGGGTGCAACAAGTTGAATTCTAACCTTTTGTCACTAATTAAAGTATATCTCTCATATATGAAATCTAATTAAGGTGACTCAAGTGGCTATGGAAATTTAGGAGACAAGGCTACAATCTTCATGTTGAGAACCTTTCCAAATTTTGAAGAATTATTAGCACTGAGATGCCTAGAAGTTGGTACCATGGTGTTGTCTCATTGACCAAGTAGCGCCACGACACGATAGATTTTAACAACAGCACATGGCGCTTCCATAGAGCATTGTGGCACTCTCTGTCTGCTATGGAAAATTAAAGTGCGATTTTAAGACCTTTTTTACTCTAATTGAAGCCCAAAAGCCTAGGAACCAACCTAGAAGCAATCCTACTTCATTTTGGACTCTCCCAACCTATAAATAAGAGGAAAAATAAGCATGAAAGAATGATCCAAGCATCCAAGGATCATATCATCAAATTCTCAATTCTCTTCTTCTCTTAGATTCTCTGATGACCTTGCATTGCTAATTTTTTTTGTTGGTTGAGGAAAATTGAAACCTCAAGGATCTTTTATGCATTGTGAGATGTGGATTTGAGTTTATTAGTTCAGTTTTAATTGATTATTAATTATCCATCCATTCTTATTCCTATGATTGTTTCAATTGATATCTAGGTTACACACTACTGATTTCATTATTTCAATCTAATGTTGAACCATATATTGAACAAAGTTTTCATCATTATGATTTAAGAGGCAAATAGGATTAATAATTGTATGATTATGAATTATTAAACCTATAGTGAATGATGGATTAAAATATAGCCGACGTGTCTATGTTGTTTTTGCTTTACAAGTTTATCTAATTCTTCATGCGGTTAATAAGTATTCTTCACCGATGTGTTAAATATTAATTGTTAATTAGGGTTAATTGAGGCGATCGTCATCAATTACTAAACTTAAGGAGGAACAAGGGTAGAATTCCAATGATAGATACTGAATTTGATATTGATTATGTTGTCAATGATCAATGTGATTCCTTGATGGTTTATATCAATCGAAACCAACTCTTTCATAATTAATCACTCCCTTTTTTTCCATCATTCTCTTTTACTTTATTAATTTACTTTCAGCATTTAAACCCACATTTCTTATTCACAAAAGGGAATACTAGTCTCTATGGGATTGACCCTTACTCCCACTACTACATGTTAGTTTTGAGGTAAGGTATTTATTATATTTGATGTAATCGCAACAGCACCCACCAAATTTTGGTACCATTACTAGGGACTGTTTCCATTTACCTATTGTGAATTTTTTTTCTTTTCTTTTTGTTCATAATTGTAAAGATGGTAGCCAATTTTCAACAATTTGGCAATAGGCTATGATTTCCATTAAGACATATTTATGATGTATGTGGTTATTCCCTTAAACAAAAACTTGAAAATTTAACTTCTCTTGTTTGTCAAGGTATAAAAAATGTGCAAAGAGAAAAGTGCAATGGAAATTATTCAGCCATGGGGCATCCTACTATTTGGTACCTAGCTTTCCATGAAGAATCATTTTAGTAGGTAAATATGGTTAGAGTTTTCCTAGACCTCCACAAGTAAGGTACGATTCCTATTTAAACTTGTATAATCCTGGATTGAAGGATCATCACAACTTCAGGTATGGGGATGCACAAAAAAGGCCTACAGGACACAATTTTACAAAATTTCAATATAACTCACAAGCTTATTATCCTATATAGACTACATCTCAAGATTTCCAACTAGGTAGTTCTTTAGAAGAACTCGTTCAATCTCTTGCACAGGAATCAAAGCAATTTTATAAAGAAACAAGAGTCAGCATTCAAAATTTAGCAACTCAAATAGGTCAACTAGTAATAGTAGTCAACCAACTAAAAGCTCAGAATTCAGAAATTGAAAGTTTAGCCCCAACACCATTAATGCAAAAAGAGAAAAATTTTGCACTTAATAAAAAAGATGATTTAGAAGTTGACACTAGTAAGCCTACTAAGAAAAAGGTCGTAGAATCCAACCTGAATTCCAAATTCCAAGAGAAAATTATAATAGTAAAGGAAACACCAAAAGTGCAGCTAACAGGTAAGGATTATCCTATTTTGTTACTAATTTCTAATAAGATACATGTACCTTCTATTTTGCAGTATCCTGACCTAGGCTTAAAAGGCCTCCCTAGCAACTTAAAGGGCATATACAGTAAAGAACTGCCCTTAGTGATAACCTTAAATAAATATGCCCAACTCAATGATAGAGGAAAGCTGCATCTTACTATGGCAAAAACTCAAAAAGATGAAATTAAATTGGATGCCAAAAGCTACTTAAGACATCAGTTATTCCAAGGTAAGTTGAGTTCTATTTTAATTAAACCTTTGATTAATACTGAATTCTCCCCTCATGATGCAGTTGGACCTCAAAATTTTGCAAATCTAAAGGATAGCCAATTTGAAATAGACATTAAGGATCCTTCATGAATGACATAGGGAGCTTTAAGTTGAGGCAACGACGTTAAACAAACGTGCTTATTCAGAGGGAACCCAACATAGTCATTGCAACAACAAAAAATAGGTGGAATTCAAAAAAATTCAAGGTCCAGTAATGCAACACTCATCCTGCCCCAAACATGAAAATCAAGGAAGTTCGCTTATCTCAAATCTCTTAATATCTCCTGCTTTATTTTTGTCTTTTATTTTACATTGAGAACAATGTAAAATTTGAGTGTGGGGGCAGAAGCATAATTTCCTGAATAATTGTGACTTTATTTTAAGCATCAATTTTTTGATTTTCACTATCTATACATTTTTATTGTGTTTCGTAAGTTGAGTGATTATGTGAGTATTTCAATTTATGTTTTGTGTTGTCGGGCATAGATAATAGCCAATGATATGCATATCCAAAAAAATTTAGCTCTTTAAAAATGTAGAAAATTCATGATTGTGTGCAACATTTAAACCCTTTTGCAATAACTTTGGGCATTTAATTTTGTCTTTTACTTCGAGAAGGTTTATATACATAAAAAATATTTTATGATCTCAAAAGGACTCTGGAAAAATAATCGCTAAAGAAAAAAAAATAATAAATGTAGCGAATGTTAGGCTTACCAAGTTT
Source organism: Gleditsia sinensis (assembly GCA_037074535.1). Classification (NCBI taxonomy): domain Eukaryota; kingdom Viridiplantae; phylum Streptophyta; class Magnoliopsida; order Fabales; family Fabaceae; genus Gleditsia; species Gleditsia sinensis. The sequence continues at coordinate 41,257,074 of CM073467.1, forward strand.
TTGACTCATAACATGAAAATCTGCTCAAATTTGTTTTTGAAAGGTCATAACCATCCACAAAATTAACTCAAATGCAATCCATTATTTTGCTTTCTTTAACGCTAAGTGTGTGCGTGTTTTTGAGTCAATAAATTTCCTTTATTCGGATGAGTTTATATATCCCAAAACTTTGGGTGCAAATCTCTAATTAGTTTAGGATTTCTATAGGCTTATTTTTCATGCACTCTCCACTAATGTAGGCCAAAACTTCTAGGATCAATAAGACTTTATTTAGCTTGTGATTTGGCCAGAGTATAAGGTATGATAAAGGATACAAATTTAGGCTCAATTAGCCAGCACCACATGATTAAATTTGATCTCTTGAGCCTTTTCAAGTTTTGGGAGACTTTTCCCTACACTTATTTTCTTTCTTCAATTAAATTTAATTCGTTCTTTTCCTTGGTTCTCTATTTCTTTTCTTTCACCGACTACATATGTTTTCATCCTATCTTTTGAATATTTTCTTTGGATTTTTCTTGTCTTTCCTTTGCTCCACCCTTTCACCCCTTGGTCAATAAAGTTCTACAAAAAAAATATATAGCAAAATAATCATAAAGTGAGTGAATAGGTTAAAAAGTAAGGATATTTATCACAAAATTTGGCTTTTGGCTCTTTTCTGGATATAGAATAAAATGTCAATTAAGCTCAAATAGAGGAGCTAAGGTTATCTAATTACTTAGGTTAGACTTCAAAGGCCCAATCTATCAAATAATGCCTAAATCATCTCTTAATTAATAGTATTAGCTTAGGATTTCGCCTCAAGTAGCATTTAAATAAGTTCTAAAATCCTATTGAGATCATAAAATATTTTTTAGCTATATAAATCTTCTCTATGTAAAAGAAAAATTAAATGCCCAAAGTTATTGTGCACAAATGTTTTAGGATTGTAAAGTCAAAAATAAATTACAAAGGGCTAAAATTACACACAGCCATGAATTTTCTACATTTTTCAAGAGCTAAAAAACTTTTGGATAGTCATAGCATTGCCTATTGGTTGTGCCTAACAACACAACAAAAAATGAAATACTCATGCAATCACTTAACTTGCTAAACATAATATAAGTGCATTGATAGTGAAAATTAGAAAAATTGATGCTCAAAATAGGGTCACAATTACTCAAGAAAATATACTTCCACTCCCACAATCAAACTCTACATTGTCCTCAATGTAAAATAAAGATGAAAATAAAGAGGGAGATATGATGAGATTTAAGTTAAATGAACTTCCCTAAATTTACTTTGGGTGGGATAAGAGTGTTGTATTACTAGACCCTGAATGTTTTTTATTTTTCACCTCTTTTTTTTCAATGATTATGTTGGGTTACCTCCTAATAAGAACCTTTGTTTTATATTGCTAACTCAACTTAAAGCTCCTGATGTCATTTATGGAGGATCCTTGATGTCCCCTTTGAATTGGCATACCTTTGGATTTGCAAAATTTTGAGGTTTAACTGCATCATGATGGGGGAATTCAGTATTAATCAAAGGTTTAATTAAATAATAACTTAACTTACCAAGGAATAACTGACAACTTAAGTACCTTTTGGCATCCAATTTAATTTCATCTTTTTGAGATTTTGCCATATTATGATGCAGCTTTCCTCTATTTTTGAGTAGGGCATATTTATCTGAGGTTATTACTGAGGGTAGTTGCCCTTTAAGTAGATAGGGAGGCTCTTTAAGACTAGATCAAGATACTATAAAAATAGAAGGTACATGTATCTTATTAGAAATTGATAACAAAATAGGATAATCTTTACCTATTTGTTACACTTTTGGAGATTCTTCTACTGCTGTAATTTTTTCTTGGAATTTGGAATTTAGGGTGGATTCCATAGCCACTTTCTTAGTAGGCTTACTAGTGTCAACTTCAAAGTCATCTTTTTCATTAAGCTCAAAATTTTCCTCTTTTTGCATTCATGGTGCTAGGGCTAAACTTTCAATTTATGAATTTTGACCGTTTAACCGGCTGACTGTTGTTGCTATTAGGCCTATTTAATTTGTTAAGCTTTGAATGCTAGCACTTATCTCTTGTTGAAATTGTTGCCTCTCCTGTTAAATTAGCAAAATATCAGTCTTCATTTTAACCAAATCCTTTAATGACATACCTAAATTAAGATCTTGGGCTTATGGTTGGTTTAGGAGGTACAACTACTAATGTTACTGGTAGTAGAGGTTATTTTAAACATGATAATCTTGTGATGTTTCATAGTTAAGGTATGATTGATCCCTTTGGTGTGTACTGTTTTGGGTACTACCAAATTGATACCTTAGCTCTCAACTAACTATAGTCATAGGAGTAAAGGTCAATCTCACAGAGACTGGAATTACTTTATGTGATTATGAAAAGGGGAATTGATAATAGCAAATAAAGCAAAGTAAACAAGAATGAGAGTAAGTAAGGGAATAATTAATAATAAAAACATTGGTTTCAATTGATATCCACCGTCAAGGGATTTCATTGATCATTAAAAATATAATCAATCTTAATTTGAATATATATCATTGGGATTCTAATCCTATTCCTCCCTAAGTTTAGTAATCGATGACAATTGCCTCAATTGAACCCTAATTAACAAGAAATCCTTTAGCACATCGGTAAAGTCTAACCTATTAATCGCATGAAGAACTAGAGAAATTGATAGAGCTAAACAAATATAGACACATCGGTATACCTAATTTCTTTAATTATTCATCATAGGTTTAATGATTTATAATCCAAAATCCTTAAGCCTATTTGCCTCATAAATCACAAAAATGAAAACTTTGTTCAACACATAATTCAGTAATAAATTAAGATAGATAATATACTAGTAGGCCTTTCGACAATTATATGAATAATTATTGAAAAGAGAAGAACAGATGGATAATCAATACTCAATTAAGATTGAACTAATCAAATCAAATCAAAATCCCACAATGTATGAAGATCCTTGGAGGTTTCAATCTTCCTTTACCAACTAAAATTAAATTAGCTGCGCAAGGCCATAAGAAAATCTAGAAAAGAATTAAAGAAGGTAATTAAGAGCTTGATTGATTCTTTAATGCTTGCTTTCTTCCCATTTTTATAGATTCGCTTCTCCTCATTGAAGTAGAACTATTTCTAGGTTAAAACCTGGCCCATCGAGCTTCAATTGGAGTTAAAAAGACCTAAAATTTACGATTTCAGCTTTCTGGTGCAACAATAAGCGCCACAGCACCTAAGCTAGCGTTGTGGCACTTCAGAAACTAGCATATTGTGCCACAGTGCTGGGTCCATCTGGCGATCAAGCGCTTTGACACAATTTTTGGGTAGCTTAACGTCGTGGCTCTCTAGATCCTCAATGATGTGGCGTCACGGTTCTCTCTTACGAGCACAGTGGTGCCCAAATACTTTTAGAATTTACCAAAGTTTGGAGCATGAAAGTTGTTTCTCTATGTCTCTTCTTTCCATATCCACTAGAATCACTTCAATCAGAGTTCAAATGATTCATATATGCCTCAATTAGTTACAAAGGGTCAGAAATAAACATTTTTCATGATTTTCTCTCTATTTTCTTCTTCTTTTCCTCTTTATTTTTCCTAAAACATAAAAAAAAAAATTCAATTAATTCATGTTTATATTGTAATTAAATCAAACAAAAGGTAAGCTTAAAGGTATTAAAATCATGCTTAATTATAAACACATCACCCTCGATCTAGGATTATATATGTTTGCATAGGAATCGTACCTCACTTCGGGTGGTCCAAGGAAACTACTAACCGTATTTACCTACCTAAATGATTCATCATATTAAGTAGGGTACCTAATATTAGGATGGCCTATGGCTGAATGATTTCCATAAGACTTCTCTATTTGCATATTTTCTACATATTGACGAACAAGAGAAGTCAAATTTGCAAGTTGCTGTTCAAAGGAAGAACTACGTACCTCACCAGCATGTCTTAGTGGAAAGCATAGGTTACTGACAAATTTTTGAAAATTGGCTGCCATATTTTCAGTGAAGAAGAAGAAGGAAAGAAAAAAGAAAAAAAATTCAAAATAGTTAAATAGACATAGTCCCCAACAATAGCGCCAAAATTTGGTGGGTATTGTCGCTGGTACAACAAATATAATACCTTACCTAAAAACTAACTAGTAGTAGTGGGAGTAAGGGACGATCCCACAGAGAATGGTATTACAATTGGTGAGTAGAATATAAAGGGGGTTGAAAGTTGTAAGAAACTTATTAAAGTAAAGAGAGAATGATCGCAAACAAAATAAAATAGAGTGATTAATGATGAAAGCATTAGTTTCGGTTGATATCCACCATCGAGAAATTGTATTGATCATTGACAACATAATCAATCTTAAATTGAGTATCTATCATTCGGATTATATCCCTGCTCCTCCTTAAGCTTAGTAATTGATGACGATCACCTCAATTAATCCTAATTAATAAGTAGTCCTTTAGTACATCGATAAAGTACAACTTATTAATGGCATGAAGAATTAAAGAAACAAATAGAGCTAAACCAGCATAAACACATCGGCTATATTTAATTTAGTTAATCATTCACCATAGGTTTAATAATTGATAATAAAAATTTATTAATCCTATTTGCCTCATAAATCATAATAATGAAAACTTTGTTCAATATATGATTTAGTAGTAGATTAAGAAAAATAATATACTAGTAGGCCTCTTAGCAATCATATGAATAATTATAGAGAAGAAGAATAGATGAATAATAAATACTTAATTACATTGAAGTAATAAAATCAAATCCAAATCTCACAATGCATAAAATATACTTGAGGTTTCAATCTTCCTTAACCAACAAAAACAAAATTAGCAATGCAGAGCCATAAGAGAATCTAAGAGAAGAAAAGAAGAAGAAACTTGAGAAATTGGTGATTTGATCCTTGGATGGTCCTTTCAAGCTTTTTTTCCTCTTATTTATAAGTTGGCTGAGTCCTAAATAAAGTAGGATTGTTTCTAGGTTAGTTCATGAGCTTTAGGCTTCAATTGGGGTCAAAAAATTCTAATAATCATGTTACAATCAGTAATGCGATGGTGACCATTATGGCTATACGGACATCTCCAACAACTAGTTATGTAATGTCGCGGCGCCGAATTTCAAACGCTATGGCACTTTTATGTTTCCAAAATTTGTAGAAGTGGTAAGCATAAAAGTTGTATCTATTTCTCTTAGCTTTCTATAGCCACTGGAAACATCTTAATCAGAACAAATATGAGATAGATATATCCCAATTAGTGATGAAAGGTTAGGATTCATCTTGCTTCAACACAAATTTGACATTCGAGCTCTGTAACACTATGAATTCTCTCGAATTTTACAAAATGCTCAACATAAAAGTTATAGAGTTCATATGTAGTAGATATGGTCTAATTAGTGTTGAAAGGTATGAAATCACTATAATTCAACATTTTTCCATGAATTTTTTTTATCTTTTTCTCCTTTTTTCTTTATCCTTTGCTCCTATAACACAAAACACAAAACAAAGCTAATTACTAATCATATTTTACTTAAATCAAACAAAAAGTAAGTTAAAAGGTATTAAATTCATGCTTAATTATGCACACATCATTCTAATATTGTAGGTCCTTCATATGTTCCACCCGATGATTAGGACTCCTCCTCCCAGCTTAGGTACATGGAAGAAGAGTAGCTCAATTAAAGGGCCATCCTACATGCCATGAATAAATCAATGCAAAACATGGAAGGAAGAATGAAATCCGTGGTAGAAATAATAGTTGCCATATATCACATGATTCAAATTTTGTATGATTGGCACCTATCTCAGTCCCCTCCACCACCAAAAGACCAATGAACAAGTAAGTTACTTCCCTTCCATTGCATGTGCATTAATTGATAATGACATTAAGGACAATGTTAAGTTTAAGCATATGGGAGTCACTTTTGGGTCTTAGTCTTTACTTGCTTGTATATATAGGTCATGTTTAATCTTTGAGTATTTTCATTTCAACAATTTAGTCCCAAAGTTAGCAATTATGTTGATAAGTTGATATAATATTAGTTGATTCTACCTTATGAAAATGTTATGTATAACAATTTATGTGAAATGAAGTATGTGTCATTTAGCTTTTCTCTTCTAGCATTAAACCCCTAATTGTTTTAAAACACCTCACCTATTGTGATATGAATAATATGACCTTTTTTTTATTTTTGGCACGATGAAAGTGTGAAAGTAGAGAAAGGTGAAGAATAAGGGAATTTAAAACCTAAAAAGTCTTTACTCTGAGTACCCCTTCAAGGCACCAAAAAGGCCTTAGTATGAGTACTTAGTTGCCTATACCCTAGTGAGATGGAGCATAAAATGCACTCACGAAAAATTTTAATTGAAATAAAATAAAAGAAGAAGAAGAAGAAGATATAAAATAAATAAGAAAAGCTGTGACGCAAAATACTTTGAGTGAAACATATACATGTGACAAATTTGAAATAAGAGTAAGGGAATATAGGGAGATCTAAAGTATGTGGTGTCCTACTTGAGTGCTTAAAAATTAGTTTGGTGTGTAAACTTTATATTAACAATAGGCGTAGATGTATAATAAGAGAAATTGAGTTTAGCATTAGAAGAATAAAGATTGACTAATAAATACTTGCTCATATAACTATTCACATAACATTGATTGGGTGACGAATTAGCTGTATTTCATTTTTCCTATTTTCTGGAATTAAAGTTATCTTCCCATTTTCTGCTGGTATGTATTGTTATTTGCTTGGGGACAAGCAAAATTTTAAACATGAGGGAGTTGATAAAAGGGTAAATTGTGTGTTTAATTGCAATATTTCATCCCTTATTTTGTAACATCCCTAATTTTGTTTCTTTTATTGATAAAAGTACATAAATATGTAATTAAGAAAATAAAATTTATTAGACAATTTTTAGATATCTAAGGAACTATAATCCTTAGAAATTCTTCACCTTACGTGTATGCATAGAAATGTTCTAACATTAATGGAATAGGTAAAGATAGAAAACCTAAGAGGAAAAATTAGAAATAAATATACTAAAGAAAGGTAAAATTCTTGGGTAACGAATATAAATTTTTGTGAAGTAAATGTATTAAAATTTCAAGAAGATTGGATTAGGTTAATCTTTCCTAATTTAAGAGTTAAAGTTACTAAGTTTAGTATCTCCACCCATAAATTGGGCTTTCACTTATGGATACTTCATATAGAGTTTTTCTACTTCACATGAATTTTTAGCAAGCCAATAGGATAGCTCAAGGAAGAAATAAAACATAGACTTGGACTAAGATATAGAAATTGGACCGGTAGCCCAAAAATCATGAAAATGTGACTAACCCATTATGAAAGGTAGAACTCTAACCAAAGTAAAGAAAATGGGCAAGAATGAGCCCAAACCCAAGATGAAAAATAAAAATAAAAATAAAAATAAAATAAAGTGATGAAATAATGGTGTAATCAAGATTAGGTGACATGGCATTAAGACAAAAATTTAGCAAGTGGTGTGATATCCTACATTCATAATTTTAGCAAGTGTTACGATAATACAAGGCTTTAGGACAAAACATCTATATCCTACACTCATAATTTTAGCAAGTGGTATGATAATACATGGCATTAGGACAAAACATTCCTATCCCACACAAATAATTTCAAGCAAATAATGGAGATTCAAGCGCTAGAAATTTGTCACCTAAAAAGGCAAACCTATCATACTTGATTAAGACAAAAGAAAAAAAATGAATCCCTAAATCAAAGGGACCTTGTCCCTTATCTTAGAAACATAATATCATAATTTTCAAAATACAAATCTCATTTTGCTATGCATATCTTGACTAAGGAAGAGGAAGACAAGAACATAAGTTGTTTGTTTTCCAAAAATTCAACCAAGTGTATCCTAATTGTGATAAGGTAGACCCATGATCATGAAAGATGAATTATTTTGTGGTCTATTTAAGCAAAACCCACCCTTATAACATTAGAATTTTCGTCCAAGTGAGGGAGAGGAAAAATAGAAGCAAGATAGAGTGAGGAAAGGAGAGGAAGAAAGGAAGAAAGATGAAGGAGAAATCTAGAGGACTAAGTGCTCAAGGAAACTTTAACAATATTTCTTTTTGAAGAAAATATTTGAAACTTGTAATATTTATATGAGATTTTGAACTTAGAACTTTGATGATTGGTCATGGATGTTGCTATATCATGTTACATATTATGTATGATTGAATACTTAGGCTGGTGTAGATAGTTATGCATAGGTATGGCTATGAGTAGAAAAATTTTAAGCTTCTGTTTTTAAAATTCTGGGAAGCATTGGTATGGAATTAAAATATATGGTCAACAAAAGAATTATAGATATAAGTGTCATGGAGTTTCAGCCACTGAAATCACTCAATTTGGAGTCCATATGAGATATATATGATCCGATTAGTAAGCAGTGGACAGAAAATGGTTAATCAGGGAAGAATATGTTAGAATAGCTTCTGTGTTTTAATTTTGGGGAACTTTTTGTAGGGAATTAAAATAAATGGTTAACATAATAATTATAGATATATGTCTCACAGATTTTTAGCCACTGGAATCACTCAATTTGGAGTCCATATGAGGTAGATATGGTCCGATTAGTATGCAGTGGTCAGAAATTGGTTAATCAGAGAAGAATATTTTAGGATAGCTTCTGTGTTTTAATTTCTGGGAACATTCTGTAGGGAATTAAAATAAATGATTAATATAAAAATTATTGCTATATGTGTCACAGATTTTTAACCACTAGAATAACTTAATTTGGAATTCTTATGAGGGAGATATGGACAGATTAGTAGGTAGAGGTCAGAACCTATCTGAGAAGAAATAACCTGTATTTTGATGGGGTAATATCACCTTGATTTATTAATATTTCGCTAAACTATTCAACATAATAGTTTAGATAATTGTTTTATCTCAAAATTGACACCAAGATCACCTATATCAGAGTTAAATTGAGGGAGTTATGCTCTGATTAGTAAGAGAAGGTTAGAGAGGATGAAAACCTGCATTAAGAAAATAAAGAAATAAAATTAATATTTAAAAAAGAAGAAGAATCTTATAAATGAAAATAATAAATGACTGGTATATGCCATAGCCATTGTCATTGTATGAACTTCTTACCATCTTAAGTTTGAAATTTTGACATGGAAATATTTTATAAAGTGATATTTGAAATGGTTATATTCATGGCATGATTACCAATGATTTTTTGTAATAATTATATTTTGATTAACATACTTGTTATTGAAAGCATATGTTTGGCTATTATTGTGAAAAGAAAAGAAATGAGCACGGTCACATGACAATCCGTGTGGTGCACCAGTTGGGGACGCCCTACCAACGGTTATGTTATGCTAATGAAAAAAGAAAGAGAAAGTGGGCCATGTCAGACGGAGCGAGAAAAGACCGTACTGGAGAGTAGAAAATACTCACCCTGATCGTGGTAGCTTGATATGAGAATAAATTGATAGTCATCATATGATATTCTGAAAATAATTAATCCTGTCATACATGTCATTATTGTACGATTCTCATGTGCATAGATACAGTGCATTCATGTGACCAAAGATATTTGCTGTAGTTTATACAACTGAACATGACGTGAAGAGCGATATTGATGATGATTTACTGTTGAACTTACTGGGATTTAATTCTCACTATATTTCCATGTCATGTTTAGAAGAATAATTATGCAGATTTTCTCTATGGCACTGGCTTTTAGCGTATGTTGGATCGAGTTACTCTATTTTGAGCTGATCCCAGTAATATATATGGTGTCTATGGTCGAGTTAACTAAGATCCCGGTGAAGGTGCAACCACCCGCACCCGTATCTCTGGAACTGGTCAACAAGGATGAATAAGATGTAATTATATATGTGTTATACTTTTGTATGAATGTTATTGATTGATGATATGTATGTAAAGTCTGTATTGTATACATTAAATAAATGTTATTTTGAGTTAAGTTGTAACGAGGTAATAACTTCATGGTATTTTAAAAAAAAATGGTTACTTAAATGGAGTTGTTACATATTTTCTAGTTAACTTGAGACAATCTCTTTACTCCCGTTCTGTTTTATTTTGATTGTTTTGGATACTATTCAGTTGTATTTTCTATTTCCAAGTAAGCAAAGGAGCCCAATAATCAAAAGAGAAAGATTATTTGAAGATCTTTTTGGACTAAGAGCATACTAAGGAGGAAGTACGGAATAAATTGGCTTTAGAAGGGTAAGAACGGAGCTTGGCAGACCCCAACACGGCAATGCCATGTTTCAGACACCCAAAACACTGCTTGGCAGTGTTCCATGCAAGATGTAGTGCAGTCTTACATAAACCAGCTTGAAGCACATCCAGCCTGTGTCCTAGGACATGGTTGTGCTGCGAGATGAAGATCACCATATTTTTTAAGGTTTTAGGTGGCCAAGAAGCTATATATAGTGGGACTTAACCTCTTTTTGTATATTCTTTACATTCTAGATAGACTAGAACAAAGGTTTTGGTAGGTTTTCAATTTCTTTGAGTCTTAGATTAGGTTTTACATTTAGTTAAAGATAGTATCACAAATTCATACCAGGTTTTTACCTTTCTATCTCTATCTCTCTCTACTTCTACTTCTCTTTCTCAATATTGTGTTGAACACCTATGGTTTATTTAATGAAATTGTCTGTGGGTTTTATTTCAATTATGCGTGAGTAGATTTTATTCTAGGATGTGGGGAAACACACTTATGATGTATTAAATTGGATTATTGAATTCCTTTTGTAATTAATTGTAGTTGATCGGTTTAGCTATTATGCATGTATATATGTTGATGAATGTTTGGCTAATATTTGTCACATCTTAGGTAAATAATTGATGGATGGAAAGGTGAAATTTATTGCTAGAATATAATAGTTAATTAGGTGTATTTTAATTAGGTGTATTTTAATTACAAAAGTAGTTTAAGATCATCTAGGAATTGAATCTCTGCTAGGAATTGAATCAATTGGTTAGCACAGATCTTAAAGGGTTTAAGTTAAACTAAGAACCACAAAAGTACATAATTAGATTTACCTAAGTACAATTATTATACCTTGAAAGAGGCAATTAATGAATTAAGGCTAAACCATCCCCGATATCTCAAATAATTGCAATTGGAAATAATTGTTTTGGTTGTTAAACTTCATAAGTATGGTGAACCCTGTAACAACTTTTTTTATATTATACAATATAGAGTTAACGTACACGTCATTAATCAAAACGTACGTATAACATATCAAACACATAAATATCTACATCTTATTTATTCTGGTTGACCAATTCCGGAGATACAAGTGCAAGTAGTTGCACCTTCACCGGGATTTGAGCCAACTCGACCACAAACATTTTATTTGTTTCTGCAATCTGCCCATCATAGAGTAACTCGATCCAATGTGCACTAAAAGCCAGAGCCATAGAAAATTTGCATAACTAATTTTTTGAACATGACATGGAAATATAGTGAGAATTAAATCCCAGTAAGTTCAACAATAAATCATCATCAATATAGCTCATCACGTCATGTTCATTTATATAAACTACAACAAATATCTTTGGCCACATGAATGCAGTTTATCTATGTACATAAAAATCATACAGTAATGACATGTATGATAGCATTAACTATTTTCAGAATATCATATGACGACTATCAATTTATTCTCATATCAAGCTACTCCGGTCAGGGTGAGTATTTTCTACTCTCCAATATAGTCTTTTCTTGCTCCATCTGACATGTCACACTTTCTCTTTCTTTTCTCATTAACATGTTATTTATTATTTTCATTTATAAGATTCTTCTTCTTCTTTTTACATTATATTTATCTCTTCATTTTGTTTATGCATGGCCTTTTGTCACTTTTCTCTTACTTCTATTATTTCCAACACATGGTCTCACAAATTTAATACATCATTCTTCATCAATTTGATTTCTACTAATATCCTATAGGTAATTAGGTTCATTTAGAGTAAACAAAATGTTGAAAATACGTTTTACTAGCTTCAGAACTGACCTAAACGTATCCTATAATATGACTTAGCCATTTACTATAAAACAGCCAGCTTGAAAATGCCATTTCCAGTACAGAACATGGCCTGGCCGTGCCTTGAAACACGGCCATGCTTGAAGTTGTGTTATTTCCTGATGCAGGTTTTCATCCTATCTGACCTTCTCTCACTAATTAGAGAATAAATCCCTCATTTCAACTCTGATTTATGTGATCTTGGTGTCACTTTAAATATTAGACAATTATCTAAAACTATTATGTTGAACCGTTTAGCTAGAAAGTAAGGAATCATGGTGCTATTACTCCCTCAATGTACATGTTATTTCTTCTCGGGTAGGTTTTAACCTCTACTTACTAATTTGTCCATATCTCCCTCATAAGAATTTCAAATTGAGTGATTCCAGTGGTTAAAAATACATGACACATATAGCTATAATTGTTATGTTAACTATGTTTTTTAATCCCCTACATAATGTTCCCAAAAATTTAAACATAGAAGCTATCCTAACATATTATTCGCTGATTAACCATTTTATTACCATGACTTACTAATCGGACCATATCTACCTCATATGGACTCCAAATTGAGTGATTCCAGTGGCTCAAAATCCATGATTCATAGAGCTAAACTTTTCATGTTAACTATTTGTTTAAATTCCTTACCGATTTGTCCCAAAATTTTAAACATAGAAGCTTAAAATTTTTCCAACCATAGCCATACCAATGCAGAACTACAAACACTAGCCTAAGTATTCAATCATACAAAATATGTAACATGATATAGCAACATTCTTGACCAATCATCAAAGTTCTAGGGTCAAAATCCCATATAGATGTTGTAAATTTCAAAACTTTTCTTCAAAAAGAAATATTGTTAAACTTACCTTGAGCACTTAGTCCTCTAGACTTCTCCTTCCTCTTTCTTTTTTTCTTCCTCTCCTTTCCTCACTCTACCTTACTTCTATTTTTTCCTCTCCCTCACTTGGACAAAATTATAATTTTATAAGGGTGGGTTTTGCTTAAATAGACTATCAAATAATTCACCTTTCATGATCATGGGTCTACCTTATCACAATTAGGATGCACTTATTGATTTTTTTGGAAAACAAACAACTCATGTTCTTGTCTTCCTCTTCCTTAGTCAAGATACGCATAAGAAAAGGAGATTTGTATTTTGAAAATTATGATATGTTCTTAAGATAAGGGACAAGGTCCCTTTGATTTAGGGATTCATTTCCTTTTTCTTTTGTTTTAATCAAATATGATAGGTTTGCCTTTTCAGGTGGCAAATTTCCAACCCTTGAATCTTCCTTGCTTAGCTAAAACTATTTTTGTAGGATAAGGATGTTTTTGTCATAATGCTATGTATTATTACCCACTTGCTAAAATTATAAGTGTAGGATATAGAAATTTTGTCCTAATGCCATGTATTATCATACCACTTGCAAAAATTATGAATGTAAGATATCACACCACTTGCTAAATTTTTGTCTTAATGCCATGTCACCTAATCTTGATTACACCATTATTTCATCACTTTATTTTTTTTATTTTTTATTTTTCATCTTGGGTTTGGGCTCATTCTTGCCCATTTTCTTTACTTTGGTTAAAATTCTACCTTTCTTAATGGGCTTGGTCACATTTTCATGATTTTTGGGCTACCGATCCAATTTCTATATCTTAGTCCAAGTCTATGTTTTATTTCTTCCTTGGGCTATCCTATTGTCTTGCAAAAAATTCATGTGAAGTAGAAAAACTCTATATGAAGCGTCCATAGGTGAAAGCTCAATTTATGGGTGGAGATACTAAACTTAGTAACTTTAGCTCTTAAATTAGGAAAAATTACCTTAATCCAATCTTCTTGAAATTTTAAGACCTTTACTTACTTCACAAAAATTTATCTTCCTTACCCAAGAATTTCAACTTTCTTTAGCATGTTTATTTCTAATATTTTCTCTTAGATTTTCTCTCTTTACCTATTCTGTTAATGTTAAAACATTTCTATGCATACACGTAAGGTGAAGAATTTCTAAGGATTATATTTCCTTAGATATCTAAAAATTGTCTATTAAATTTTATTTCTTGAATTAAATATTTATGTATCTTTATTAATAAAAGAAATGAAATTAAGGATGTTACATTTCTCTCCCCCCTAAAGAAATTTTGTCCTCAAAATTTCAGAAATTACCTAATAAGAACAATTGCGGGTATTTCTTCCTCATTACTTCTTCCAGTTCCCAAGTTGCTTCTTCCGGAGTCAAACCTTCCCATAACACCTTAACCAGGGGAATGGTTTTATTTCTCAGTTGCTTCACGTCAGTGTCCAATATGGATATAGGTACTAGCTGGTATGTCATGTTCTCCTTTATTTGGATTGGTTCATCTTGTATTATATGTGAAGAATCTGGAAGATACTTCCGCAGCTGTGATACATGGAAAACATTATGCAAGTTGGAAAAATTAGGTGGGAGGGAAACTTGATATGCTTATGTTCCCACTTTCTTCAAAATCTGATAAGGTCAAAAAAATTGCGAACTTAGCTTTCTAGTTTTGAAAGACTTACCAACTCCAGTAGTTGGGGAAAGTTTTAGAAATACATGGTCTCCTTCCTCAAACTCCAGAGGTCTATGTCTTTTATCATAGTAACTCTTTTGTCGACTTTGAGCTATAAGTATTTTATCTCGTATCATCCTGATTTGTTGAGTAGTTTGTTGAACTAGATTAGGACCTAACAAGTTCTTTTCTCCTACCTCAAACCAACATAGTGGAGATCGGCACTTCCTACCGTATAAAGCTTCATAGGGGGGCATCTTAATACTAGAGTGATAGCTATTATTATAAGAAAACTCCACTAAAGGTAGGTATTTATCGTATCCTTTACCTTGCTCTATTACACAGGCCCTCAACATATCTTCTAGGGTTTGAATGGTCAATTATGTCTACCCATCAGTCTGAGGATGGTAGGCAGTACTGAACCGCAACTAGGTACCAAAAGCTTCCTGCAACGCCTTCCAAAACCTTGATGTGAACTTCGGATCTCTATCAGAAACAATATTTAAGGGAATTTCATGTAGTCTAACTATTTTCTGGACATATAATTGGGCTAATTTATCCAGTGAATAGTTATTTTTTATCAGCAAAAAGTGAGCTGATTCGGTTAATCTGTCAACTATTACCCAAATAGAGTCATATTCAACAGAAGTCTTGGGTAAACCCACGACAAAGTCCATCGAAATAATGTCCCATTTCCATTTAGGGATCTCAAGAGGTTGTAAAAATCCTGCTAGCTTTTGATGCTCTAACTTTACCTTCTGACAAATGAGACATTTCGCCATAAACTTGGCAATGTCCTTTTTCATCCCTGAATACCAATACATCCTCTTTAAATCCTGGTACATTTTAGTGCATCCAGGATGGACTATGTATTTACTCTTATGTGTTTACTGTAGGATCTTAGTCCTCAACTCTCGTTCTTGAGGGACACAAATCCTTTCCTAATACATGATTGCTCCATCTTCCATGACAAAAAAATTACCTTGATCTTTATGATCCTGTAAGTATTGGTCGTGAGCTTGAGCCTCTTTGATCTGGGCTCTAAAGTCACACCCTTTACTTAAACCATTAATGATTAACTTCTTTGGAGTAAGAGTAGTGGCCAGCTTCAAATTTTGAAACTCTTCTAGCATCTGCATCTCATACACCATCATTTAACCCATGTGTAGAGATTTTTGACTCAAGGCATTAGCTACAACAATCGCCTTTCCGGGATGATACTTTATCTCAAACTTGTAGTCATTGAGAAACTCTACCCATCTTTGTTGTCTCATATTTAACTCTTTCTAATAAAAAAGGTACTTAAGACTTTTATCTCACAGTATACTTCAAATGTTGCACCATACAAATAGTGTCGCCAAATCTTTAAGGCAAACACCACCGCTGCCAATTCAAGATCATGGATTGGATAATTTCCTTCCTGGGGTCTTAGTTTCCTAGAAGAGTAAGCAACTATCCTCTTGTCTTGCATTAGCACACACCCTAGCCATTTCTTTGAAGCGTCACTATACACTTCAAAATGTCCTATGGGGTCTGGAATAATTAAAATAGGAGGAGTGGTCAATTTTGTTTTAAGCTCCTAGAAACTAGCTTCACATTGATTAGTTCATTTGAAAGGGCTTCCCTTTCTAGTCAATTAAGTTAATGGCAAGGCTATACGAGAAAAGTTTTGTATAAACCTCCTGTAGTACCCTGCCAAACCTAAGAAACTTCTAACTTTTATAACTGTCTTTGGTCTTTCCCACTGAATTACTGCTTCTGTCTTGCTAAGGTCTACAGCTACCCCTTTATTGGAAATGACATGTTTGAGAAATTTTACCTTTGACAGCCAAAATCCATACTTCTCTAATTTAGCATACAACTTTTTCTCTTTTAGCACTTGCAGCACGATTCAGAGATATTGTTCATGTTCTTTCTCACTCTTAGAATATATCAAGATGTCATCAATGAATACTACCACAAATTGATCTAGGAAAGGTCGAAAAATGTGATTCATGTAATCCATAAAAATTGCAGGTGCATTTGTCAACCCAAAGGGCATTACGAGAAACTCATAGTGCCCATACCTAGTCCTGAAGGCTGTTTTAGGTACATCCTCCTCCTTGATCCTAATATGATGGTATCCCGATCTTAAATCAATTTTAGAAAAGATGGAGGCTCCCTTTAATTGATCTAATAAATCATCTATTCTAGGGAGAGGATACTTATTTTTGATAGTCACCTTATTCAGCTGTTTGTAATCTATGCATAGTCTCAAACTTCTGTCTTTCTTCTTAACAAACAATACAGGAGCTCCCCAAGGTGATACACTTGGTCTAATGAATTGCTTATCCAACAATTCCTCTAGCTGTTTCTTAAGTTCCTGTAGTTCCTTTGAGGCCATTCTATAAGGTGCAATAGAGATATGCCCTGTCCCAAGTAAGAGATCAATAGAAAACTCTATCTCTCTCTTGGGAGGTAAGCCTGGAATATCTGATGAAAATACTTCAGGAAACTTGTTGGCTATTAGGATTTCATCAAGCTTTAGTTCAACTTCTAGATTTGATAAGTGCAAGAGAATGTATCCAAGTACTCTATTCTTCAACTCCCTATTGACTTGATTGAAATTCAGCATTAATAACTGCATCTCCTCTTCTGAAAGAGGAGATAGAAATTCAATGGTCTTGCTGTAACAATTCAGCAAGACTTGATTTCTAAACATCCAGTCGAACCCTAGAATGACATCAATACCTTTTAAAGGTAGACATACAAGGTCTATAGAAAATTGTTTCTCCGGAGTAGTGACCTGACAATTTTTACATACAAAGAAAGTTAAGACTCTTTCCCCCGTGGGAGTTACTATAGATAGCTCATAGGTGGTTTCAGAAATAGGATACTGAAGCTTCCTAATACATTCTTTCGATATAAATGAATGACTAGCACCAGAGTCAAACAACACCATAAGAGAAAATCCATATATATAGCATGTACCTGGGATCATTTCGAGGGATTGAGATGCCTCTTGGCCGTTCAGGGTGAAAACCCTTCCTTTCACTTAAGGCTTCTATTCTAGCTGCTTCCCCAAATTTTGTGGGCAATTCCTTGCAAAATGACTCTTCTGTCTGCAATTAAAGCAAATATCTGATCCCATGTAGCATGGCCAGTTACCATGCATACATCCACACTTATTACACTTAACTATGGAAAAGTTCTGTTGGAAGGGTCGGGGACTTGCAGTCATTGGCATCTTACCAATACCTTGTCCTTTTCCTTTAACATTTCTGCCAAAATTTTATGGACCGTTCTTCCTTTTCCAGAAATTTTTTCTTTGTTTCTCATCTTCCACTGCCCTCAAGATCTTCTCCAGGAGTCTGAATTTGTTTATCAAAGGTATAAAATCCCTTATCTCTATAGCTGCAATAGCATTCCTTATTTTCGGATTCAATCCCGCTTCGAACTTAATAGCCTTCCATGCTTCATCGGGGTTAAATCACAGATAAGAGGAGAACTTAGACAATTCCTCAAACTTCGCAATGTACTGGTCTACGGTCATGCTACCCTGTCGAAGTTGGAAAAATTTTATCTCCTTCTCCGACCGCACAATACTTGGGAAGTAGTTTTCCAAAAAGGTGTCTTTGAACACCTGCTAGGTGATCTGCCTTTCCTGATGAGATAAAAGTTCTCTAGTTCTATGCCACCAGTATTCTACTTCATCTTTCAACATATATGCAGTGAAGATAACTTGCTGCTCCTCAGTACAACCCATCACTTCAAAGATTTTCTCTAGTTCCCTTATTCACCTTTCAGCTACAATTGGGTCAAAGCCGCCTTTAAAAACAAGGTGGTCTAGTCCTTAGGAACTCAGATATACCATTATCATTCCTTGCCATTCGGTTATTAACACCACTCTCACCATTCGAGTTATTAGCATTCTGGAGGTGTTGTAGAATTTGATTGGTGGTCATGACCTGGCCTTGAATTGCCATGGCAAGGTTGTGCAAGGTTTCCTCTGCATTGTTTGCCAAATTCCTCCTAGGTGGTGTCATTTCCTACTGTGGCAAAAATAAAGTTATGCTGCTATTGAGGGTGATCAAGCCCAATAGTTAGTTTCAAAAATATTTAATAGCAGTCATAACACCACCTCGGCATATATATAGGAAACACTAGTAATTTCTTACCTATATGAATTCACTGATCCCCTACATAGTACAACCACAAACATACTCAAGACACTATAAGATCGATTCAGATAACCATCCACCCACTAGCCATCTAGGATCGACTTGCTTTGATACCAATTATGTAACAACTTTTTATTTTTATTTTTATTATACAATATAAAGTTCACATACACGTCATTAATCAAAACGTAGGTACAACATATCAAACACATAAATATCTACATCTTATTTATTTTGGTTAACCAATTCCGGAGATACAAGTACGGGTGGTTGCACCTTCATCAGGATATGAGCCACAGATAGAACTGGAGCACTCCGAACTAGGGCATTTAAATCCCTTGTCTAACAAGTCTTATAACTATTTTTTTTTTTAAATTCAATCGATATCATTCTATATAGGGATATAGATACTAGTTGAGTTCCAAGGAGTAAATCAATATCAAATTCTCGAATTGCTATGGCAAGGTTGTGCAGGGTTACCTCCGCATTGTTTGTCGGATTCCTCATTGATGGTGCCATTTTCTACTGTGGCAAAAATAAAGTTATGCTGCTATTGAGGTGATCAAGCCCAATAGTTAGTTTCAAAAAAATATTTAACAGCAGTCATAACACCACCTCGGCATATAGATAGGAAACACTAGTAATTTCTTACCTATATGAAATCACGAATCCCCTACACAACACTACCATAACATACTCAAGATATTATAAGATCGATTCAGATAACCAACCACCCACTGGCCATCTAGGATCGACCTGTTCTGATACCAATTATGTAACAACCTTTTATTATTATTAATTATTATACAACATAGAGTTCACATACACGCCATTAATCAAAATGCACGTACAACAAAAATCAAACACATAAATAACTACATCTTATTTATTCTGGTTGATCAATTCCAAAGATATAGGTGCGGGTGGTTCCACCTTCACCAGGATCTGAACCAGCTCGACCACAAACATATTATTTAATTCTGTGATCTGCCCAACATAAAGTAACTCGATCCAACGTACACTAAAAGACAGAGCCATAGAAAAATCTGCATAACTAATTTTCTGAACATGACATGAAAATATAGTGAGAATTAAATCCCAGTAAGTTCAACAATAAATCATCATCAATATAGCTCATCACGTAATGTTCAGTTGTATAAACTACAGTAAATATTTTTGGTCACATGAATGCACTATATCTATGCACATAAGAATCGTACATTAATGACAGGATTAATTATTTTCAGAAGATCATACAATGACTATCAATTTATTCTCATATCAAGCTACCCCGATCAGGGTAAGTATTTTCTACTCTTCGGTACGGGCTTTTCTCTCTCCGTCCGACATGGCACAATTTCTCTTTCTTTTCTCATTAACATAATTATAACCGTTGGTGGGGCGTCCCCTACTGGTGCACCACACGGATCACCATGTGATTGTGTTTGTTTCTTTTCTTTTCACATTAATAGCCAAAAATATGATTTCAATAACAAGTATGTTCATTATACTCACATACCATAATGTTTCATCAAAATATTTCCATGTCAAAATTACACACTTAGGATGGTAAGAAGTGCATGCAATGGCAATGGCTATGGCATATATTAGTCATTTATTATTTTCATTTATAAGATTCTTCTTCTTCTTCTTTTTCATTATATTTATCTCTTCATTTTCTTTATGCATGGCCTTTTGTCACTTTTCTCCTACTTATATCATTTCCAACACATAGTCTCACAAATTTAACACAACATTCTTCATCAATTTGGTTTCTACTAATATCCTATAGGTAATTAGGTTCATTTAGGGTAAACAAAATATTGAAAATACGTTTTACCAACTTTCGAACCGGCCTAAACGTATCCTATAACATGGCTTGGTCATTTACTATAAAACAGCCATGCTTTAGGCTTGAAAATGTCATTTCTAGCACAGAACACGGCCTGGCCATACCTTGAAACACGGCCATGCTTGAAGTTGTGTTATTTTCTAATGCAGGTTTTCATCCTGTCTGACCTTCTCTCACTAATTGGAGTATAAATCCCTCATTTCATCTTCGATTTAGTTGATCTTGGTGTCTATTTAAAGATAGCACAATTATCTAAAACTATTATGTGGAACAGTGTAGCTAAAAATTAAAGAATCATGGTGATATTACTCCCTCAAAGTACGTGTTATTTCTTCTTGGGTAGGTTCTAACCTCTACTTACTTATGTGTCCATATCTCCCTAATAAGAATTTCAAATTGAGTGATTCTAGTGTTAGGTTTTCTCTATTTACCTATTCCATTAATATTAGAACATTTCTATGCATACACGTAAGGTGAAGAATTTTTAAGGTTTATATTTGCTTAGATATCTAAAAATTGTCTATTAAATTTTATTTCCTTAATTAAATATTTATGTATCTTCATTAATAAAAGAAACGAAATTAAGGATGTTACAAACCCGAATTCCAGATCTTTTATAATTGAATTTCTTTGTCAATTTACTTTCATTACTTGCAATGTCATTCAATATCACTCGAATGATTTTGATTCAGATAGTTTGTTTCGTGAAAAACTAGTAGTTGATACATTGGTCTCTATGGGATACGACACGTACTTGCCAGACTAGCTACAACTACGTCATGCACTTGTAGTATTTAGATAAACACACACAACAAAATTTGACAGAGCTATGTTAGATTTGGATGTTTACAAAAATGTTACTCTTTATTCTGTTTATAGAGCTTTACAAATTGGAGCCCTAAAAAAAGTTTTGTAACCTAACTGGATGATAAATCAAACACCTACCCTGAAGGTGTCATTGAGGACATTTTAGTCAAGGTTAATGACTTAATTTTTTCAACTAATTTTTACGTACTTGACATGGAAAGAGAGGAATAGAAAACTCTTATACTATTGGGAACACCTCTTTTTAGGACATCCAAGACAAAAATTGATGTTATAATGGCACACTGACTATGGAGAATGATAATGACATACTAGAATTTAATATTTATGATTCCACAAAACATTCTACAAATAAAATTAATCATGTTTACACTATTAAGCTTGTAGCTATTTAGCAGAAGAAAGGTCAATTAGTTAGCAACTCCTAAATTGAAAAATCTAAGTAATAAATCAAAATTAAAAGCTTCAAAGTCCAAGAAAAATATTTCTTCTATTTTACAAATCCATAAACCAACTTTGAACCCCTTCCACATCATTTAAAAATTATAAAACATGGAGAGACACCTCCAATCATAATTTCCAAAACTTTAGGTGCTAACAAAGAAGATGGGTTGATAAAAATTCTCAAGGAGAAAGGAACAACCCTAACAAAAACACTTGTATATCTTAAGGGCTTAAATCTAAACACATAGTTATATTAGGCACTATTTGATTAAGGGACTAAACCCGAAAAGGCAAGTTAAATTCTCCTTAGGTTGGATCCTTTATTATTTTTTATGTATTTGCTTATGATGTAGTGGAAATTCAAGGCTAGACGTATTCTTAGAAATTTTGGGTTAAGGTGAATGTCAAAGATCTGGGATAAGGTATTTTTTAGGTTAAGAAAACAACATTAAACAAAGGATCCAGATAGGAGGCAACCAAACCTAGTTTATTTTCTTGTATTTTTAATATAAAAAATGGTGAAAAATCATAGAAAAATAAAAAAATTAAAGAAAACTGAAAAAGGGTCTAGCGTCACGACATTCACATCTCATCACCACGATGTTAATTGCTATAGGTAAATTTCTAGATTCTAGAGGCTATCAGTACTGCAATGGTCTAATAACAATGTCATAGTGTCAGTTGCTATAACAAAAATTTTAAAAACTAGAGAGTTATAGAACCATAATGGTTACTTCATAGTATCACGAAGCCTAAGTATTATAGTTTATTCCCAATTTTTTCTGAGCATTAGTGTCGCATTGTCCATGTCCTAGTGTTGTGGTGCTAGTTCACAAAGTTTGAAAAATAAAAGAGGGAAACTTAGGGTCTTAACAACTTTTTGCTAAACCCCTAAAGTGCCAAGAGCCAAGCACCCAAAAATCATCTCTATGTCCTGAAATTAGTCCTATAAGCTGAAATTCACCCATAAACTATGGCTAAATACTTAATCCCTACTAAATGCAAGCAAAAAATCACTATAAATCAACCTAAGATCCTAAAAATGTCTAGTTTTATCCTTAACCAAACCCCCACAAACAACCACGAATTGAAACCTAATTTATAAGTTTTCCATGAACACTTTGGAAACATTTTGCACTTTCTGACATATATTACTTGATCGTATTCCATTAGGCATGAATTAAAGAGAATTGAAGCCTTTTGAGAAAGTGCAATAACTTACACATAAGGTGTTTGTGAAAAATCCTGAACTAACAGTAGCAGCTACTAAACCAACTTACTATACACCCTTTGACACATCATTATAATAACTAGCTTAGACAGTTAACCCACCATAAAACACTCTACCTTAAGCTAACCTAACCCCACCTTAGTCTCACATAATAATAGCACCTAAGATATCTCAATTGCGGCCATCTAAGAAGAAGAAGAAAATCAAGTAGCAAACCACCAACGATAGTAAGGTCTTTGTGATTTGGCAATATACAATCACCATATTTAGGTAGTGGCAAACAAGATAATGATTTAATAATAATGCTTTGATATGGACGATGTTTGGCTTGCCATGAGAGCTAACATTAGATAGAAGAGCTAGCAATAGTTCTACAGGTTACCAAAAGCAAGTGTAGTACTAGTGGTACATGAGTCTTAATCCAATGTCACTCTACATGAGTGCCACATTGCCAAGTCAGAGGGAGGTTAGTCTTATTTACCGCTTAAAACATCAATACATACTACTTTCTACCCAACATTGAGGAAAATCAACTTATGACATTTATTTAAGGCATAGTAGACATGACTAAGGTCATAACTGACCTCTAGGGGTAAGTAGCTAGTTGGAAATTAAATTCACATTGTGATCCCCCTTATACTTTGATAAAGCTACTATGAATAAGAATGCCAAAGCTTAGTATAATTTTACTTCCACTAGGCTTATGCTAGTACTAAATAAGAGTGAGGTATGAAAGGATAGGGCACTGCTTATTTATGCCCTAATAAAGAGCTTATTTATTGATGTGGGCAAGCTAGTGCATAAAAACATACTAAGATGTATCAACAGTAAAGGTGGATGCCTATTTGTGCCTGGATTGATTACAATCCTATGTGGCAAGGATGGGGTGATTTAGGACACCACTAAGGCTCTCGTTCACCCAATGAAGCCCATATCCTTTACTAATATTCAAAAGTATAAGGGACTATAGATAACCCTTATAGCTGTAGTAGTCTAGGACCCTGTAGAGTAGGAAAACGAAAAGGCTAAAGGAAGCTAAATACCTCTCTAAGCATCCAAGACTATTGATAACCTTTGGGGGAAGACAAAAGCCCTTCAGAGGGAAGTCCCAAGGTTGAGCTTATTCCAAATATCTATCGTGTACTGTAAGATCAAGTGTTTACATGCACTTGCACAGGCCCTAGGTGTACTAGTCTAGTTCCCACATCCTTTATATTTCCCTTAATTGAACGAACCTACAGAAGAGGATGCTAATATATAGCCAGAGAATTTTTAGGACATATGCTTTTATTTCTCTTATTTTACATTTTTCTCTTCTTTTATTTTGGTTTATTTTATTTACATTGAGGACAATGGAAAGTTTATGTGTGGTAGAGGAATTATGTTTTAGATAACTATATTAAATTGATTGATTATGACCTAACAATGCATTATTTGAAGATATATCATTTTATTTTCACCATATTTGTACCTCTATTGTGTTAGCAAGTTGTGTGATTATATGCATGTGTTCAATTTATGTTTTGAGTTGTAAGCTTAACTAACAAGACAATGATTTGCTGAGCTTTAAAATTTTAACTCTTGAAAAATATAGAAAAATAAAAATTATATGCAATTTTAACTATTTTGAAATTTTATTCTTACTTGAATTTCTAAAAGATTATACACCAAACCCTTGAACTATTAATATATCTACTACTTCAAGAAGCTTTATATAACTTAAAATTATATTTTAATCCGAACATAACTCTAGAACTTACTTGATTTCCACTTAAGGAGAAATCCTAGGTCAATATTATTACTTAAGAGATGATTTAGGCATTATTTGATAGATTGAGTATTTCTAAACCTACCTTGATGTCACTATCCATTGTCCTTATATTTTGAGCTTATTTGAACTTTTTATTCTTTTCACCATAAATATTATATGTTGAGATGTATTTAGATATGTCATTCTTCATTCATACCATATTATCTCAATGCATTAATTTTTATATTGAAAATTATAAAGAGCTTTATTATTCAAAATGGAGGAAGGGTGGAGTTAAGAAAAGGCAAGAAAAATTAGAAGCAAATTCAAAGAAAGTAAAGAAAAATTGAATCAAAGAATGAATAATATAATTAGAAAACTATAATAACCCTAAGTTTAATTGATTATATTTTGATCTTAGTTGAAATGTGTTGGTTGAATTTGACTCCTAATGTCATTGAATATGATAGGTTGGAAATTAGAGATTTTTTAGGATGATTAAAGGTCAAACATGAAAAGCTAGTCAAAAGGCTCATCATTGTGATGCTAAAATTCCCAAAAACTCAAAGCTATTAAATAGAACACTCATCGTCACATCACTACCAATTTCCCATTGTAACGACATAACCTAAAAATTACAATTTTGTTTCCAGAACCTCCAATGTCGTGATACTTATCAATCCTTGTCGTGATGCTAGCTTTAGAAGTTTGAATTCCCAGAATCCAAAATATCCTACATCACAATGACAGTCAAAATGACAAAAATACCCTTAGCTCTATAAAACTCTCCCTATGCCTCTTCTTCCCCGAGCTCCTCTCCATTTTCTATAACTTCTTTCTGTCTCTAACCCTCTACCATATCTTATAACCTTGACCTTCATTTGTAAAGAAAGTGTACTATTAGACTTATGGTGAATATAGCTTTGATTCCTACTATTGGGTTTCATCACAAAATGGCTGGAGTATTGTCAGAAAATGGAAAAAGAAAGCCCAAAAGAGGAAAGTGACAAATAAGCATGCTTAGAGACCTTGAATCGTGAGACTAATATCATTGGTAGTCTTAGAAATGCTTAAATTGCTAAGGTTAGGAGTTTTATATACATAGGGTACCATTATATTCAACGTAAATAATGATTTTGACTTGTATGAATAGCGATTTCATATTATAGATAAAATTTGACCTTTTAAGGTTGTTTTAATAGGTATCGATACTTGATCAGTTTTGGCATTAATAGTTATTGTTTAGTGTTCATCCCCCTTGAACTCTCAGGCTATGTGTAGATAAAATGCATGTTTTTATACATTTCCATTTAAATCATTATCTTTATTGTTACCTTATCAATTTTAGCGAATGGTTAATTATTCCATTAGAAATTTTCATGGATTCTAAATGTTTAATTCTTAAAGTTTTTTATGTATAATTATCCATATATTCATCCTAAGAATTCTTTAGGTATACAAGACAATTTTTCTCAGATTTTCAGCGATATTATTGAAAATAAAAGAATGAGAACTAAATAAGAACTTATTTTTTATGACTATTTGATTTAGTAATGGCTCATAGGCATAAAGAACTAGATGGATAATGGAATTGATTGTATGAAAAGCATGGAAGGTAAGCCAGGTACATCGAAATCAAGGGTTTATAATAAGCTCATTGATTGATGGGTAAATATCTTACATGATATTTCTTTTACAATTCTTTACATATTTATAAAAGCATTTCATTCATCATATTCCTTGGGAGCAAACTAAATTGGAAACACTACTAACTAGCAGCAGTGAGTGCTAGCCCTTGGTGCACCTTGAATTATTTATTTATATATATATGTGTGTGTGTGTGTGTGTGTACATATATGTGTGTATATGTATGCAGGCCATTGCTTGGCATATATTATAGGTTTTATCTTATGAGAACTACTTTCTGTTGCCTAAAATGTACTATAATGGTGTGTATTATTGCAGGTACACTCAAATTGATACATTACCTCTCAACTACCCTGTAGTTGTAGGAGTAAGAGTCGATCCCACAGAGACTGTAATTACCTTATGTGATTGAGAGAAGGGAGATTTGATAATTGTAAATAACAAAGTAAACAATAATGAAAGTAATTAAGAGAGTAATTAATGAGAGACGCATTGGTTTTGGTCAATATACACCGTCAAGGGATTGCATTGATCATTGACAATATAATCAATCTTAAATTGAATATCTACCATTGGGATTCTATCCCTGTTCCTCATTAAGTCTAGTAAATTGATAACAATCTCACCAATTGAACCCTAATTAATAAGATATCCTTTAACACATTGGTAAAGTATAACCTATTAATTGCATGAAGAACAAGAGAAAATGATAGAGTTAAATAAATATAAACACATTGGTTATATCTAATTTAATTGATAATTCATCATAGGGTTAATGATTTATAATCCCAAAATCCTTAATCTTATTTGCTTCATGGATACAGTAATGAAAACTTTGTTCAAAATCTAATTCAGCAATAGATTAAAACAGAAAATATACTAGTAGGCCTTCCTAGCAATTATATCATTGAAAGGAGAAGAGTAGATGAATAATGAGATTGAACTAACAAAATTTATTCCAAATCTCATAATGCATAATGATCCATTGAGTTGTCAATCTTCCTCTACCAACTAAAAA
Organism: Gleditsia sinensis; assembly: GCA_037074535.1. Lineage (NCBI taxonomy): Eukaryota > Viridiplantae > Streptophyta > Magnoliopsida > Fabales > Fabaceae > Gleditsia > Gleditsia sinensis. The sequence goes on from CM073467.1 coordinate 41,284,619, forward strand.
TAAATTAGCCGCGTAAGGCCATAAGAAAATCTAAACAAGAATTAAAGAAGGTAATTAAGAACTTGAATGATCTCTGATGCTTTCTTTCTTCCCCTTTTTATAGATTGGCTTCTTCTTATTGAAGTAGAACTATTTCTAGGTCAAAACCTATCCCGTCGGGATTCAATTAGAGCCAAAAGACCTAAAAATCATGAATTTAGCATTCTAGTACGGTGGTGAGCACTGTAGCACTATAGAAATACACTAACGAAGGCACCACGATGCTTGGTCGTCTTGGCTCAGGTACCACAACACGCTGGGGAGTGCCGTGGTGCTTTGAATACGCATTGACAAAGCGCTATGGTGCTCTCTTACGAGTGCCACAGTACATAGAAACTTATGGATTCTATCAATGTGCCAGACATAAAAGTTCTATATTCCTCTTCTTTCTATAGCCACTGGAATCACTTCAATTGGAGTTCAAATGAGAGAGTTATGCCTTAATTAATGATGGAAGGTCGAAAATCAGCATTTTCCCATATTTTCTCTCTATTTTCCTCTTCTTTTCTTCTTTGTTATTCCAAAAACATAAAACACAAAACTCAATTAATTCCTATTTATTTCCTACTTAAATTAAATAAAAAGAAACTTAAAACATGCTAAAGGCATGCTTAATTTATAGCATGTCAAATACCTCCACACTTACTCTTTTGCTTGTCCTCAAGCAAATTAATTCATGTGAACAATATTCAATATATAAGATGAGTGAAAGACTTACCAATACGTTGCCTCATAGTGAAAATTGCATACTCTTAAAGAAATTTCAAAAAATTTAATAATTATGTGCAATATTTAACCTAAATGCAATTCACGAATTATTATTTTTTAAAGCCTTGTGTGTGTGCATGTGTCTCTGAGCGGTTCAATTATCTCTCACCCAAATAAGTTTATATATATTAAGAATTTGAGTATGGATCTCTTTTTTGGTTTTCCATATGCTTATTATTCATGCTACTTTCCACTAATGTAGGCTAAAACTACTTTTTTAAGGATCAAAAGGTCTATAGTCAACTTATAACGTGGCTAGGTTATGAGTTGAGACAGAATATATAAATTTTGGTTCGATCACCCAACACCACATGATTAGTTATACTTCTCTTGAGCTTTCTCAAGTTTAAAGAATTTTTCCCCCACACTTATCACCAAGTGTCCGCAGGTTAATATTTTATTTTTCATTTTTTTATTTTTTTAGCAAATAAAAGAAATCAAATTATGAAAAAGAAGAAGAAGAAGAAGAATTGTTGTTGGGTTGCCTCCCAACCAACAACTTTGTTTAACGTCGTTGGCTCAACATAAACTCATAAAATTATAGAGGGTCTTTAATAGTTGTCCATTGTGGTTCCTCTTGTTGAAATCTTTCATAATATGGTTTAAGCCTATGCCTGTTAACTTTAAAGCTATTCTAGTTATCCATGATTTTTATTTCAACTGCAGCATGAGAAAAAAATATCAGTAACAATAAATGGTCCCTTCCATCTAGAACAAAACATACATGGGAACAATCGGAGCCTAGAATTATAGAGGAGGACTTTTTGTCCTCTAATGAACTCCTTGCTTGAAATTATACGATCGTGTAGGAGTTTGGTTTTGGCCTTATAGATATTTGCGTTTTCATAGGCCTCGTTTCTAATTTCCTCTAATTCCTGAAGTTGTAATTTACTATATTCTCCACTTTCTTCCAGATTCATGTTAAATTTCTTTATAGCTCAAAATGCTTTATGTTCTAACCAGCATATAGTTCAAGAAGAGTATGGTTTTGAAAATATATTTTGAAACTCATTGAATATGTGGTTCTAAATGTATTTATCATTATTTGGTAAAGTGAATATTATGTGCACAAGGCATTGATCTGTAAAACTATAAAGTTACTGAATATGATTGAATGACAAGCATAAAGCTCATGGTGAGTTGCTTGATCATTATATATTGTATTTGATGAATATGCATTTATATATATATATATATATATATGTATGGATAAATATTGACGGGTTGTATGGCTTGAGACGGTACCAAGTAGGGGACACCCTATTAGCCTAAGTGAGCCAAAGGGAGGACTACTTTAATCGGGTGATAATGGTAATGTAAGGAGGCAAATGGGTGATGAACTCACATTCTCTGATAACTTATTGGGACTATAGTCAATCAGACACTATGCATATAGCAAATAAGTGAATTTAGTGTATTGAGAGCTATGACATGTTTGAGCATTATGTAAAAAGATTGGATTTTCAATGCACATATAGTATGTTAATTATGCATAAACAAAAGTTATGATTTTATCCCAAAAGCTAGATTTTTTTTGTAGCTCATTGATAACTTCAATATACTACAATTTTTGAATGCTTTCCGAGTGTGTTTATTGTGCTATTTTGATTATTAAGCACCCTTATTCACGGATCTAATTGAATATGATGAATCCTTTAGATGCAATATCATCTACCCTGTGTGCTGTAGCAAAATAGTGTGCATATGTGGCAATCTTGGCGGCAAACCAAGTGACATTGAGTAAAGATGCTCCTTTTTCCTGTAAGGCACTGATTTTGTTTTATTTGGTGCAGGTGGCAGGGGAGAAGAGTTGCGCAGCAGGTGCAGCCACCACCTAGCAAGAGAAAACAGCAAGCTGACACTGTAAGAAGCTGGTTGGGTTGGTACAGAACTGCCTCCACTACTGAAAGTGGAGAGGAAAAAGCTGAAAGCAGAGATGCTGGCTGCAGAGCAGGGAGAATGTCAGAAAACTTGGACACCGTACTAGGACCACAAGGACTGATCATAAAAGGGCAGAAAGCAAAGCCAAAAAGAGAGAGAAGGGGGGAGGAACAGAGGAGAATAGGAGGAAGAACAGCGACAGACTGCATAGAAGCATTAGAGCACGGAATAGTTTGAAACTGGGGATTTCAATTTTTTCGCTGTTGCATTTTCCTTTTTCTTCTGTTTTTATCAAAGACTGCATTTTTGTATTTTTTTACTTGGGATGTATACCAATGATTCTGGGATGTTTGTAACTAGTGTAACCATGAGGCTTGGTTAGTTTCCAGCTAGGGTTGCAATGAACTTTAGCACATATTTTTAGTAACAACATATTTTGCTGCAGCATTGTTTTAACATTCAACTGTGTTTATATTTTAGTTTCCTCTGATAACGGAAGTTAGTGGAGGAAAGCTTAGGCCAAGATTCACGTGGGAGGGGAATGGAGGCTGGAAAAATAGTTGAATATATGGGATTAAGCCAATATAGGAATATATGGTTCCCCATTACCCCAAAAGTGGAGCTTCATGCACAATTCCGGGGTGAGGACTGATGTAGGAATGCATGTCTGAACCTCATAATTGCAAGGAATGGAAGTCTGGGAAGACTCCATTCAAGAGTGAACTTGGCACTTAGAGCGGTTACTACAGCGATCCCTAGAGCAAATACGAGTGCTGTAGTTCATAACAACCCTGAGTAACCCTAGACCTCCTGCTATCATTATCCTTTACATCCTAGTACCCCTCATCTTAGTTATAGTTGCATTTGATTGATCCACTTTTATTTTATCTTGTGAACCATCTTATCTTTGCTACAACATTTCACACGGCAAAAGTCTCTTTAATAGTTTTAGTTCACTCCTCGTGGGACGATACTCACTCATCACTTTATTACTTGGTCACGACAAGTGAACTTGCGTTCGGACACTGTATTCATCTTTACATGAAATACCAACAAGTTTTTGGCGCCGTTGCCGGGGAGTGTCAACTCAAAAATTTTTCTTAGTTACTTGACTGTGTGAAGTGTTTCTAGTTATATCTATTATTCCCTCTAGTGTTTTGTTGAACAGGTAACGCAGTTCATGACCCGGGCTGACAGAGTACTTCTACCTCTAGATCCAGAAATAGAAAGAACGCTTTTGAGAAGAAAAAGAGGACAGTTAGGACCTCAGCAGCAGGCAGGAATGGCTAATCAAAATGGTGCAGACAACATGGACGATAGAGATAGGGTCTTAAATGCTTATGTTCAACCAAACCTGAATGGGTTGAACCCAAGTATTGTGAGACCAGAGATCGAGGCTCTACACTTTGAGCTCAAGCTGGTAATGTTTCAGATGTTACAGACTGCAGGCCAGTTCAGTGGAATGCCTACAGAGGACCCTCATCTACACTTAAGAGTATTCATGGAAGTCACAGATGCTTTCAAAATGAATGGGGTAACAGAAGAAGTGCTCAGGCTAAAGTTGTTCCCTTACTCATTAAGAGATCGAGCAAGAGCGTGGCTGAACTCTTTGCCACCCGACTCTATTGCTAACTGGAGCGATTTGGTTGAGAAATTTCTGCTGAAATATTTTCCGCCCACTAAGAATGCCAGATTAAGAAATGACATCACCTCTTTCTAGCAATTGGAAGGTGAATCATTGTATGAGACCTAGGAGAGGTATAAAGAGCTTTTACGGAGATGCCCTCATCATGGAATCCCTTACTGCATTTAGATGGAGACCTTTTACAATGTCCTTAATGCTCAAACCCTCACTATAGTGGATGCAGCAGCTAATGGGGCACTACTGTCCAAAACATATAATGAGGCATATGAGCTGCTCGAAAGAATGGCTAGTAACAACTATCAGTGGCCTATGGATAGAGTTTCCACCGGTAAAAAAACGGCAGGCATACATGAAGTGAGTGAAGTTACGTCTCTCACAGCCCAGCTAACTTTACTAGTTAATGTCTTAAAAAGTCAGCAAGTGAACCGCCCTCAAGCAGCCAATGCGGTCCAGGAGACTGAACCATCTTGTGTTTTGTGCAATGGACCACATCTATTTGAAACTTGTCCCTTAAATCCAGAATCAGTGTGCTATGTGGGAAATATGAATCGCAATAACAATCCCTACTCCAGCACGTATAACCCAGGATGGAGGCAACACCCTAATTTTTCCTGGAGCAACTATGGTACGGGACAAGGGGGCAATTCTGCTGCACAAAGACCACAGGCTCCCACTGGCTTCCATCAGCAAAGACAACAGCATCACGAAGCCACCACTTCACTAGAATCCCTGATGAAGGAATATATGGCAAGGAATGATGCTCTAATCCAGAGTCAAGCAACCTCATTATGGAATCTGGAAACTCAAGTGGGACATCTTGCCAATGAACTAAAAAGCAGACCTCCAGGGACACTTCCTAGCAATATTGAAGTCCCTAGGAGAGAGGGGAAAGAGCACTGCAAGGCTATAGCTCTGAGAAGTGGGAAGATGGTGGAGGCACTAAAAGCAAGAGGACAGGACCAGAAAGACTCCATTTTACCCCTGAAGACAAGGAAAGACAAGCAAAAGCAAGAGGAGGAGGTAAGCGAAGAAGCAACCATTTCTGAAGAAAATGCTGCAGCTATGCCATAGCAAAATTCAGCAACTTTGCCGCAACAAGGCATGCAGCAAACCAAGCTACCTCCCCCCTTCCCTCAGAGATTCCAAAAAAACCAGAATGACCAGTAGTTTAGAAGGTTCGTAGACATCTTGAAACAGCTGCACATTAACATTCCTCTGGTAGAAGCACTAGAGAAGATGCCTAACTATGTAAAGTTCATGAAGGACATCCTGACCAAGAAGCGAAGATTTGGCGAGTTTGAAATTGTTGCTCTCACAAGGGAATGCAATGCTGTGCTGCAGAATAAGCTGCCACCTAAACTTAAGGATCCAGGCAGTTTCACCATCCCTTGTTCTATTGGGAACTAGTATTTTGGCAAGGCACTTTGTGATTTGGGAGCAAGCATCAACCTCATGACAATGGCCATATTTAAAAAGCTAGGAATTGGAGAAGCAAGGCCTACCACAGTCTCCTTGCAACTTGCAGACAGATCCATAGCTCATCCAGAAGGAAAGATTGAGGATGTACTGGTTAAGGTGGACAAGTTCATCTTCCCAGTAGACTTTATAATACTGGACTATGAAGCCAATGCAGAGGTACCAATTATTTTGGGCAGACCATTCCTAGCAACTGGCAGGACATTAATTGATGTTCAGAAAGGGGAATTAACCATGAGAGTCCAGGATGAGCAGGTTACATTCAATGTACTCCAAACCATGAAGTTTGCTAGTGAAGAAGAGGAATGTGCAGTTGTGTCTCTGATAGACACATTAGCATCAGAGCAACTAGAAAAATGTTGCAAGGGCCCACCACCAGTAGCATCGACAGACAACTCAGATTCAGAAGGGGAAGACGAGAAAGTTTGGGCCTAGATTAATGTCAATCATGGCATTAGGAACCAGGAGCCAAGGAAGGAGCCATTATACGCGAGCCCACCAGAATCAAGGCTACTAAAAGCATTAGTGGAGGAACCACCAGTCTTGGAAATGAAGCCTTTGCCAGCACACCTCAAGTATGCGTATTTAGGAGAAACAACCACTCTTCATGTGGTTATCTCAGCATTGTTGACAGAGGAACAAGTGGAGAAATTGGTCCTGACATTGAAGAAATTTAGAAGGGCTATTGGTTGGACACTTGCTGATATTAAGGGAATCAGCCCCTCATTTTGCATGCATAAGATCCTCTTGGAAAGCAATGAAAGAGGGTCCATAGAACCCCAACTGAGGCTCAACTCGATAATGAAGGAGGTGGTTAAGAAGGAGATTATTAAGTGGCTAAATGCTCGAATTATCTACCCCATATCAGACAGCTCCTGGGTGAGTCCGGTCCAATGTGTTCCTAAGAAAGGGGGTATAACTGTGGTGAAAAATGAAAATAATGAGCTTATCCCCACCAAGGTTGTGACTGGTTAGAGGATTTGCATGGATTATCGGAAACTGAACAAGAGTACCAGGAAAGATCACTTTCCCCTATCATTCATTGATCAAATGTTGGATAGACTTGCGGGAAGAGAGTATTATTGCTTCCTGGATGGGTATTCAGGGTACAACCAGATTGCTATAGCACCGGAAGATCAGCATAAGACCACATTCACATGTCCTTATGGTACCTTTGCATTTCGAAGAATGCCATTCGGGCTTTGCAATGCTCCAGCAACGTTCCAGCGATGCATGATGGCAATTTTTACAAAAATGGCTGAACAGTTTGTGGAAATTTTCATGGATGACTTCTCAGTTTTTGGGGATTCCTTTGACCTATGTTTAGGAAACCTTGTTAAAGTCTTACAACAGTGTGAGGAAACAAAATTGGTGCTGAACTGGGAGAAGTGTCAGTTTATGGTAAAAGTAGGGATTGTGCTGGGGCATAAAGTTTCTCAAAGAGGACTTGAGGTTGACATGGCCAAGGTGAAAATCATAGAGAAGCTGCCTCCTCTCACCTTTGTCAAGGGCATCTAAAGCTTCCTGGGTCATGCAGGATTTTGTAGGAGGTTTATTAAAGACTTCTCTAAGGTTGCTAAACCTTTATGCAGTTTGCTCGAGAAGGACAGAACTTTTCTGTTTTGATGAAGGTTGTATGACAGTATTTTGTGACCTCAAGAAGAAATTGAGTACAGCCCCAGTTATCGTGGCACCAGACTGGACCTCTCCATTCAAGCTAATGTGTGATGCTAGTGAAGCAGTATTGGGAGCTGTTCTTGGGCAGTGTAAGAACAAGCTTTTTCACTCTATATATTATGCTAGCAAAACACTGCAGGGGCCCAACTGAACTACACAGTGACAGAGAAGGAATTGCTCGCAGTAGTTTTTGCCTTTGAAAAATTCAGAGCATATCTGGTAGGAGCAAAGGTGATAGTGCACATAGACCATTCTGCCATCAAACACCTGGTTAGGAAAAAGGATTCCAAGCCCAAGCTCATTCGGTGGGTGCTTTTGCTTTAGGAATTTGACCTGGAGATCAGGGATAGAAAGGGAACTGAAAATCAAGTGGCAGACCATCTCTCCAGACTGGAAGGGGACAGTTTAGGAGAAAATGAAACTAACGAGAGGTTCTCAGATGAACAAGTCTACCTCCTGTCCCAAGATAGTGTGCTATGGTATGCAGACTATGTAAATTACCTTGTGAGTGGACTGCTCCCACCAGACTTGACGTTACAATAGAAGAAAAAATTTATGCATGAGGTGAACTCATATTACTGGGATGAACCATACCTTTACAAGCACTGTGCTGATCAGATGATAAGGAGATGCATACCCGGCAAAGAGATGGAGAAAATCTTACAACAATGTCATGCTTCTCCTTATGGAGGTCATTTTGGAGGAGTTAGAACTGCAAACAAGGTACTGCAGGCTGGGTTCTACTAGCCCTCTTTATTCAAGGACTCCCACTCTTTTGCAAAGCAATGTGACCGATGCCAGAGGACAGGGAATATATCTCGCAGACATGAAATGCCACTGAACAACATCTTAGAGATGGAATTATTTGATGTATGGAGAATAGATTTCATGGGCCCATTCCCTTTGAGTTTTGGGAATCAATACATCCTAGTAGCCGTACACTACGTCTCAAAGTGGGTGGAAGCAAGTGCATCTCAAACTAATGAGGCAAGAGTGGTAACCAGATTTCTGAAGAGAAACATCTTTATAAGGTTTGGAACCCCCAGAGCCATCATAAGCAATGGAGGGACCCATTTCTGCAATAGGCAGTTCAAGGCACTCCTATCCAAATATGGAGTGAGAAACAAGGTGGCAACACCCTATCACCCACAAATGAGTGGGCAGCCTGAAGTTTCCAACAGAGAGATCAAGAGAATCTTGGAGAAAATAGTAGGCCCTACGAGGAAGGATTGGTCCTCAAGGTTGAATGATGCATTATAGGCATATAGAACAGCCTACAAGACACCACTGGGCATGTCCCCATACAAGTTGGTGTTCGGGAAGGCTTGTCATCTACCAGTAGAGTTAGAGCATCGAGCATATTGGGCAGTGAAGAAGCTAAACTTGAATCTGGAAGCTGCTGGTGAGCAAAGGATGCTGCAGCTTAATGAGCTAGATGAATTCCGTGGTCAGGCTTATGAGAATGCCAAACTATACAAGGAAAAAACAAAGCAATGGCATGACAAGAAGATACAACCAAGGAATTTCGAAGTGGGATAGAGAGTGCTACTGTACAACTCCAGGCTGACCTTGTTTCCTAGGAAATTGAAATCTCATTGGTCTGGTCCTTTTCGCATAAGCAAGGTCTTCCCTTTTGGAACTATTGAATTGGAAGAAGAAAAGGAAGGGAGGACATTCAGGGTAAATGGACAAAGAGTCAAGCACTATCTGGGAGGTGATGTGGATAGACAACACACCTCCATCCATTTGCAAGAAGGATGAACGAGAAGAAAGTCAGGCTGATGACTCTAAAACAAGCGCTCATGGGAGGCAACCCACGTTTAAATCTGTTGTTGGTTAATTTAGCAGTTTTAGAACGTTTAATTTGTGAATTTAATCGCCTTTGTGTTTGTTACGTAGGTGGGGAAACATAGTAATCTGTAGGACAGTTCTTGCTTTGCTGCAGCAAAACTAGGTGGAAGTTAGTCTTTGCTCTGCTGAAGCAAGATTTTGGGCAAGCCATCTCTGCTACAGCAAAATCCTAGGCAAGCCAGCGTTTTTGCTGCAAAATTTGCTGCAGCAAATGCATTTAGCCCTAAATCAAGGGGTTCCCCTCTGCTATACTATTAAAAAAAAATTTCAAAAAATTGTTGTCAAAAGCAAAATAGGGGCGGGAAAAAGGCAGAAGTCCATAAGTCACGAAAGCACGTTTCCCTACCCTCATTACACCTCTGCAACTCCCCCCACCCCCTTCACCCTCGAGTATCCCTCCTGAGTTCCCAAAACCCCTACAGCTACCTCATCTCCTTCGTACCAGAGACCTCCACTTCCAACCACCCGTAACCAATCATGCCGAGAATTAAGATGGTGGCCCGGAAGGCAAGCAAGGTGAAGAAGTTCAACTCCGAGGCAAACAAACAGAGACACGATAACGAGATCCTGCTGCGAAATTTCTGCGAAGAGAAGGGTTTCACTTTCACGACCGTGGAGGATTTGGGACTGCCAATGTACGTCGGCACTATGGTCAAACAGAGGGGTTGGGAAGCTTTTACAAGCCACCCACAAACTGCCCTTATCCCGCTGGTTCGGGAATTCTATGCAAACTTCTCACCAGGCAATGAAAAGTGGGTGACCATCAGGGAGACTAGGGTTCGGTTCGACCAAGCCTCCATTAACAAGGCTTACGATCTGCCAGACAAAGACGACCAGTACGAGGACTATCTACAGGGTCTGAAGGACCAAGACTGGGACACAATGCTTACCCGGGTATGCCTTTCGGGCACCACCTGGGACAAATCACCACAAGGCTCCACCACCATCAATCAGGTCTCTTTGGTACCGACAGCAAAGTTGTGGTAGCACTTCCTCAAGACCCGCTTGCTACCTTCCACTCATGGGCAGACAGTGAGCCGAGACAGAGTCGCAATGGTTGATGCACTCATATCCGACAAACCACTCAACGTTGGCTGAATCATCAGTGGCCAAATCGAAGTATGCGCCAACCGGAAAAAGGTCAGCTTACTCTTCCCTTCCCTCATCACTATCCTATGCAAGAAGCATGGAGTCCCAGTCTCCATTGATGAAGAAACATTGAAGGACACCAGCCCCATCACTGCCACCACCATTGCCCGGATTGTCCAAGAAAAAGCTGCCCCATACCCACCAGTTGCCTCTTGAGATCCTCCACAAGCTGCCGGACCCTTTGCTTCTACCTTTGCCCCCCAGCCAGCTGACAAGACCCTTTAGCTCATCCTCCAGCAACAAGCCACCATACTAAGATAGCAAGCACAGTTGTTGCAACATCAACAGGCGTTTTGGCACTATGAGCAGAAGAAGGACTTCGCCCTCCACACCACCCTTGAACAGAATTACAAACAATTTTTTCCATTCCCCGAATTTCCCACTGACTTACTCCATGCTGCTTTCAAGGGGGAAGGCCAAGCACAGGAGCCATGGGCAAAAGAGAACGAGGAGTCTCATGACTCCTCCAACAGCACAGAGCCACAACCAGAGCACCATCAGACTCCAGTAGGCACTGAGTCCTCAAAAGATGATGAACCCATTGCCAAACGAGCAGTAGGGATGCGCAAAAGAAAGGCCCCACAATAGTCAACACAAAGAAGGACTGGACTCAGAAGCTCATCAAGGTCTTCCAGGGGTCAATGCCCCTAGGGTGCTGCAGCATCGCTACAAGCACCCCCAAAAAGTTCCCTTCTCCCTTATTCCTTCTCTGTGCATTTAGCATTTCTTTGTCCTTGCCTCTGCTTTTTGCTTGGTGCCCCTTCTATTTTTGGCAATTTACTCAGCAGTGGGGACACTGCTCACTTTTAAGTTTAGGGGGAGGTTGATATAATGTTTGCTGTGGCATCTGGGGGACTTAGTGTTGTTTTAGTTATTGCTATAGTGTTTGCTGAAGCATGTGATAGGCTTGGACTTGTTTATTTGTGTTCTGTTTGTCTGTGTTACTGTTTATGTGTGTTTCTACCTAACTGTATTGGATAAGACTGTATTAGTACTTGCTGCTTCTTGTCTTACTGTTTGTTTGCTATGTATATATTTTTATATATAAAAAAAGGGAAAGAAGAGAGAAATGAGTCTGCACATTGTATAGCATGTTGTAAGCTCTGTGATACTCTATGATGAGGATTGGGAACTTCACTAAAACCAGAATAAGAGACTTGCACACCTACCCAACCACACACAGAACCTTCTTCTAATAAGCACAGGATCATGGGCAGTTTGTCAAAAGAAATTTGGTAATTTTTGAGAAAGGGAACCTAAGTTTTAGAGCTAATATTGAGAGTTTTCTGCAGAATTATAAAAGAGGCATACACATATGGTCAGTAAGGCTTAAGTTTGGGGGGGAGGTTGTAGGAAAGTAGGGAAAGAAGAGAAAAATTTGGACACTCCAATGCTTTTGTAGTTCCTTAGTAACCAGGGGTATGCATGAGCCCCATGTGTACCCTTGCGTAAAACAGGGACATAGAGTATGAGTGGGATGCTGCTTAAAGGTAATAATAAGGCTGAGTAACCGGGTTCCTGCATCATACATGTTGGCATTCGCGTCAAAAGGCACTAATGACCTCTGTTGTTAACAAAAAAAATGAAGTGAGAAAAAGAAAATATATATACAAAGGAAGAAAGGAAATCAGTGAGCTACCCTCCCCCGGGTATTTGCTGCCCTGGCTGCACCTATGATGCATGCCAACTTGTCCAAAAAGGAAGCTCAATATATTAACAAGAAAATCTTAGGAACTTTGGCTGATTTTGAACCAAGTAGCTCTTTGGGAAACTATCCATGTCACACACACAACTTCAAGGAAGGTCTTGGGTGTGATTGGGAGAAAGGCTTGATGTATCTCTTATATGGAAGCAATCTTGAGAGTTGAGAGCTAGCAGCAGAACAACATGAAATTGTGCAAGAGAAAGGGCCGAAATCATTTGGTATGAGTGTGGTGAGCAGAGTAGATTGCTTGGGGACAAGCAATCCCTTAAGTTTGGGGGGATTTGATAACTTCAATATACTGCAATTTTTGAATGCTTTTCGAGTGTGTTTATTGTGCTATTTTGATTATTAAGCACCCTTATTCACGGATCTAACTGAATATGATGACTCCCTTAGATGCAATATCATCCACCCTGTGTGCTGTAGCAATATAGTGTGTATATGTGGCAATCTTGGTGGCAAACCAAGTGATATTGAGTAAAGCTGCTCCTTTTCCCTGCAAGGCACTAATTTTGTTTTATTTGGTGCAGGTGGCAGGGGAGTAGAGCTACGTAGTAGGTGCAGCCACCATCTAGCAGGAGAAAGTAGCAAGTTGACACTGCAAGATGCTGGTTGGGTTGGTACAGAACTGCTCCACTACTGAAAGTGGAGAGGAAAAAGTTGAAAGCAGAGATGCTGGCTGTAGAGCAGGGAGAATGTCAGAAAACCTGGACACCTTACTGGGACCACAAGGCCTTATCATAAAAGGGCAGAAAGCAAAGCTGAAAAGAGAGAGAAAGGGGGAGGAACAGAGGAGAATAGGAGGAAGAACAGTGATAGACTGCATAGAAGCATTAGAGCACGGAATAGTTTGAAACTGGGGATTTCCATTTTTTCATTGTTGCGTTTTCCTTTTTCTTCTATTTTTACTTGAGCACATATTTTTAGTAACAACATATTTTGCTGCAGCATCGTTTTAACATTCAACTGTGTTTATATTTTAGTTTCCTCTGATAACAGAAGTTAGTGGAGGAAGGATTAGGCCAAGATTCACCTGGGAGGGGAATGGAGGTTGGAAAAATAGTTGAATATATGGGATTAAGCCAATATAGGAATATATGGTACCCCATTACCCCAAAAGTGGAGCTTCATGCACAATTCCGGGGTGAGGACTAATGCAGGAATTCATGTCTGAACCTCAGAATTGCAAGGAATGAAAGTCTGGGAAGACTCCATTCAAGACTGAACTTGGCACTTAGAGCGGTTGTTGCAACGATCCTTAGAGCAAATACGAGTATTGTAGTTCATAACAACCCTGAGCATCCCTAGACCTCCTGCTATCATTATCCTTTACATCCTAGTACCCTTCATCTTAGTTATAGTTGCATTTTATTGATCCACTTTTATTTTATCTTGTGAACCATCTTATCTTTGCTACAACATTTCACATGGAAAAAGTCTCTTGAATAGTTTTAGTTCACTCCTCGTGGGACTATACTCACTCATCACTTTATTACTTGGTCACGACACGTGCACTTGCGTTCGGACACTGTATTCATCTTTGCATGAAATACCAACACTCATACAACTGAACATAATGCCATCCCTTGCTATATGCTTGGGATTATTTGATGGTTATAATATCGGATCCTCCTAATGTTTGTATGTGAAATATTTTGATGCATAACTTTTGTTTAATGATCATACTGTGCTAAATATGGTTTTCGATATCTGAATATCCTTTGATTTGAGAATATTTGAATTGTAGGTCCCATATGGATGTACTTCTGAACTATATTTTCTATGTGACAAATTTTAAAATATGAGTATATCCATATGTTGACCTAAGAGGTCATAGAAGGTATTATCTGATCACTGTGTTATCAAACTCACTACACGATATTTTCATATTTTTCATATAAGAATACAGAGTTTGGTCTTTTTCCTTCAGATAAATGATCAGCTAGGCAATATATTCTCTACTGAGCCTATTTTGTTTCTAGGGCTCCTAGATTTTTTATTATATTATACTTGTACTCTAGAGTATACTTTGAACACTACAAGCAGGATCCCTGCTTTTGCTATTACTTTGATATTTATAGAATTGATATGTATATTGTGTATACATGGGAATAATTATCTATTAAGGAGTGTATTATACATGTTATGGAAAATATATTTTCGAAAAGTATGTGTTTCACGTGCCTTTAAATTAGGGGCATGACATAGTTGTTAAGGAATCTACGAGACGTGGGAAGATAACTAAAGAATATGCTCAATATGGAGTTCCAATTTTAAGGGACCGTAGTTGAAGTCAATTTAATTATAAAATTAAGGAAAATGGTATAGGTGTTTAGGCCACTAAAATGTAGGTGGTTGTTATTATGTAGGAAATGTAGAGGCCAATTGAGAACCTAGCTGTTCTTATAGTAGAATAAGGCAAAAAGAAACCACATTAACTAGAAACAATGGTTATACCTCTAGTATTAACAAAGCCTGTTGAGAAAGGTGCTAGGACTACTGGGGTAGAAGTAGGTTTATCACAATTTTTGAAGCTAAGACTGCCTATGTTTATAGAGCTATCAACTAGTGAGAATCCTTAATAGTTCATTAATACAGTAAAGAAGATTTATAATGCCTGGGGGTGTTATGATAAATAGTCTATAAAGTTAGTGTCATTTCAGTTGTTGGGGTGGCATAGGTATATTTTAATAATTTAACACGAGGAAGAGTAACTACTGTACCGCCATTGGAATTAAAGGAATTTAGAGAAGCATTCATAAAATTTTTTCTGCCTAACTACATTAGGGATGCTTAGGTAAAAGAATTTATGGAACTAAAATAAACCCGCAAGAATAACCATAATAGAGTATGACATCTATTTCACTAAACTATCATAATATGCACCTCATCTTATCTATACTAAAAGGAAAATGATCAAGAGATATGTCAATGGGTTAATTTAGCCACTGATTATATTGATATCCCCAAAAATAAAATAATTCCATAATTATGTTGTAGTAGTAAACTGTGTTAAAATGATTGAAACCAGAGAACTAAGTTGAAATAGAGGGCCTGAAGAAGAGGAAGAAGGACAATGATAGTGGTTCAAAAGGTGAACATGGCTCTATAGGCCAAGGGTCAAAGATGCAAGTCTAGCAATGGTAGCTACAGATAGAGTCAGATGTTAGTGGGAGGTGATAGACAAAAAGTAAGTCAGAAGGGCATTAAGAAGGCCAACCTGTTAACATTGAAGGTGAGCCACTAGTATAGGCCACTGTGTCCTACACTATTGCAACCATCATTCAGGCTAATGCTATAAAGAGTCAGGTTCTTGTTTTCATTACAAAAAATTGGATATATGAAAAGGGATTACCTACAACTACATGGGTCAAGCCAAGGGTTAGCACAATCAGTCTTGCCACTTGCTCTAATAGTAGCCTAAAAAGTAAAGGCAATGTTGGGTTAAGCTAATAGGAGTGAATAAAGTAGAGGTTTAATTGGCTATAGGTATAGTTCAACAAATATGGGTCAACCTAGAGTTTTCTCACTAACCTATCAGGATACACAAATTTTAAATACGATCATAACAAGTATCCTTTCAGTTTATTCTTTAAGATCGGATATGTTGTTTGACACCAGGTCCACCTATTCTTGTGTATCTCCATTTTTTGATAAACAAACGCGTAAGAATTTGACCAAACTAAGTTCCTTATTTGTGATTGCTACCTAAGTTGGAAATTACTTGAGTGTGAAAAATGTTCCCAAGTTTTATGAAGTTTCAATAATGCATAGAGAGAATTTTACTAACTTAAATATTTTGGACATGCTAGATTTTGATGTGATTTTGAGAATAGATTGGTTAACTTCCTATTATGATACTTTGGAAGATAATCTAGTTGAGTGTTCCTAATGAACCTCTTTCTTATTTCAGTGTGATTATAGTAAGGCACTAAGCAACCTAATTTTAGCTTTGGGAGCTCAAATATTACTATGAAAGGGATGCCAATGATACTTAGCTTTAGTTAGGGATGTTAAAGGATATTTTATGAGTATAAATCAAGTTTTGGTAGTTAAGAATTCCCTGATGTTTTTCCAAAGAAATTACCAAGCTTATCTTTTGAGCATGAGATCAAATATAGCACTAATCTTCCCCTGAGAGACATCTAAAGTAAAAATCACCCAATAAAATAGGATAACCCAAGGAAGAAATAAAACATAGACTTGGACTAGGATATAGAAATTGGACCGGTAGCCCAAAAATCATGAAAATGTGACCAAGCCCATTATGAAAGGTAGACTTTTAACCAAAGTAAAAAAAATGGGCAAGAATGAGCCCAAACCCAAGAGGAAAAATAAAAATAAAAATAAAAATAAAGTGACATGGCATTAAGACAAAAATTTAGCAAATGGTGTGATATCCTACATTCATAAATTTAGCAAATGGTATGATAATACATGACATTAGCACAAAACATCTATATCCTACACTCATAATTTTATCAAGTGTTTAATAATACATAGCATTATGACAAAACATCCTTATCCTACACAAATAATTTTAGCTAAGCAAGGAAGATTCAAGGGTTGGAAATTTGCCACCTAAAAAGGCTAACTTATCATATTTGATTAAGACAAAAGAAAAAGGAAATGAATCCCTTATCTTAAGAACATATTATCATAATTTTCAAAATATAAATCTCCTTTTCCTATGCATATCTTGACTAAGGAAGAGGAAGACAAGAACATGAGTTGTTTGTTTTCTAAAAAATCAACCAAGTGCATCCTAATTGTGATAAGGTAGACCCATGACCATGAAAGGTGAATTATTTGATAGTCTATTTAAGCAAAAACTAACCTTATAACATTAGAATTTCTTCCAAGTGAGGGAGAGGAAAAATAAATAGAAGCAAGTTTGTGTAAGGAAAGGAGAGGAATAAAGGAAAAAAGAGGAAGGAGAAGTTTAGAGGAATAAGTGCTCAAGGTAAGTTTAACAATATTTCTTTTTGAAGAAAAGTTTTGAAATTTGCAACATCTTTGTGGGATTTTGACCTTAGAAATTTGATGATTGGTCATGGATGTTGCTTTATCATGTTACATATTATGTATGTTTGAATACTTGGGCTGATGTAGATAGTTCTGCATAGGTATGGCTATGGGTGGCAAAATTTTAAGCTTCTGTTTTTAAAATTTTAGGAAGAATCAGTAAGGAATTTAAACAAATGGTTAACATAAAAAATGTCGATCTATGGCTCACAGATATTTAGACACTAGAATCACTCAATTTGGAGATTATATGAGGATGATATGGTCCGATAAGTAAGAAATGGTTAGAAAATGGTTAATCAGGGAAGAATATGTTAGGATAGCTTCTGTGTTTTAATTTTTGGGAACATTTTGTAGGGAATTAAAATAAATGGTTAATATAAAAATTATAGCTATATGTGTCACGGATTTTTAGCCACTAGAAGCACTCAATTTGGAATTCTTATGAGGGAGATATTGATATATTAGTAAATAGAGGTCAGAATCTACCCGAGAAGAAATCACTTGTATTTTGAGGGAGTAATATCACCATGATTCCTTAATCTTTCGCGAAACTATTCAACATAATAGTTTTATATAATTGTTTTATCTTTAACTTGACACTAAGATCACCTAAATCCGAGTTAGAATGGGCGAGTTATGCTTTGGTTAGTAAGAGAAGGTCAGATAGGATGAAAACTTGCATCAAGAAAATAATGAAATAAACATAATATTTAAAAAAGAAGAATCTTATAAATGAAAATAATAAATGACTAATATATGCCATTGCCATTGCCATTGCATGAATTTCGTACCATCTTAATTGTGAAATTTTGAAATAGAAATATTTTATAAAGTGATATTTGAAATGGTTATGTTCATGACATGAATACCAATGATTTTTGGTAATAATTATATTTTGATGAACATACTTGTTATTGAAATCATATTTTTGGCTATTATTGTGAAAAGAAAAGAAATGAGCACGGTCACATGGCAATATGTGTGGTGCACCAGTAGGGGACGCCCTACCAACGGTTATGATTATGTAATGAGAAAAGAAAGAAAGTGTGCCATGTCGGATAAATCGAGAAAAGCCTGTACCGGAGAGTAGAAAATACTCACCCTAACCGGGGTAGCTTGATATGAGAATAAATTGATAGTCATCATATGATATTTTGAAAATAGTTAATCCTGTCATACATGTCATTACTGTACGATTTTCATGTGCATAGATAAAGTGCATTCATGTGACTAAAGATATTTGATGTAGTTTATACAGATGAACATAGCGTGTTGAGCTATATTGATGATGATTTATTGTTGAACTTACTGGGATTTAATTCTCACTATATTTCCATGTCATGTTCAGAAAATTAGTTATGCACATATTTCTATGGCTCTGGCTTTTAATGCACGTTGGATCGAGTTACTCTATGATGGGCAGATCCTAGAAACAAATAAAATGTTTGTGGTCGAGTTGGCTCAGATCCCGGTGAAGGTGCAACCACCCGTACTTGTATCTCTGGAATTGGCCAACCAAAATAAATAAGCTGTAGATATTTATGTGTTTGATATGTTGTACGTATGTTTTGATTAATGATGTGTATGTGAACTCTATATTGTATAATAATAATAAGAAAGTTGTTACACCTTGTCCCTTGTCTTAAGAATATTTTAACATGATTTTCAAAATACAAATCTCCTTTTGCTATGCATATCTTGACTAAGGGAGAGGAAGACAAGAATATGAGTTATTTTTCCCCAAAAAAAACCAAGTACATCCTAATTGTGATAAAGTAGACCCATGGTTATGAAAGGTGAACCAGATGATAGTTTATTTAAGCAAAACCCACCCTTATAACTTGATAATTTCATCCAAGTTAGGGAGAGGAAAAACATAAGCAAGGTAGAGTAAGGAAATGAGAGAAAGAGAGGAGAAGAGAGGAAGAAAGAGAAAGGAGACATTTATAGGACTAAGTACTCAAAGTAAGTTAGCTTAATCTCCACTTGAATCTATCTTCCTTCTTCATTCATGGGGTTCAAAAACTCACCCTCCTTCTCTTTTTTAAGCTGCTAGAAAATCTAAGGGAAGGGAGGAATCTTGCTACTTTCTTAAAGAGGAAACAAGAATTCACTAAGTGAGTTAGGGTGATCTTTAGGTAGGTTTAACAATATTTCTTTTTAGAAAAGCTTTGAAATTAGAAACATTTATATGAGATTTTAATCCTAGAACTTTGATGAAATTTACTATTGCCAGGTTCGTCGTCAGTGGTGCCTAATCTTATTGTGGCAAAAACAGAGTTATGCTACTATTAAGTTGATCAAGCCCAATAGTTAGTTTAACAATAATTATAGCAATCATAACACCACCTCAGCATATAGATAGGAAACACTAGTAATTTTTTACCTATCTGAAATCACTAATCCTCAACACAACATAACCACAAACATACTTAAGACACTATAAGATCAATTTAGATAACCATCCACCTATTGGCAATCTAGGATCGACCTGCTCTGATATCAATTATGTAACAACTCCATTTCTTATAGATTTATATATTAATAAAGTCTCATGAAGTCATTACTTCTTTACTTCTAACTACTTAACTCATAATAACATTTAATTAATTTAACCAAGTATAATTAAGGTTTAAGGTCTACCATTAACACTGATGCAATTTTGAGTTCACATACACATCATTAATCAAAATGTTCGTACAAAAGTCAAACACATAAATATCTACATCTTATTCATCCATGTTGACCAATTCTAGAGATACAAGTGCAGGTGGTTGCAACTTCACTGGGATCTTAGCTAACTCGACCACAAACACCTTATTAATTACTAGGATATGTCCAAAATAAAGTAACTCGATCCAACGTGCATTAAAAGCCAACATCGTCGAGAAAATTTTCATATCTAGTTTTCTAAATATGAAATGGAAATATAGTGAGAATTAAATCCCAGTAAATAATAAATCATAATCATCATCAATATTGCTCATCACGTCATGTTCATCTGTATAAACTATAATAAATATTTTAGGTCATATGAATGCACTTTATCTATGCATATGAAAATCGTGCAGTAATGACATGTATGCATGAATAAATATTTTCATAATATCATATGATGGCAATCAACTTATTTTCATATCAAGCTACTGATAGAGATCAAGGTGCTGTTAAACTTATTCCAAATCGTTCCCAAGATCTTTTGCAAGGGATATGCGGTCTAATGACTAGGAGTAAAGCAAAGCGGGCCAAAGAAGCTTTATTGGGCTTGATCTTTGATGTGCAGGCTAAAGAGGAAGTTTTTAGGCTAAGTCAAGACATCAAGTGGGTCACACGTTGCAGCCTTCAGGATGGCATTAAATAAAGCTTGTTGTATCTTGAAGACAACTAACCCAAATTTGCATGTCTAAAGATGTATTATGGGCTTTATGTTATATATTTTCTTTTAGATATTATTAGTATTTTGGGCCCATTCCTTATGACCAAATATTAGTTTAATTATGGGCTAATTTTTTTTAGTTTAGTTGGGCCAAATAACTAGTGTTGTTTGGGCCATATTCTTTTTAAAGTCCAATTAGGAGTTTTAGGATTTTCTACTAGGTTTATGATTGTTTAACTATATAAAGGTCCTTTATGTTCATGTAATGGAGAGATTTTGATGATTAATAAAGATTGAATTTTCTCCTAAAGTGAGAGCTTCCCTTAGTTCTTGGGCAAAAAACTAAATCCGATCTTATCGAGGCAACTTGTGGCAATCAAACATCCATTGAATTTTTAAGACGATCCTTGCTTTTGCCAAACACTTCGTTTCTTGGTTTAGGGAAACGCATCATTTGGTATCAGAGTTTTGGCTCCATAAAATTTGGTTGGTGTCCTATCTTTTATTTTCTATTTGTTTTCTAGAGTCTTCTTTTTCATCTACCTTTCTTTAGGTCAAATTAGAGTTTTAGTTCTAGTTAATGTTCTTCTAATTCCTCCCAAAAAAGAAGAAGTGAGAGTTCTTGTTCTAGTTAATTTCCTTTTCCTACTTATAGTGTAATTCTTCAAGAAAAAGGTCCTAGTCCTAGTCAAATTTAGTGTCTTCTTCCACACACAAAAATTTGTCAAAAAAAATTCATCAAAAAAAAATTCACTAAAAAAAAGTGAGTAGAAGTTCATTAAAAAAAGAGAATTCCGTTTTTTTTAAAAAGTAGCCAAAACAAATATAGCGTACTTGATTTTTCTATCCCTCATTTTTTTTTCAAATTCAGTTCCTAGAGTTGTCATCGTCTGAAAATTTATTCTTATCATTCTTAATTCACTTGTTCCTTTTAATAAGCTTGTTGATTAGGTTCTTGTTTAAGAGCTTTAAGGGAAAGAGGTAAAATTAAGTGCAAACATGTGAGGGTTGTGAGACAAACATGAGTAGTGAAAGAGATCAACCTGAAATTGACCTTAAACTCTTCATGAAGGCAATTCAGGACCAGCTAAATTTGTTGAATATGAGGTTGGATAACCTTGAGTCACCATCCAAGCCTAAGCCTACAAAACAGTTTGGGTTTGATGAGGAAGAAGGGGAAGATTCAGATGGTGAAAAATTCAGGTCAAGAAGGGAAATGAGGACAGCACCTAGGCATGATAGTGGCTTAGGAAGCATCAAAATGACTATTCTTACATTCCAAGGTAAGAGTGACCCTAAACTTTATTTAGAGTGGGAGAGGAAGGTGGAACATGTGTTTGAGTGTCATGTTTATTCTGAGGAAAAAAAGGTGAAGCTAGCTGCTGTGGAGTTTACTGACTATGCTAGTATTTGGTGGGATCAGTTAGTAATTAATAGGCGGAGAAATGGTGAGAGACCTATTCAGTCATGGGAACAGATGAAGGTTGTGATGAGAAAATGATTTGTTCCTAGCCATAACTATAGAGACTTATTCAGAAAATTACAAAATCTGCATCAAGGATCTATGAGTGTAGAGGATTAGTACATTGAGATGGAGATGTCCATGATGAAAACTAATATTGAGGAGGATAGGGAGGCTACAATGGCATGGTTTATAGGTGATTTGAGGAAAGAAATTGTAGATGTAGTGGATATGAACCATTATGTAGAGATGGAGGATTTATTGCATAAAGCAATTAAAGTTAAGAAGCAGTTAAAGGTTAGAACATCTTCTAAATTTGGCTCCATTCCTAAAACTCCGTGGAAGCCGAATTGGCAAGACAACCATAAGGCTGCTCCTAGGCCGAAAGAAGAGGGAAAGTGGAGAAATTCAGTTACAACCCCTAATCCCAAGGCCAAAGATGATACTTCTACTTCCTTTAGAGCACGAGATAAAAAATGTTTTAAATGTTACAAGTTGGGGCATATTGCATAGTGTCCTAACAAGAGAGCCATTATTCTTCTTAATGATGGAGGTATGGAGAGTGAGCATTCTAGTGAAGACGAGATGCCACCATTGGAGGATTGCAGTGATATGGAGATTAGTGAACCAGTACATGGAGAAGTATTAGTTACTCGACGTGCTCTTAATATGCAGCCTAATGATGATGTTGATGATGAACAATGTGAGCACATCTTCCAGACTAGGTGCCACATGAATAACAAGGTATATAGCTTGATTATTGATAGTGGGAGTTGCACTAATGTAGCTAGTACCTTGATGGTTGATAAATTGAGTTTACCAAAATTGAAACATCCTAAGCCATATAGGCTAAGATGGTTGAATGATAGGGGAGATATATGGGTGACCAATCTGGTTCGTATATCTTTCTCTATTGGTAACTACAAAGATGAGGTGATTTGTGATATAGTACCAATGCATGTTGAACACTTGTTGTTGGGACGTCTATGGCAATTTGATAAGAGGGTTAATTATGATGGCTACAAGAATCGATATACATTGACCATGCATAATCAAACTTTTGTTCTAACACCCTTAAAGCCAGCTGAGGCTTTTGCTGATCAAGTGAGGATTACAAAAGAGTGTAAGTTGAGAGAAACACAAGAAAAAGAGAAGAAAGAGAGTAAGGCAAAAATTGAGAGTGAGAAAAGAAAGAGAGAGGTTGAGACATGTGAGTAGACAAAGAAAGAGAGTTGTGAGTTAGAGAAAGAGAAAAATAAAAGAGCGAGTGCTTTTGCACTAAAAAGTGAGGTGAAGAGTGCTTTGGTGTGCAAAGCGAACCTCCTTGTGCTTATGTACAAGGATATTTATTTTACTAACACTCTTAACCTTTCTTTGCCTAGTATCGTTGTGTCTTTAATATAGGAATTCACTGATGTTTTTTCTGAGGAGATTCCACATGGACTACCACCTTTGAGAGGCATTGAGCACCAGATAGGCTTTGTCCCTAGATCATCCATCCCTAACTAACCTGCCTACCAAGCTAATCCTGAGGAGACGAAAGAAATTCAGAGGCAAGTAGATGAGTTAGTCCAGAAGGAATTCATGAGGGAGAGTCTTAGTCCCTGTTTAGTACCTGTTATTCTTGTGCCTAAGAAGGATGGGACTTGGTGCATGTGCGAGGATTGCATAGCCATCAACAAAATCACTGTAAAGTATAGGCATCCAATTCCTAGATTAGATGACATGCTTGATGAGTTGTATGGTTCTAGTGTTTTTACTAAAATTGATTTAAAGAATGGCTACTATCAAATTCGCATGAAAGAGGGAGATGAGTGGAAAATTGCTTTTAAAACTAAGTATGGTTTATATGAGTGGTTAATAATGCCCTTTGGGTTGACCAACACACCCAGTCCCTTTATGAGATTAATGAACCATGTCGTACGTGCATTCATTGGAAAGTTTGTGGTAGTTTACTTTGATGATATTTTAGTATATAGTAGAAATCTTAATGAACATGTATTGTATTTGCATGCTGTTTTTGATGTACTTAAAGAGTAAAAACTGTATGCTAACATGAAAAAGTGCATGTTCTGTTCTAATTCTGTGGTGTTCCTTGGTTTTGTTGTTAATTCTTATAGAATTAGTGTTGATGAGGACAAGGTTAAGGCAATATGAGATTGGCCTACACCTAGGAATGCTAATAAAGTTAAGAGTTTCCATATTTTAGCAAGTTTCTATAGGCGGTTTGTAAAGAATTTTAGTACTATTGTTACACCACTAAATGAACTTGTTAAAAAGAATGTTGTCTTTAAATGGTATGATGTGCATGAAAATTATTTTCAAACTTTGAAGGATCTTTTGACTAATGCACCTTTGCTATCATTACCTAACTTTGATAAAGCTTTTGAAATTGAATGTGATGCTTCAGGAATTGGAATAGGTGCTGTTTTGATGCAAGATTCTAAACTAATTGCATAGTTCAGTGAGAAGCTAAATGGGGCAGCATTGAACTATCCTATTTATGATAAGGAGTTATATGCATTAGTGAGGACTTTGCAAACTTGGCAACATTATTTATGTCCAAGGGAGTTCATTATCCATTCATATCATGAGAGCTTGAAATTCTTGAAGTCCCAAGGTAAGTTGCATAAGAGGCATGCTAAGTGGTTATAATTCATTGAGACATTTCCTTATGTGAATAAATATAAAAATGGAAAGGAAAATGTGGTAGCTGATGCATTGTCTGGAAGATATGCGCTATTGACATTCTTGCATGCTAAGTTGCTTGGCTTTGAATACATTAAGCATTTATATGCTAATGATGATGATTTCGGATGTGCTTGGAATTATTGTTATAAGCGTGTTATTGATGGGCTTTATAGACATGAAGGTTACTTGTTTAAAAAGAATAAACTTTGTGTGCCTAAGTGTTCTATGCGTAACTTGTTAATTAAGGAGAGTCATGGTGGAGGTTTGATGAGACATTTTGGAGTGACTAAAATCTTAGAAATTCTGCATGAACATTTTTATTCGCCTTGCATGAAACATGATATCATTTCATTTTGTGCTAAGTGCATGGCATGTAAACAAGCTAAGTCTAAGGTTATGCCACATGGTCTTTATACTCCATTACCTATACCTACACAGTCTTGGCATGATATTTCTATGGATTTTGTGATAGGGTTTGTAACATCCCTAATTTTGTTTCTTTTATTGATAAAAGTACATAAAAATTTAATTAAGGAAATAAAATTTATTAGACAATATTTTAAATATCTAAGGAAATATAATCCTTAGAAATTCTTCACCTTATGTATATGCATAGAAAATGTTTCTAACATTAAGAGAACAAATAAAGAGGGAAAACCTAATAGGAAAGAAATTATAAATAACATACTAAAGAGATGCAAAATTCTTGAATAAGGAAGATAAATTTTTAGAAACAAGTAAAGGTCTTAATTTCAAGAACATTGAATTAGGGTAATTTTTCCTAATTCAAGAACTAGAGTTACTAAGTTTAAAATCTTTACCCATACATTGGGCTTTTACCTATGGACACTTCATATAGAGTTTTTCCACTTCACATAAGTTTCTAGCAAGCCATTGGATAACCTGAGCAAGAAATAAAACATAGACTTGGACTAGGATATAGTAATTGGACCAATAGCCCAAAAATTATGAAAATGTGACCAAGCCCTCCAAAAAAGGTAGAATTTTATCCAAAGCAAAGAAAATGGGTAAGAATAAGCCCATAATGGTAGGAATAAGCCCAAATCCAAGAGGAAAAATAAAATAAAATAAATAAGGTGATGATATAATAATGTAATAATAAAGATTAGGTTACATGGCATTAAGACAAAAAATTAGCAAGTGGTGTGATTCTACATTCATCATTTTGGCAAGTGGCATGATAATACAAGGCTTTAGGACAAAAACATCTATATCCTACACTCATAATTCTAGCAAGTGGTATGATAATACATGGCATTAGGACAAAATATTCCTATCCCACACAAATAATATCAACCAAATAATGGAGATTCAAGGGCTAGAAATTTGCGACCTAAAAAGGCAAACCTATCATACTTGTTTTAGACAAAAGAAAATGGAAAAGAATCCCTAAATCAAAGGGACCTTGTCCCTTATCTTAAGAACATATCATCATAATTTTCCAAATACAAATATCATTTTCCTATGCATATCTTGACTAAGGAAGAGGAAGACAAGAACATAAGTTGTTTGTTTTCCAAAAAATTCAACAAAGTGTATCCTAATTGTGATAAGGTAGACCCATGATCTTGAAAGGTGAATTATTTGGTGGTCTATATAAGAAAACCCACCCTTACAACATAATAATCTCATCCAAGAGAGGGAGAGGAAAAATAGAAGCAAGGTAGAGTGAGGAAAGGAGAGGAAGAAAGGAAGAAAGAGGAAGGAGAAGTCTAGGGGACTAAGTGCTCCAGGTAAGTTTAACAATATTTCTTTTTGAAGAAAACTTTTGAAACTTATAATCTTTATATAAGATTTTGATCTTAGAACTTTTATGATTGGTCATGATGTTGCTATATCATGTTACATATTGATCTTGCATGTGATGTATGTTTGAATATTTAGGTTGGTGTAGATAGTTTTGCATGGGTATGGCTATGGGTGGCAGACTTTTTAGCTTCGGTGTTTTAATTTCTGAGAACAATCTATAAGGAATTAAAATAAATGGTTAACATAAGAATTAAATATATATGTGTCACGGATTTTTATCCACTGGAATCATTCAATTTGGAGTCCATATGTGGTAGATATGGTCCGATTAGTAGTCAAAGGTCAGAAAATGGTTCATCAGGGAAGAATATGTTAGGACAGCTTCTGTAATTTAATTTTTGGGAATTATCTGTATGGAATTAAAATACATGGTTAACATACTAATTATAGCTATATCTATCATGGAAATTTAGCCACTGGAATCATTCAATTTGGAGTCCATATGTGGTAGATATGGTCCGATTAGTAAGCAAAGGTCAGAAAATGGTTCATCAGGGAAGAATATGTTAGGACAGCTTCTGTATTTTAATTTCTGGGAATTATCTGTATGGAAATAAAATAAATGGTTAACATAAGAATTATAGCTATGTGTGTCATGGATTTTAATCCACTAGAATCATTCAATTTGGAGTCCATATGAGGAAGAAATGAGCTGATTAGTAGTCAAAGGTCAGAAAATGGTTCATGAGGGAAGATTATGTTAGGACAGCTTCTGTATTTTAATTTCTGGGAATTATCTGTATGGAATTAAAATAAATGGTTAACATAAGAATTATAACTATATGTGTCATGGAATTTTAGCCACTGGAATCATTCAATTTGGAGTCCTTATGAGGAAGATATGAGCTGATTAGTTGTCAAAGGTCAGAAAATGGTTCATCAGGGAAGATTATGTTAGGAAAGCTTCTGTATTTTAATTTCTAGGAATTATCTGTATGGAATTAAAATAAATGGTTAACATAAGAATTATATCTATATGTGTTATGGAATTTTAGCCACTGGAATCATTCAATTGGGAGTCCATATGATGAAGATATGATCTTATTAGTAGTCAAAGGTCAGAAAATGGTTCATCAGAGAAGAATATGTTAGGACAGCTTCTGTATTTTAATTTTTGGGAATTCTCTGTATGGCATTAAAATAAATGGTTAACATACAAATTATAGATATGTGTGTCACGGATTTTTAGCCACTGGAATCACTCAAGTTGGAGTCCATATGAGGTAGATATGGTCCGATTAGTAGGTAGAGATCAGAACCTATCCGAGAAGAAATAATCTATACATTTAGGTAGTAATATCAACTTGATTTCTTAATATTTCTCTACAATGTTCAACATAATAGTTTTAGATAATTGTTTTATCTTGAAATTGACACCAAGATCACCTACATCAGAGTTACATTGAGGGAGTTATGCTCTGATTAGTAAGAGAAGGTTAGATAGGATGAAAACCTGCATCAAGAAAATAAAGAAATAAAATTAGTATTTAAAAAATAAGATGAATCTTAATGAATGACTAGTATAGCCATAGCCATTGCTATTGTATGAACTTCTTACCATCTTAAGTGTGAAATTTTGACATGGAAATATTTCATAAAGTGATATTTGAAATGGTTATGTTCATGGCATGATTACCAATGATTTTTGGTAATAATTATATTTGTATGAACATACTTGTTATTGAAAGCATATTTTTCGCTATCATTGTAAAAAGAAAAGAAATGAGCACGGTCACATGGCAATCTATGTGGTGCACCAGTAGGGGACGCCCTACCAACGGTTATGATTATGATTATGAGAAAAGAAAGAGAAAGTGTGCCATGTCGGACGGAGCGAGAAAAGCCCATACCGGAGAGTAGAGGATATTCACCCTGACCGGGGTAGCTTGAAATGAGAATAAGTTGTTGGCTATCATATGATATTCTAAAAATAGTTACTCCTGTCATACATAATATTACTGTATGATTCTTATGTGCATAGATATAATGCATTCATGTGACCAAAGATATTTTCTGTAGTTTATACAGCTAAACATGATGTGGTGAGCTATATTGATGATGATTTATTGTTGAACTTACTGGGATTTAATTCTCACTATATTTCCATATCATGTTCAGAAAATTAGTTATGCAGATTTTTCTATAGCTCTGGCTTTTAGTGCATGTTGGATCGAGTACTTTATGTTGGACAGATCCCAGAAGCAAATAAAAATGTTTGTAGTCGAGTTGGCTTAGATCCTGGTGAAGGTGCAACTACCCGCACTTGTATCTCCGGAATTGGTCAACCAGAATAAATAAGATGTAGATTTTTATGTGTTTGATATGTTGTATGTATGTTTTTATTAATGACATGTATGTGAACTTTGTATTGTATAAATTAAATAAATGTTATATTTAGTTAAGTTGTAACGAGGTAATAACTTCATTATATTTTTAAAAAAAATTGATACTTAAATGGAGTTGTTACATGGTTACTGTAACAGCCCCAACTTATGAGCAGGTGAAACAAACATTTTTTTCCCACAATCAGATATTTTCCATAAAGATGCACAATTCAATTATTTTTCATTTCTCTCATGTATACACAATATACAGACTAAGTCTATAAACATCAAAGTACAGCAAAAACGGGGATCCTGCCTATAGCATTCAGAGGACTCTAGAATACAAACACAATATAATTCAAAAACTGTGAGCCTTGCAAACAACGTAGACTCACCCACAGAATATATCACCTAATTGATCACCTATCTGTAGGATCAGACTCTGTATTCTCATATGAAAAATATGAAAATATCGTGTAGTGAGTTTGACAACTCAGTGAGTAAATAATTCTTCCTATAACCTCTTAGGTCAACATATGGATGTACTTATATTTTAAAATTTGTCACATAGATAATACAGTTTAGAAGTACATTCATATGGCACCCGTATTTCAAATATTCTCAATTCAAAGGATATTTAGATATCCAAAACCATATGCAGCACGATATAATCTTTAAACAAATGTTGTTATGCTTAGTTGTATAAGCTATAGTAAAATATTAAGATTTAGAGATAAAATCATCACTTTTAATGCACTTGCCTCACTCGGCGATCTGGTCAATGCAATAAAAACATAACTCATTTGCTATACGCATATTGACTGATCGACTATAATCATAATAAGTGATAAGAGAATGTGAGTACATCACCCTCCTACCCCTTCCCCCACATTACCACTGTCACTTAGTTGGAGCGGCCCTCCCCCAACTCACTCTGGCTAATAAGGCGTCCCCTATTCGGTACTGTCACAAGCCATACAACCCGTCGATATTCATCCATACATATGAATACATGAAAAATTATCAAGCAACTTGCCATGAGTTTTATGCTTGTCATATTTAGCAAGTAACTCGCCATGAGCTTTATGCTTGCCATAATTACTAAGCAACTCGACATGAGCTTTACGCTTGCTATTGAATCTCATTTATAATATGACATGCATCATTTTTACAAGTATATAGCTTTACAAATCAATGCATCATGCACATAATATTCACTTTATCAAATAATGATAAATACATTTAGAACCACATATTCAATGAGTTCCAAAATCCATTTCTAAAACCATACTCTTCTTGAACTATGTGCCAGTTCGTAAACAAAATAAATATTTTAACACATTTCAGAAATTTATGATAGCATAAATAATAGTAAACATAAACAATTATACATTTATAGTTCAAGAAGAGCATGGGGTAAGTCATAGAAAGAATTATCTGCTCACAAGGTAAGGGCTCCAGATTTGACAGCTCCAAAATGCACTTTTCTAATCCACATTTGACTAAATAAACTTCAAAAATGTGTCCAGAGGGTCCAAAAATCAAGGAAATGACTCCGGAGAACTTGGTCACTATTCATGGTCAGAAAATACTATTCATCACCGAAAAACACTATTCTCAAAGAATAAAAAGTTGTCAGATAGCTGAAAATTTTCATATCATAAGATTTATCTAACTCCTAAATGCATCTACGTTGTCAGATTTTCAATTTGAGTTCTCTAAGTAAGAGTTTTAGAGTTTACCTTTTTCTGAGATTTTCTACTTCCGATCTACGGCGATTCTACAGTTGATTTGAGAAATTGTTCGGTTAAAATCGTAGTATTCTCCGTCTTGAATCTAGTGGTACCCTTAGTTTTGAGATTGAAAGTCAATAGGCACTTTAAATCTAAAAAGAAAACATGGAGATACTATTCACACTACTTCACTATTCATTTCTTCCTCTATTTCACATTTGGTTTCCGTCTCCCCCTTCCCCTTTTCTCTTTTATTTTTTTTATAATAATAATAATTATTATTTAATAATTGAATAATAGGATTTTATTTTATATATATTCATATAAATTTTTTTTCATCCTAAAACATCCCAAATTTTTTTAAATTTTACATTCTCATAAACCTTTAGTTAAACTCTTAAATCATGAATTTTCTTGATAAAAATCTTAATAAAACAAATCAAAAAATAAATATCTTTATACATAATAAAAGAAAGAATATTTTTAAAAATATAACAAAAATTTATTAAAGGCCAATATAATTATTTTAAGCAAAACAATAATTACTTTAATTAAAAGTATACTTACTTTTAACAGAACATAATCATTTTTTTAAAAATAAAAATATATTTTTTTATAGCAAAACATTATTAGTGAAAAATAAAAAATATAGAATGTTACAATCTTTCCCCCTTAAGAAATTCGGTCCCCGAATTTTAGCCCATCCTACCACATGTAGGAAATGAAATCAAGGCATAATTCAGAGTTACCAACCTTATTACTCAAATAATCAGAGATATCTTCTCTGTATATCATCTTTACTTTTTATTATATCTTTTCACTTGAGTGATTTTTCCGTACAAGTTAACCATAGAAATTTCTTTCATCCATAAGTTTTTCACTTGTCGATCAACAATAAATATTGATTGTACTTATAGTTAAGCCAAATTTTTTTCTAATTGAATTTCTTAGAATTAGGTAACATACGAAGAATCTAATAGGTACTTCCTTAGCATTGATGCAAGAAAGTCTCTATCCACATTACTCAATCCTTATGGCAAGGCTAGGCAATGTATTACTATGCTTACTTTGTTCAAGTTTTCAAAAGATTCTATATACTAGAGCTTAATTTTTTCCTTCTTTCCAAACTCATTACCTCTTTCATTGGTAAGTCCTTCAAGAATATATGATCACCAACTGATAATTTCTAGTACTCAACATTCATGGTCCTTATAGACTTTTGACATGTATTGAGTTGCTTGTATTTTTTTTCATTCCATTTCACTTTATCAACGACATCTTACCATAAGTCTAACTCCACTGAGTCATTAAACAAAAGTTTGTAACACCTTTACTTCAGGAATGAAATCATCCAATAACATGTTATTATAAGAAAATTCTCTTAAGAGATCTTCCTCCAAACTCGAAGACATACGCTTGAAGCATATTCTCTAAATTAACATCATCGATTTAGGTTAATCATATTCTATCTATTTCTTGATATTCCAAATTAGATTCGAAAAACTTAACCTTATTCAACTCATCCACCTATTAGAAGTCCTACGATGCTTAATGTAAAATGTCAAATAGTGCCATTTATTTGTAAGGCCTAATAATTACTAATATGGACAAGTTCAACTACGGATAAATGATTTTCTCCAAAATTTCACCAAAATTATATAAAGATACCTAAAGCATAATTTCTAATTTATAAACACATCATTTAAATTTACTATCAGCTATACTATAATCTAGTTAAGATCCTAAGCTCCCTAATTAGCTCTCTTAAAACAATATATTCAATTCTTACTTGTTGACATACCCAACAATGAAAAATATTTCACTTGTATCTTCTTTTACCATTATACTAGTACAATTATTTCATATCTTAGTATATCCTTATTGTATCGGGTTATCCATGTTCACAATCTATGACTTCCTCTGAAATCTCCTTTCTCAACAATTGTTCACACGTGAATGTCCAATCTCAATATAATTCACATCCTAGGCACTAGACTTAACTTAGCATGGTATAAACCCTTAACACAAATACCTTGATCGCTTTACATTATTTTCGAACATGGTTCTCAAATTATTCTCCTTTACCTTCTCAACCACATTAGGTAAACTTAGGTGTTCTTCATATCTTAATACTTAATTAGTATATACTATAAACTCATTATTATTTCTAATTTGCACATAGTCTGCCAACTTACACGGTTATACATACTTGATATAAAAAAATTTTAATACATTCTTTGTTAGATTAAGTCTTTGAAAATCTCCATATTTCCAAATTAAGAGTTCAAAGATTAATTTAAATCCTACTTCCCATATTTTATTCCTCAAGAACTTCAACACCACTAATCCTCTTGATTGCATTCGTCAAAATAACATAAGGCTATCATCCGTCCATTTCTTTCAAACTTTTCATTACTTTAACCTACTAACAACTTGGACATCATAATAATTGAGTTTCAAATAAAATAAATTAACTTTTCTTGTAATGAGAGAAAAGAAATTTGCATTTAATGCTAAACAATAATAAGGGAGAATGTAGTAGAACAGATAAAAAGCATAATAGAAAATGGTGCCAAATAGAAAGTCAAAAATTTGGACAAAGCATTGAAAGAAAATTAATATCAGTAGCTGTAATTCTTGAAAATTTATAAACAAAATCTAACTATTATTTCGACAAAAATCGGTGGCCGCAAATTTTGAATATATGTGCCAAAATCTACTTTAAAACTATTGATATTTGGTGGAAAAGAAATATTTATGAGCTTATAAAAGTCTGTGAAAATCAAAGAATATGTAGTTAACTAGTAGGATGCAGTTGATTGCTTCAAAATAGATATAATCAATCAACTGTAAAATAACCAGTCCAAATTAAAAAATTTCAAAATAGCTAGTCGACTTAATAATACCAATAGTGAACTGGCAAGAACATTGGGAAAACAAAATAAACCGTTTGATTGTTCCTCTTCAACAATTAACTTGTTTTCATTTTCACTCTTTTTTTTTACAATTACGCCTATCACCTACAACTTTCCCACAAGAATCAAGACATCAATGCTTCATCAAGGACAACAAGAAAAAGATAAATTTCTGGTGATATCTTAACGTTATTATCTTTATATGCCTAATATGAGCGACTACCACAACTACTGTACAAATACATGCTTGCCATCATTTTTGAAAATTTCACCTTCAATTTAGCTTATATCCACCAATCACTTACATAGTTGTTCGAGTTATTCTCAGCCTATTCGCATAGCTATCATAAGTATGCCCTTCTCTGAGTTCTATAAATGCACACGTTAATATCTTTACTTTCATACTCAAAGTTAAAGTGTGTGCAGCTATGGAGGGAATCGTATTTCATCAGTTTCGAAATATTTATGTCTTTTATGGTTCCAGTCTTGGGAAAGATGGAGAGTATGTGAAAGTAATACAAAACCTGGGTATGGTTCTGGCCAGGAGAAAAATTCATTTAGTCTATGGTGGAGGTAACCGTGGATTAATGGGGTGTGTGTTTACAACTGCACATATAAGAGGATGTCAAGTTTTAGGTATTATTCCTATAGCTCTAGCTGTATCCAACATTGTAGGAAAGACAATTGGGGAAGAGTTTACGGTAGCTTCCATGCATGAGCACATGGCTAGAATGATGAGCAATGTTGATGCCTTTATTTCTTTACCAGGTGGTTTTAGTACTTTAGAAGAGATTTTCCAAATAGTTTCTTGGGCACAACTGAATATGCATAACAAACCGATAGGTTTGTTAAATGTTAACCATTTCTTTGATGGTCTGTTGTATTTTCTTGATCAAGCTATAGAACAGAGGTTCATCCCACACTCAGTGTAACAACCTCTTTTTTTTTTCCTTTATTATTATACAATATTGAGTACACATACATGTCATTAATCAAAACAGACGTATAACATATCAAACACATAGATATTTACATCTTGTTTATTTTGGTTGACCAATTCCGGAGATACAGGTGCGGGTGGTTGCACCTTCACCGGGATCTGAGCCAACTCGACCACAAACATCTTATTTGATTCTGAAATCTGCCCAACATAAAGTAACTCGATCCAATGTGCACTAAAAGCCAGAGCCTTAGAAACAAAAGCTGCATAAATAATTTTCTGAACATGATATGGAAATATAGTGAGAATTAAATCCCAGTAAGTTCAACAATAAATTATCATCAGTAAAGCTCATCACGTCATGTTCAGCTGTATAAACTACAGAAAATATCTTTGGTCACATGAATGCATTATATCTATGCATATAAGAATCATACTATAATGAAATGTATGATATGATTAACTATTTTCAAAATATCATATGATGGCCATCGACTTATTCTCATTTCAAGCTACCCCGGTCAGGGTGAGTATCCTCTACTCTCCGATACGGGCTTTTCTCGCTCCGTCCGACATGGCCCACTTTCTCTTTCTTTTCTCATTATCATGATCATAACCGTTGGTAGGGCGTCCCCTACTGGTGCACCACACGGATTGCCATGTGACCGTGCTCATTTCTTTTCTTTTCACAATGTTAGCCAAAAATATGCTTTCAATAACAAGTATGTTCATCAAAATATAACTATTACCATAAATCATTGGTAATCATGCCATGAACATAACCATTTCAAATATCACTTTATAAAATATTTCCATGTCAAAATTTCACACTTAAGATGGTAAGAAGTTCATACAATGGCAATGGCTATGGCTATACTAGTCATTTATTAAGATTCATCTTCTTTTTTAAATACTAATTTTATTTCTTTATTTTCTTGATGAAGGTTTTCATCCTATCTAACCTTCTCTTACTAATCAGAGCATAACTCCCTCAATTTAACTCTGATGTAGGTGATCTTGGTGTCCATTTCAAGATAAAACAATTATCTAAAACTATTATGTTGAACATTGTAGCGAAAAATTAAGAAACAAAGGTGATATTACTCCCTCAAAGTACAGGATAGTTCCTCTCGGATAGGTTCTGACCTTTACTAACTAATTAGACCATATCTCCCAAATTGGAACTCCAAATTGCGTTATTCCAGTTGGTAAAAATCCATGAGCCATATATCTATAATTGTTATGTTGGCGTGCTATTTTAATTCCCTACAGAATATTCCCAGAAATTCAAAAAACTAAAGCATTAATAACATACTCTTCCCTGAATAAACATTTTCTGACATCTGCTTACTAATCGGATCATATCTACCTCTTATGAACTCCAAATTGCATAATTCCAGTGGGTATATTTCCATGAGACATAGATATATAATTTTCATGTTAAACATTTATTTTAATTCCATACAGATAATTCCCAGAAATTAAAATACAAAAGCTGTCCTAACATAATCTTCCCTGATGAACCATTTTCTGACCTTGGCTTACTAATCGGACCATATCTACCACATGTGGACTCCAAATTGAATGATTCCAGTGGCTAAAAATCCATGACACACATATCTTTAATTCTTATGTTAACCATTTATTTTAATTCCCTACCAATAATTCCCAGAAATTAAATTACCGAAGCTATCCTAACATATTCTTCCCTGATGATTCATTTTCTGACCTTTGACTACTAATCAGACCATATCTACCTCATATGGACTCCAAATGGAATGATTCCAGTGGGTGAAAATCCGTGACACATATATCTTTAATTCGTATGTTAACCATTTATTTTAATTCCTTATAGATTGTTCCCAGAAATTAAAATACCGAAGCTTAAAATTCTGTCAACCATAGCCATATCCATGCAGAACTATCTACACCAACCTAAGTATTCAAACATACATCACATGCAAGATCAATATGCAACATGATATAGCAACATCCATGACCAATCATCAAAGTTCTAAGATCAAAATCTCATATAAATATTATGAGTTTCAAAGGTTTTTTTCAAAAAGAAATATTGTTAAACTTACCTGGAGCACTTAGTCTCCTAGACTTCTCCTTCCTCTTTCTTCCTTTCTTCCTCTCCTTTCCTCACACTACCTTGCTTCTATTTTTGCTCTCCCTCACTTGGACGAAATTCTAATGTTGTAAGGGTGGGTTTTCTTATATAGACCACCAAATAATTCACCTTTCATGATCATGGGTCTACCTTATCACAATTAGGATACACTTTGTTGAATTTTTGGAAAACAAACAACTTATGTTCTTGTCTTCCTTTTCCTTAGTCAAGATATGCATAGAAAAAGGAGATTTGTATTTTGAAAATTATGATGATATGTTCTTAAGATATGGGGCAAGATCCCTTGGATTTAGTGATTCATTTCCTTTTTCTTTTGTCTTAATCAAGTATGATAGATTTGCCTTTTTAAGTGGCAAATTTCTAGCCCTTGAATTTTCCTTACTTAACTAAAATTATTTGTGTAGGATAATGATGTTTTGTCATAATGCTATGTATCATTACCCACTTGCTAAAGTTATGAATGTAGGATATAGATGTTTTTGTCCTAAAGCCTTGTATTATTATGCCACTTGCCAAAATGATGAATGTAGAATCACACCACTTGTCAAATTTTTGTCTTAATGCCATGCCACTTAATCTTGATTACACTAATATTTCATTACCTTAATTTTATTTTTATTTTTATTTTTCCTCTTGGGTTTGGGCTCATTCTTGCCCATTTTCCTTACTTTGGTTAAAATTCTTCCTTTCATAATGGGCTTGGTTACATTTTCATGATTTTTGGGCTATCGGTCCAATTTCTATATCCTAGTCCAAGTCTATGTTTTATTTCTTCCTTGGCCTATCCTATTGGCTTGCTAAAAATTCATGTGAAGTAGAAAAACTCTATATGAAATGTCTATAGGTTAAAGCCCAATTACGGGTGGAAATACTAAACTCATTAACTTTTGCTCTTAAATTAAGAAAGATTACCCTAATCCGATCTTCTTGAAATTTTAAGACCTTTACTTACTTCACAAAAATTTATCTTTCTTTACCTAAGAATTTCACCTTTCTTTAACATGTTTATTTCTAATATTTCCTCTTAGGTTTTCTTTCTTTACCTATTCCATTAATATTAGAACATTTCTATGCATATATGTAAGGTGAAGAATTTCTAAGGAAAATATCTAAAAATTACGGGATGTTACATTCTTCCCCCCTTTAAGAAATTCGGTCCCCGAATTTCAATCCATCCTACCACATGTAGGGAATGAAATTAAGGCATTATTCAGAGTTACCAAGCTTATTACCTAAATAATTAGAGATATCTTTTCTGTATGACATCTTTACTTTTTAATATGTCTATTCACTTGAGTGATTTTGCCATATAACTTAACCATAAGGATTTCTTTCAATCATAAGTTCTTCAATTGATATCCTCTAGCCCGTATGGATATATCTATGGGTCGATATTAGAAAACACACATATAAAGGAACATATACACCTTCATATTGTGTAACTATCTTTTCTTATTCCAAACTTCTATCAAGTCAATTTTATTTTTTTTCATATATCAACATCATCCCCTGAATATCATCATCTTACTCTATCCTCTATTTTTATCCTCAAATCCTTTAATCAATATGTTAAACATACGTAGCAATAAATCCTTCAAACCTTTAATAACGTTTATGTACCATTGACGCATGTCTAATAATTCCAACTTAATTCACATCCTAGATACTAGACTCAATTTAGCATGATATAATCCTTTATCACAAATATCTTGATAACCTACATTATTTCCGGACATGGTTCTCAGAATATTCTCTATATTTCCAAATTAAGAGTTCAAAGACTAACTTAAATCCTACTTCCTATATTTTATTCCTCGAGAACTTCAACACCACTAATTCTCTTGATTACATTCGTCAAAACACCATAAGACCATCATCCGTCCATTCTTTTCAAACCTTTCATTATTTTAACCTATTAATAACTTAGACACCATAACAACCAAGTTTCAAAGGAAGAAATTATCTTTAATTGTAATGAGGGACAATAACCTTGCATTTATTGCCAACCGTTAATGAGTGAAACAGACGAAAAGCATAATAGAGAATGGTTCCAAAAGCGAAAGTCAAAAGTTTTGACAAAGCATTGAAAAATATTAAAATCGGTGGCCGCAATTCTTGAAAATCTGTAAACAAAATCTATCTATGATTTCAACAAAAATCGGTGGCCGCAAATTTTGAATATATGTGTCAGAATCAACTTTAAATCCATTGGTATTCGGTGGAAAGATATCACATGGAAAAAGAAACATTTCTGAGCTTATAAAAGTCTGTGAAAATCAAAGAATATGTAGTTAACTGGTAGGATGCAGTTGATTGCTTCAAAATAGATGTAATTAATCAACTGTAAATTAACCAGTCCAAATTAAAATTTCTCAAAATAGCTAGTCGACTTAATAATACTGATAGTCGACTGGCGAAAACATTGAGAATACAAAATAAATCATTTGATTGCATTTTTTTTTTACTTTTTTTTTCAATGACGGCTATCACCTAGAACTTTTCTACAAGAATCAAAACATCAATGCTTCATCAAAGACAACAAGATAAAGACATATTTCTGGTGATATCTTATCTTATACTCTTTATGTGCTTAATATGGGTCACAGTCATACTACTGTACATATACATGCTTGCCGTCATTTTTGAATTTTTTATTTATTTACCTTTAATTTAGTTGATATTCATAGTTGTTCTAATAATACCCGGCCTATTCGCATAGCTATTATAAATATGCCTTTCTCTGATTTTTATAAATACTTACATTAGTATCTTTGTCTATTCTCAAAGTTAAGGTGATAGAAATTATGGAGGGAACAGTATTCCGTCAGTTTCGAAATATCTGTGTCTTTTGTGGTTCCAGTCCTGGAAAAGATGAGGAGTATGTTAAAGCAGCACAAAATCTGGGTATGGTGCTGGCTAGGAGAAAAATTCATTTAGTGTATGGTGGAGGTAACCGTGGGTTAATGGGGTGTGTGGCTACAGCTGCACATGCAGGGGGATGCCAAGTTCTAGGTATTATTCCTACAGCTCTAGCTACATCCAGCAATATAGGGAAGACAATTGGGGAAGAATATAGGGTAGTTTCCATGCATGAACGCATGGCTAGAATGATGAGCAATGCTGAAGCCTTCATTGCCTTACCAGGTGGTTTTGGTACTTTAGAGGAGATTTTCCAAATAGTCTCTTGGGCACAACTAAATATGCATCACAAACCAATAGGTTTGTTAAATGTTAATCACTTCTTTGATGGTTTGTTATCTTTTCTAGATCAAGCTGTGGAACAGAGGTTTATCTCACACTCAGCACGACAAATTCTCATCTCAGCTTCAAATGTTGAGGAGTTGATTGATGCTTTACAAGCCTATGTTCATGTACCTGATCTAACTATTACTCCAGTAGAATGGACGGCAGATAACCGCAGGAAGCGTAAATTGGATTTGGATCTTCATCTTTAAATGTAGTAAAACGTAGCTATTATTGTACTACTTTTACTTTCTTAGACTCTACTTGTATACCATATTTACCAACCATACTCCTTTAGAGTTGGTAAAACTATCTTTGAATGTTGCTTATGATCCTCTGAACTTTTGAAATATTCTACTATATCATCCATATATATAATAACAAATTGTTCCAAGGATGACCTAATTACTATTCATTAAATTTATGAATGCAGCTAAAGGTTTGTCAATTTAAATGCATCACCAAGAACTCATAATGCCCATAATAAGTCCTACATCCTCTTCTCTTATCCTTAATTAATGTTACTCATATCCCAAATCTATTTGTAGAAAAATATTGAACACCTTATAACTGGTCAAACAGGTAATCTATACGAGCTAATGAGTTTCTATTCTACATTGTTACCTTATTCAACTGTCTACAATCTATGCATAGTCATAGTAATCCATCTTTCTTTTTCAAAAATAGAACTAGAGCACTCCAAATAAAAGTACTAGGGCATTTAAATCCCTTGTCTAACAAGTCTTGTAAATTTTTTTTTTCCAGTAACTAGAATAATTCTTTTCTGATGTGGAAATACTGCAACCACGGAGCATACTAAGATTTTTCAAATAAAACCGGCACTTTCAAAACTTCTTGGAAATTTTATATGAGTACTAGGGTAAATTCCATGTTAAAATTCCACACTAATATCTCGGTAACTGGATAGTAATTGTAGTCTGTAAACAGCGCACCAGAAAAGTTCCCAAGAAAGAGAGGTGGGTCATTAATGGACACGCTTAAGTACCAAGTCTTTCCTTGCCAGAGCTTTCCTTAGACATGCACTTTTCACAAATCACAATTTTTTTTTAAATTCAATCGATATCATTCTATATAGGGATATAGATACTAGTTGGGTTCTAAGGAGTAAATCAATACCAAATTCTCGAATTGCTGTGGCAAGGTTGTGCAAGATTTTCTCCGCATTGTTTGCCGGATTCCGCCTTGGTGGTGCCATTTCCTACTGTGGGAAAAATAAATTTATGCTACTATTGAGGTGATCAAGCCCAATAGTTAGTTTCAAAACAATATTTAACAGCAGTCATAACACCACCTCGGCATATAGATAAGAAACACTAGTAATTTCTTACCTATATGAGTCACTGATCCCCTACACAGCACAACCACAACATACTCAAGACACTATAAGATCGATTCAGATAACCATCCACCCACTGGCCATCTAGGATCGACCTGCTCTGATACCAATTATGTAACAACCTCTTTTTTTTTTCCTTTATTATTATACAATATTGAGTACACATACATGTCATTAATCAAAACAGACGTATAACATATCAAACACATAGATATTTACATCTTGTTTATTTTGGTTGACCAATTCCGGAGATACAGGTGCGGGTGGTTGCACCTTCACCGGGATCTGAGCCAACTCGACCACAAACATCTTATTTGATTCTGAAATCTGCCCAACATAAAGTAACTCGATCCAATGTGCACTAAAAGCCAGAGCCTTAGAAACAAAAGCTGCATAAATAATTTTCTGAACATGATATGGAAATATAGTGAGAATTAAATCCCAGTAAGTTCAACAATAAATTATCATCAGTAAAGCTCATCACGTCATGTTCAGCTGTATAAACTACAGAAAATATCTTTGGTCACATGAATGCATTATATCTATGCATATAAGAATCATACTATAATGAAATGTATGATATGATTAACTATTTTCAAAATATCATATGATGGCCATCGACTTATTCTCATTTCAAGCTACCCCGGTCAGGGTGAGTATCCTCTACTCTCCGATACGGGCTTTTCTCGCTCCGTCCGACATGGCCCACTTTCTCTTTCTTTTCTCATTATCATGATCATAACCGTTGGTAGGGCGTCCCCTACTGGTGCACCACACGGATTGCCATGTGACCGTGCTCATTTCTTTTCTTTTCACAATGTTAGCCAAAAATATGCTTTCAATAACAAGTATGTTCATCAAAATATAACTATTACCATAAATCATTGGTAATCATGCCATGAACATAACCATTTCAAATATCACTTTATAAAATATTTCCATGTCAAAATTTCACACTTAAGATGGTAAGAAGTTCATACAATGGCAATGGCTATGGCTATACTAGTCATTTATTAAGATTCATCTTCTTTTTTAAATACTAATTTTATTTCTTTATTTTCTTGATGAAGGTTTTCATCCTATCTAACCTTCTCTTACTAATCAGAGCATAACTCCCTCAATTTAACTCTGATGTAGGTGATCTTGGTGTCCATTTCAAGATAAAACAATTATCTAAAACTATTATGTTGAACATTGTAGCGAAAAATTAAGAAACAAAGGTGATATTACTCCCTCAAAGTACAGGATAGTTCCTCTCGGATAGGTTCTGACCTTTACTAACTAATTAGACCATATCTCCCAAATTGGAACTCCAAATTGCGTTATTCCAGTTGGTAAAAATCCATGAGCCATATATCTATAATTGTTATGTTGGCGTGCTATTTTAATTCCCTACAGAATATTCCCAGAAATTCAAAAAACTAAAGCATTAATAACATACTCTTCCCTGAATAAACATTTTCTGACATCTGCTTACTAATCGGATCATATCTACCTCTTATGAACTCCAAATTGCATAATTCCAGTGGGTATATTTCCATGAGACATAGATATATAATTTTCATGTTAAATATTTATTTTAATTCCATACAGATAATTCCCAGAAATTAAAATACAAAAGCTGTCCTAACATAATCTTCCCTGATGAACCATTTTCTGACCTTGGCTTACTAATCGGACCATATCTACCACATGTGGACTCCAAATTGAATGATTCCAGTGGCTAAAAATCCATG
This sequence comes from Gleditsia sinensis, assembly GCA_037074535.1. Classification (NCBI taxonomy): domain Eukaryota; kingdom Viridiplantae; phylum Streptophyta; class Magnoliopsida; order Fabales; family Fabaceae; genus Gleditsia; species Gleditsia sinensis. Next base: position 41,327,582 of record CM073467.1, read on the forward strand.
ACACACATATCTTTAATTCTTATGTTAACCATTTATTTTAATTCCCTACCAATAATTCCCAGAAATTAAATTACCGAAGCTATCCTAACATATTCTTCCCTGATGATTCATTTTCTGACCTTTGACTACTATTCAGACCATATCTACCTCATATGGACTCCAAATGGAATGATTCCAGTGGGTGAAAATCCGTGACACATATATCTTTAATTCTTATGTTAACCATTTATTTTAATTCCTTATAGATTGTTCCCAGAAATTAAAATACCGAAGCTTAAAATTCTGTCAACCATAGCCATATCCATGCAGAACTATCTACACCAACCTAAGTATTCAAACATACATCACATGCAAGATCAATATGCAACATGATATAGCAACATCCATGACCAATCATCAAAGTTCTAAGATCAAAATCTCATATAAATATTATGAGTTTCAAAGGTTTTTTTCAAAAAGAAATATTGTTAAACTTACCTGGAGCACTTAGTCTCCTAGACTTCTCCTTCCTCTTTCTTCCTTTCTTCCTCTCCTTTCCTCACACTACCTTGCTTCTATTTTTGCTCTCCCTCACTTGGACGAAATTCTAATGTTGTAAGGGTGGGTTTTCTTATATAGACCACCAAATAATTCACCTTTCATGATCATGGGTCTACCTTATCACAATTAGGATACACTTTGTTGAATTTTTGGAAAACAAACAACTTATGTTCTTGTCTTCCTTTTCCTTAGTCAAGATATGCATAGAAAAAGGAGATTTGTATTTTGAAAATTATGATGATATGTTCTTAAGATATGGGGCAAGATCCCTTGGATTTAGTGATTCATTTCCTTTTTCTTTTGTCTTAATCAAGTATGATAGATTTGCCTTTTTAAGTGGCAAATTTCTAGCCCTTGAATTTTCCTTACTTAACTAAAATTATTTGTGTAGGATAATGATGTTTTGTCATAATGCTATGTATCATTACCCACTTGCTAAAGTTATGAATGTAGGATATAGATGTTTTTGTCCTAAAGCCTTGTATTATTATGCCACTTGCCAAAATGATGAATGTAGAATCACACCACTTGTCAAATTTTTGTCTTAATGCCATGCCACTTAATCTTGATTACACTAATATTTCATTACCTTAATTTTATTTTTATTTTTATTTTTCCTCTTGGGTTTGGGCTCATTCTTGCCCATTTTCCTTACTTTGGTTAAAATTCTTCCTTTCATAATGGGCTTGGTTACATTTTCATGATTTTTGGGCTATCGGTCCAATTTCTATATCCTAGTCCAAGTCTATGTTTTATTTCTTCCTTGGCCTATCCTATTGGCTTGCTAAAAATTCATGTGAAGTAGAAAAACTCTATATGAAATGTCTATAGGTTAAAGCCCAATTACGGGTGGAAATACTAAACTCATTAACTTTTGCTCTTAAATTAAGAAAGATTACCCTAATCCGATCTTCTTGAAATTTTAAGACCTTTACTTACTTCACAAAAATTTATCTTTCTTTACCTAAGAATTTCACCTTTCTTTAACATGTTTATTTCTAATATTTCCTCTTAGGTTTTCTTTCTTTACCTATTCCATTAATATTAGAACATTTCTATGCATATATGTAAGGTGAAGAATTTCTAAGGAAAATATCTAAAAATTACGGGATGTTACACTCAGCACGACGAATTCTCATATCAGCTTCAAATGATGAGGAGTTGATTGATGCTTTACAGGCATTTGTTCATCTACCTGATCCAACTATCGCTCAAATAGAATGGACAAAAGACAACCACAGGAAGCATAAATTGGATTGGGATCTTCATCTTTATATGTAGTAAAATGTAGCCATTGTTGTACTACTTTTACTTTCTTAGAGTCTACTTGGATACCATCTTTACCAACCATACTCCCTTAGAGTTGGTAAAACTATCTTTAGATGTTACTTATGATCCTCTAAACTCTTGAAATATTATAGTATATCATCAATAAATATAATAACAAATTGATCCAAAGATGACTTAATTACTATTCATTAAATCTATGATTGTAGCTGGGGTATTTGTCAAACTAAATAACATAACTAAGAATTCATAATGCCCATAATGAGTCCTAAAATATTTTTTTTAATATCCTCTTCCCTTATCCTCAATTAATGATACTCATATCTCAAATCTTTTTTAAAAATTTTGAGCACCTTGTAACTGGTCAAACAGATCATCTATACGAAGTAATGGGTATTTATTTCACACTGTCACCTTATTCAACTGTCTATATTCTACGCACAATCGTAACAATCCATCTTTTGTTTTCCACAAATAGTATTGGAGCTCACCAAGAATGAGTACTAGGATATATAAATCCCTTATCCAACAAGTCTTACAACTAATTTTTCAATTCCTTGAGTTCAGTTATTACCATTCTATATAGGGTATAGACACTGGTTGAATTTCAGGAAGTAAATCAATACCAAATTATATTTTACGTTTTGAGGTAATCCTGGCAATTCCTCAGGAATTACATCAGAAAATTCTCTAACCATTGGAACTTGATTTACATTGGTATATTTCATATCAACATCTCCCACCACTATCAAATATTCTTGGCACCTTTTTGTAATAACTTATAGGCTGCTAAAACAAAAATTAGATTTTTGGGTACCTCACTACAGTCTCCTTGTATCAAGAAAGAAGATTCTCCAAGAATATTGAATTTAATCATCTTCGGATGACATTATAAAATGGCTTAACATATTGTCAACTAATTCATTTCTAATATCACATCAAAGTCTACCATATCTAGACATTCAGGTAAAACATATATTATATTCAGAAATGATCTTATTTGACATTTTTCTTAATTCTTTAAATTCTTTGGGACACCTATCCCTTTCACTTTCAAGCGGTAATTGACCTATAGATACCTCTTAAGATGTTGCAATATTCAATCAAATTTATACTAGGAAATTTAATAACTTGGAATAGAAAGGAAATTGAAATCCAATGAATCCCTAAGCAGCAACTAAAGTATAACTATGTTTGGCTCATACCCATACTAAAGGTCCTACTAAAGAATCCTTTGCTCCAATAGCCACAGGAAAATCTAATGCTCTGATACCAACTTGTAACGCCCCCAATTTACGAGCAGGTGAAACAAACATTTTTTTTTCGCAATCAGATATTTTCCATTAAGATGCACAATTCAATTCTTTGTCATTTCTCTCATGTATACACAATATACAGACTAAGTCTATAAACATCAAGGATCCTACCTGTAGCGTTCAGAGCACTATAGAATACAAACACAGTATAATTCAAAAACCGTGACCCTTGGAAGCAACGTAGACTCACCCACAAAATATGTCACCTAACTGATCACCTATCTACAGGAACAGACTCTGTATTCTCATCTGAAAAATGTGGAAATATCGTGTAGTGAGTTTGACAACTCAGTGAGTAAATAATTCCTCCTATGACCTCTTAGGTCAGCATATGGATGTACTTATATTTTAAAATTTGTCACATAGATAATACAGTTCAGAAGTACATTCATCACATAGATAATATGCAACATGATATGATCATTAAACAAATGTTGTCATGCTCAGCTATATAAGCTATAGTAAAATATTTAGATTTAGAGATAAAATCATCACTTTTAATGCACCTGCCTCACTCGGCGATTTGGTCAATGCAATAAAAACATAACTCATTGCTATACGCATATTGACTGATCGACTACAGTCATAATAAGTGATTAGGGAACATGAGTACATCACCCTCCTGCCCCCCACCACATTACCACTATCACTCGGTTGGAGCGGCCTTCCCCCAACTCACTCAAGCTAATAGGGCATCCCTATTTGGTATCGTCACAAGCCATACAACCCATCTATATTCATCCATACATATAAATACATGTAAAATTATCAAGCAACTCACCATGAGCTTTGCGCTTGCCATAATTACCAAGCAACTCGCCATGAGCTTTATGCTTGCCATTGAATCTCATTTATAATATGACATGCATCATTTTTACAAGTATATAGCTTTACAAATCAATGCATCGTGCACATAATATTCACTTTATCAAATAATGATAAATACATTTAGAACCATATATTCAATGAGTTTCAAAATCCATTTCTAAAACCATACTCTTCTTGAACTATGTGCCAGTTGGTAAGCAAAATAAATATTTTAACACATTTCAAAAATTTATGATAGCATAAATAATTGTAAACAAAAACAATTATACATTTATAGTTCAAGAAGAGCATGAGGTAAGTCATAGAAAGAATTATCTACTCGCAGGGTAAAGAATCCAGATTGGACAACACCAAAATGCACTTTTTCAATCCACATTTGACTAAAGAGACTTCGAAAACATGTTCGGAGGGTCCAAAAATTAAGGAAATGACTCCGGAGAACTTGGTTACTATTCATGACAAAAAACACTATTCATCGTCGAAAAATATTATTCACAAAGAACAAAAAGTTGTCAAATTGCTGAAAAATTTCATATCTTAAGGTTTATCTAACTCCTAAATCCATCTACGATGTCATATTTTCAATTTAAGGTCTCTAAGTAAGAGTTTTAGAGTTTACCTTTTTCTGATATTTTCTACTTCCGATCTACGGCAATTCTACGACTGATATGAGAAATTGTTCAGTTAAAATTGTAGTATTCTCCGTCCTGAATCCAGTGGTACCCTTAGTTTTGAGATCGGAAGCCAATAGGCACTCTAAATCTAAAGAGAATACATAGAGATACTATTCAAACTATTTCACTATTCATTTCTTCCTCCATTTCACCTTCGGTTTCCGTCTCCCACTTCCCCTTTTCTCTTTTATTTTTTTTATAATAATAATAATAATAATTTAATAATTGAATAATAGGATTTTATTTTTTATATATATTCATATAAATTTCATTTTTCATCCTAAAACATCCCAAAAGCTTTTAAAATTTTAACTTCTAATAAACCTTTAGTTAAACTCTTAAATCATGAATTTTCTTGCTAAAAATCTTAATAAAACAAATCAAAAGATAAATATATTTATACATAATAAAAGAAAGAATATTTCTAAAAATACAACAAAAATTCATTAAAAGCCAATATAATTATTTTAAGCAAAACAATAATTACTTTAATTAAAAGTATACTTGCTTTTAACAGAACATAATCATTTTTAAACAAATAAAAATATATTTATTTATACCAAAATATTATTAGTTAAAAATAAAAATTATGGGTTGTTACAGTTACCGAGGTCTCAAAGTGGTAAAGATAGTGTTTTTGTGGTTGTTAATAGGTTTAGCAAAATGGTTCATTTCATTGCATGTGCTGAAACCAATGATGCAACACACATAGTTAATATGTTCTTTAAAGAAGTAGTGCGTTTGGATGGGTTGCCTAGAACAATAGTAAGTGATGTAGATGTTAAGTTCTTAAGTCATTTTTGGCATACTTTATGGGGAAGACTAGGGACTAAACTTCTATTTTCTACTGTTGCACACCCTCAAACAGATAGGCAAACTAAGGTAGTTAATATGACACTTACTACAATTTTATGTGCTATTATGTCTAAAAACTTGAAACATTGGGAAAGAGCTTTGCCATATGTTGAGTTTGCTTACAATAGATCTGTGCATTCTACTACTGCTTATAGTCATTTTGAGATTGTCTATGGCTTTAATCCTCTAACACCTTTGGATATTTTACCTTTGTCTACTAATGAGTTTGTTAACTTGGATGGTAAGCAAAAGGCTAAATATGTAAAGGATTTGCATGCTAAGGTTCTAGCTAACATTTAAAGGAAGAATAAGCAATATGCAACGCAAGCCAACAAGAGCCAAATTAAAATTGTATTTGAACCTGTTGATTGGGTTTGGGTACATATGCGCAAAGAGCGGTTTTCGACTCAAAGGAAGTCAAAGTTGCATTCTAGGGGAGATGAACCTTTTCAAGTTTTGGAGCGAATCAACGACAATGCCTACAAGATTGATTTACCTAGTGAGTATGGCAATATTAGTGCTACATTCAATGTTGCTGACTTGTCTTTATTTAATGTAGGTGATACCTTTGATTCGAGGACGAATCCTTTCGAGGAGGGAGGAAATGATGGAGATCAAAGTGCTGTCGAACTTATTCCAAACCATTCCTAAGATTTTTTGCAAGCGATAGGTGGTTTAATGACTAGGAGTAAAGCAAAGCGGGCCAAAGAAGCTTTATTGGGCTTGATCTTGGATGTGCAGGCTAAAGAGGAAGTTATTGGGCTAAGTTAAGACATCAAATGGGTCACACTTTGCAGCCTTTAGGATGGCATTAAATAGAGCTTATTGGATCTTGAAGACAACTAGCACAAATCTGCATGTCTAAAGATATATTATGGGCTTTATGTTATATGTTTTCTTTTAGATATTATTAGTATTTTGGGCCCATTCTTTATGGCCAAATATTAGTTTAATTATAGGCTAATTTTTATTAGTTTAGTTGGGTCTAATAACTAGTATTACTCGAAGGGAATCCTTACATAAATGAAGTTCTATTCGAAAGTTATGTTATATTAAACATGCTTTGGTTTATAGATGAAGTGTATTTGCCTTCTTTTTATTACATTACTAATAATAAATAACTCTTGTAAAATGAATTCAAGTATACACTATGCCAATCATTATATTGTTTACAATAAATCTAGAATGATTCAAGTATTTATTGTGCGAAAGATTTTCTACAATGTATCAAGATTCGTACTTTACAAAATTTAAAATGAAAGATGTAAAAGGAAGAAAAACATAACAACAGAAAGGTGACAGAGTCAATAATAATAATATAAAGTAGGCAATAAAACTAGCCATTAAGAAATAAAATAACAAGAAAATAAATAACAGAGGGGCAACAAAACCATCCTCTAAGGAAGTAAATAACAAGAAAATAAATAACAGAGGGACAACAAAACCATCATCCAAGAAAGTAAATAACAAGAAAATAAATAACAGAGGGGCAACATATAACATCCCCGATTTTTCCTTATGTTACTAATTGAAATTTATTTCTTTCATAGAGGAGAAAGGATTTTGGATCTCATGGGAGGATTAAATTATTTTACTCAAGTCAAACAAGATAGTAGGAATGGTTAAAATGGCATTTAATTTATGTAATTTATGGAGGATGGCATTTGTGTAATTAATGGATGATGGCATTAGCATTTTGGTGATGAAGAGGTGGTAGGTAGGAAAAATAATTAAGAGGTGGTAGGTAGGAAAAAAAGAGAAGTTAAGAAGGAGAAGGGGGAGTGTCGGTAGGAAGAGAAAGGAAAAAAAAAAGAAAAGGAAGAGGAGAAAAAGAAAGGGGAAGAAAAAAAGAAGAGAAAGAGGAAGAAGAGAAAGAGGAAGAAGATGAAGAAAAAGAAGAAGGAAAAGGAAGAGGAAAATGAAACCAAGGATTTCTGGGTGGTAGGAATCAAGCACAAGTTTAAGGAGTTGTTTGAGGTAGGTTTAACATCTTCTAATAAATTTTGTACAAAATGATATATATACTTTTAGATTTGTTTAGATGTCATTTTGAATAGCATATGGTTTGGATATTTATATGAAATTATATTTTGGTTGTATGGACATGCATATGGGTGCATGGGATTACATAAAAGAAAAACAAGGGAGAAGTTAGACTAAGCTGAATTTTGGAATAATCTGAGAAGCCTATGTTTTTAACATTTTGGGAACTTTTGACAAGGATTTTAAAGAAATAGTCAACATATGAATTGTAGATATATGTCTCACGGCTCTGAAATTACTTAATTGGGAGTTCATATGAATGAGATATGACTGATTAATTGAGTAGAGGTCAGAATCCAGGATAGTAAAAATAAGCATTTTTGTTTTAATTTTCCAGGAATAATCTGTAAAGACTCTGAAGAAAGGATAAACATAAAAGTTGTAGATAATTGACTTAGTTTTTTATAGGAATTGAAATCAGCTCAATTGGAGTTTGTATGAGGGAGATATGGTTGAATAAGTGAAGAAAGGTCATAGAACATGGCCAAGCCGTGTTTTGGGTTGCTTCAGCACGAGTAGGCCGTGTTCAGGGCTGTTTTTAAGCTTGTTTGAAGTATTTTTCAAGCATGGCCGTGTCTTAAACATGGCCAGGTCATGTTGGGTGCTGGATTATCATATTTTTCACTGTTTTCTACCTAAAAATAATCTTGTTTGTTGAAATATTTTTAAGAAACATATATCCAAGAAAAATACTTTTACAATGATGATTTTTGTATCAAAAATTACTCTTTTTCTTTATTTGATTTAAAATGAATCATATTGAACATTGGTATGTGATGAATGATTATCAATCATTTGGTATAAAAATGATGCATCGTATTATGAAAGTGATTAAATGACAAGCGTAAAACTCATGGAAAGTTGCTTGATAATTTATTTTGTATTTGATGAATATGAATTTATATATATACATTTATATGTATGGATGAATATCGACAGGTTGTATGACTTGAGACGGTACCGAGTAAGGGATGCCCTATTAACCTGAGTGAACCAAGGGAGGACAACTCCAACCAGGTGACAGTGGTAATGTGAGAGGGCAGAAGCGTGATGTACTCACATTCCCTGATCATTTATTGTGACTGTAGTCAATCGGTCAATATGCGTATAGCAAATTGCATTGACCAGACGTCGAGTGAGGCAGGTCATTTTACATTGAGTGTGTGGGTTGACCAGATCGCTGAGTGAGGCAGGTGCATTAAAAGTGATGATTTTATATCCATATCTTAATATTTTCTGTAGTTTATACAACTGAACATAACTCATATTTTTCTCATTTTATTTTATTTATGTTAAGTCTATTGGGAACCTTTGTTCTCACTATTATTGTGGTGTTATATTCAGATAAAAAGAAATGAAATGCAACACAAAATGGTATTACTGATGGAGATCTAGATGTCAGCACCACCTCCTTACCCTTTGTATTTCAAGAGTGAAATGCTGTATAAAGACTCTTATTTATGTACTGAATTGTTGTATTGTATAAATATAACATGTGTGAGGTTTGTAATATATATGTAAACATGTATATTGTGTTTTGAAATGTTGTATTGTATAATTATAACATGTATGAGGTTTGTAATAAATATGTATATATATATATATATATATATATATTGTGTTTATACATATGGCGTATTTAACATGCGTAATGTGAAAAAAAAATTGGACGTTACAAATTTGGTATCAGAGCCGGTCAATCTTAGGCGACCATGGGGTGGGTGGTCACCTAGATTGACTTAGAGGAGTCTTGAATAGTTATGTGGAAATGTTGTGTAAGGTAGCGGATAAATACAGTAGGAAAGTACTAGTATTTCCTATTTATAATCTTGTGTAGTGTGATAACTACTGTAAAATTTTGAACTGATGTTGAGCTTGATCACCTCAATAGTGACTAATATTTTTCTTTACTAATACAGTGAGTTATGGCACCACCAAGAAGGAATTTGTCAGGCAGTGCAAATGCTACCTTAAATAACATAGCCACAGCTATCCAAGCTCAGGCAGCTGCTACGAATCAGATTCTATAGCATCTTCAGAATATTAATAATAATGACGAGGTTAGGGGAAATGAAGGAAACCGAAATGGAAATAGAATTGGGAGTGGTAATGGATGGTCTGAATTTATGGCAACGCGGCCTCCGTCTTTTGTGGGTGCATATGACCCCATCGTTGCTGAGAGATGGCTGACGGAACTCGAGAAAATTTTTGAAGTTCTAAATTGCTCTGATGTGCAAAAAGTCCATTTTGGGATGTATATGCTAAAGGGAGAAGCTAAATACTAGTGGAGAGGAGCCAAAGAGTTACTGATACATCAGGACAAGGAAATTACATGGCACTTGTTCTGAGAGACTTTTTTGAACAAATATTTTCCCAGTAATGTGAAAACTGAGAAAGAGATTGAGTTTCTTCAGCTTAGACAGGGAAATGGGACCATTGAGCACTATATTACCAAGTTTGAAGAATTTTCTGAGTTCTCAAGTACTCTGAAGAATAATCGAGATGACGCTTGGAAGGCAATGAAATTTGAATCAGGTCTGAACCCGAAGCTTAGAAATGCTGTGGTGGCATTAGAGATTTGGGAATATGCCTCGTTGGTAAATAAATGTCGGATGCTGGCAACAAGTCTAAAAGCAGTAGAGGATGAAAAGGAGAGGCAGACTCAGTGGAAGCGGAAGAGAGAGTTCCCAATTATGGATAGAAATACCAGAGGAAAAAATATCATGAAAGGTAAACAACTAGCAACTGTGGAACCCAGACCTTTTCTGAAGGATCCGGCAACGGGTCAGTGTGGGAAATGTGGAAAATTCCATGGGGATAAACCATGTTATTTTGGCCCAGTTACTTGCTTTCGATGTGGATAGAAGGGGCACATGGCATGATATTGTTTACTGGTAAATGAGAAAGGTACTGCACGAACTCAACAAATGAGAGGAAGAGTTTTCACTTTGAGCGGTGCTGAAGCAAAGACAACTCTTGAGTTGATACAAGGTAGTTGCTGTATCAACAATTTGCCTTTGAATGTATTGTTTGATTCTGGCTAGAGCCATTCTTTTATAGCAATAGAATGTGTGGGGAAATTACAACACTCTATTGTGGAGTTACTATACGAGTTAGCAGTTGTGATACCTATAGGAGAAAAAATAATTACCTCTTCAATGTGTTTGAATTGTCCCATTGTATTGAATGACAGATCCTTTGTAGTGGATCTGATCTATCTATCTTTGGATGGTATAGATGTCATCTTGGGTATGGATTAGTTAAGTCAAAACCGAGTCCTACTAGATTATTATAATAAGAATTTTGAGTTTCTCTCGAACCCACCGGAGGACCAAAAGTATAGCATTATTAGTGCTCACCGACTCTATAAGGAGATGAAGGATGCAGATCTGAGATGTATTTCCTGTATACCATCAACCCGAGTATTAAACGGGAACTATTTGAGATTCCAGTAGTCCGTGAATTTTCAGAGGTTTTTCCCCCTGAGATTTCTGAACCTCCATTGAAGAGAGAAGTATAATTCTCCATCGATATAGCACTAGAGGTGAGGCCTATTTCTATCACTCCTTATAGAATGTCTCTTGTGGAACTACAAGACCTGAAGAAGCAGATCAAAGAGTTGTTAGAAAAGAACTTTATCAGACCTAGCGTATCACCTTGGGAAGTGCCTGTATTATTTGTCAAGAAGAAAGATGGTAGTTTGAGATTGTGTATTGGTTACAGGCAAATGAATAAGGTGACTATTAAGAATAAGTATCCGTTGCCTAAAATAGACGATATATTAGATCAATTAAAGAGAGCTACTATTTTCTCTAAGATAGACTTGAGGTAAGGATATCATCAGATCCGAGTTAAAGAAGAAGACATTCCAAAAACAACTTTTAAAACTCGGTATGGACACTACAAATTTTTAGTTATGCCTTTTGGGGTCACAAATGCACCTGCAGTCTTTATGGACTATATGAATCACATTTTTAGACCCTACTTGGATCAATTCGTAGTAGTGTTCATAGATGATATTTTAATGTACTCTTAGAGTGAGAAAGAACACAACCAGCACTCCGATTAGTACTTCAGGTCCTGAAGAAAAGAAACTTTTCGCTAAGTTGGAAAAATGTGAATTTTGGCTGGAAGAAGTGAAGTTTTTGGGTCACGTAATTTTTAAAGATGGTGTGTCGGTGGATCCCAGTAAAACTGAAATAGTGCTAAAATGGGAGAGACCAAAAACTGTGACTGAAATTAGAAGTTTCTTGGGTTTAGCAGGATATTACAGAAGGTTTATACAAGGATTCTCTCAAATAGCTTTGCCTTTGACTTGATTGACTAGGAAAGGAAGTCTTTTTAATTGGACTGAAGAATGCGAGAATAGTTTCCAATAGCTTAAAGTCAAATTGACTTCTCCACCTGTTCTAGTTGTTCCTAACCCTTCTGGATGCTTTGTAGTTTATACGGATGCTTCCAAGAAAGGTTTAGGTTGTGTTTTGATGCAAGAAGGCAGAGTGGTTGCATATGCGTCTCGACAATTGAGACCGTATGAGGAGAATTATCCTACTCATGATTTAGAATTGGTTGCGATAGTTTTTTCCCTGAAGATGTGGAGACACTATTTATATGGAGTTGTATTTGGAATATACAGTGACCAAAAGAGTTTAAGATATCTCTTTGACCAAAAAGAATTGAATATGAGGCAAAGAAGGTTGATGGAATTCATTAATGATTACAAATTTGAATTAAAGTATCACCCAGGGAAGGCAAATATAGTAGCTGATGCGTTGAGCCGGAAGTCGTTGCATTTAAGTCAAATATTGATAAAAGAAATAGAACTAATTGAGGAATTTAGAAATTTGAAATTATCAGTTATGACTGTCCCTGGAAATCTGATTGTTAGTGAATTAAGAATTGAAAGTGACTTGAAGACTCAGATTAAGGAAGCACAGACACATGATCAATTTTTACAAGATCAAAGAAATCAGCCTAATTTTGCAATGTCAGAGGATAAAATTATTATGTACCACAAGGAGAGAATTTGAAGGCTAAGATTCTGGAAGAAGCTCATCAAAGTAAGTATACAATCCATCTAGGATCTACAAAAATGTATCAAGATTTGAAAAGATTATACTGGTGGCCAGGAATGAAGAAAGATATTACTGAATACGTGTCTAAGTGTCTAGTTTGTCAAAAGGTGAAGATAGAACATCAAAAACCTTCTGCGATGTTACAACCTTTAAAAATCCCTGAGTGGAAGTGGGATAGTATATCTATGGATTTTATTGTCGGATTACCTAAGACTCAGATAGGTCATGATGCGATATGGGTAATAGTTGATAGACTGACAAAATCTATGCACTTTCTATCCATTAAGAAAAACTACTCGTTGACAAGTTGGCCCAGTTGTATATGAAGGTAGTTGTACAGTTGTATGGAATTCCTAATAGTATCATTTCAGATCGAGATCCTCGATTTACTTCTAGATTTTAGAGAGCGCTACAAAAAGCTTTTGGTACTCGTTTGTGTTTTAGTACTGCATATCATCCTCGAACAGACAGTTAAACGGAGAGAACTATACAGACTCTAGAGGATATGCTAAGAGCGTGCGTGCTAAAGCAAGGAAAAGGATGGGATCTGTCACTGGCTGAGTTTGCATATAATAACAGTTATCATTCCAGTATTGGAATGGCACCTTATGAAGCTTTGTATGGTAGGAGATGTAAATCGCCATTATGTTGAAATGATGTAGGGGAGAAAAGGTTATTGGGGTTCGAGTTAGTGCAACATATTTCTGAGCAAATACAGATAATCTGAGATAAAATGCAAATAGTTTAGAGTCGACCATTGAGCTATTTCGATAGGAGAAGGAGACTGATACAATTCCAAGAAGGTGAGCATGTGTTCTTGAAAATTTCTTCTACTACTGGAATTGACCGAGCAATAAAAATTAAGAAATTGAGTCCGAGATAATTAGGACCTTATCAAATTCTGAAAAGGATAGGGTCATCATCGTATCAAATTGCACTTCCTCCGCATTTTTCAAATCTGCATGATGTGTTCCATGTTTCTCAACTTTGGAACTATCTACCAGATCCGTCGCACATAATTCAAGAAGAAATAATAGCTGTAGACGAGAATCTAACCTATCGACCAAGGCCGATAGTATTCTGGATAAAGACGTGAAATAATTGAGAAATAAAACTATTCCATTGGTGAAGGTAGGTTGGGAGAGGTAGGTTGGGAGAGTTTAACAATGGAAGAAGCCACATGGGAAAGAGAAGATGACATGAGACAGAAATATCCACAACTATTTAAAGACAGGTATACTTTGAATTTTGAGGACAAAATTCTTTTTAGGAGGAGAACTGTAACATCTCCGATTTTTCCTTATGTTACTAATTGAAATTTATTTCTTTCAGAGAGGAGAAAGGATTTTGGATCTCATGGGAGGATTAAATTATTTTACTCAAGTCAAACAAGATAGTAGGAATGGTTAAAATGGCATTTATGTAATTTCATTAAAATGGCATTTAATTTATGTAATTTATCGAGGATGGCATTTGTGTAATTAATGGATGATGGAATTGGCATTTTGGTGATGAAGAGGTGGTAGGTAGGAAAAAAATGAGAAGTTAAGAAGGAGCAGCGGGAGTGTCGGTAGGAAGAGAAAGGAAAAAAAAAAGAGAAGAAAAGGAAGAGGAGAAAAAGAAAGGGGAAGAAAAAAAGAAGAGAAAGAGGAAGAAGAAGAAGAAGAGAAAGTGGAAGAAGAAGAAGAGAAAGAAGAAGGAGAAGGAAGAGGAAAAGGAAATCAATGATTTCTGGGTGGTAGGAATCAAGCACAAGTTTAAGGAGCTGTTTGAGGTAGGTTTAACATCTTCTAATAAATTTTGTACAAAATGATATATATACTTTTAGATTTGTTTAGATGTCATTTTGAATAGCATATGGTCTGGATATTTATATGAAATTATATTTTGGTTGTATGGACATGCATATGGGTGCATGGGATTACATAAAAGAAAAATAAGGGAGAAGTTAGACTAAGCTGAATTTCTGAATAATCTGGGAAGCCTCTATTTTTGACATTTTGGGAACTTTTAACAAGGATTGTAAAGAAATGGTCATCATATGAATTGTAGATATATGTCTCACGGATCTAGAGGCTCTGTAATTACTTAATTTGGAGTTCATATGAGGGAGAGAGGGCTGATTAATTGAGCAGAGGTCGGAATCTAGGATAGTAAAAATGAGCGTTTTTGTTTTAATTTTTTGGAATAATTTGTAAAGAATCTAAAGAAATGAAAAATATCAATGTTGTAGATAATTGTCTTATTGTTTTATAGGAATTTAAATCACCTCAATCGGAGTTCGTATGTGGGAGATATGATTGAATAAGTGAAGAAAGGTCCCAGAACACGGCCCGTGTTCTGGGTTGCCTCAGCACAGGTAGGCCGTGTTCAGGGTTGTTTTTAAGCCTGTTTGAAGTATTTTTCAAGCATGGCTGTGCCTTGAACATGGCTAGGCCATATTGGGTGTTGGATTATCATATTTTTCACTGTTTTCTGCCTAAAAATAATCTTGTTTGTTGAATTTAAGAAACATATATTCAAGAAAAATACTTTTACAATGATGATTTTGGTATCACAAATGACTCTTTTTCTTTATTTTATTTAAAATGAATCATATTGAACATTGGTATGTGATGAATGATTATCAATCATTTGGTATAAAAATGATGCATCATATTATGAAAGTGATTAAATGGCAAGTGTAAAACTCATGGCGATTTACTTGATAATTATATTTTGTATTTGATGAATATGAATTTATATATATACATTTATATGTATGGATGAATATCAACGGGTTGTATGGCTTGAGATAGTACTGAGTGAGCCAAGGGAGGGCCACTCCAACCAAGTGACAGTGGTAATGTGAAGGGGCAGGAGGATGATGTACTCACATTCCCTGATCATTTATTGTGACTGTAGTCGATCGGTCAATATGTGTATAGCAAATTACATTGACTAGACACCGAGTGAGGCAGGTCATTTTACATTGAGTGTGTGGGTTGACCAGATCACCGAGTGAGGCAGGTCTTTTCAAATTAAGTGTACCAGATCGTCGAGTGAGGCACCTGCATTAAAAGTGATGATTTTATCTCCAGATCTTAATATTTTCTGTAACTTATACAGCTGAACATAACTTATGTTTTTCTCATTATATTTTATTTATGTTAAGTCTACTAGGAACCTTTGTTCTCACTATTATTGTGGAGTTATGTTTAGATAAAAAGAAATGAAATGTAACACAAAATGGCGTTACTGATGGAGATCTAGATGTCAACACTACCTCCTCACCCTTTGTATTTCAAGGGTGAAGTGCTGTATAAAGACTCTTATTTATGTACTGAAATGTTGTATTGTATAAATATAACATGTGTGAGGTTTGTAATATATATGTAAACATGTATATTGTGTTTTGAAATGTTGTATTGTATAATTATAACATGTATGAGGTTTGTAATAAATATGTATATATATATATATTGTGTTTATACATATGGCATATTTAACATGCGTAATGTAACATCCATTGATGAGACATATAGATGTGATGTATGTGAGATGGATGCATGATGTGGTGATAATATTATGCATTATCATAGTGATGTGTTAGTTAATGCATAATCCTATTGGGATGATGGTCATGATGATTAAAGAGTATGACGTATACATTATTATATGATGATAAAGGGGTTATTACATAGTGATTGTATGAAGAGACGAAGTTGATTGTGGATGGCAAGCATGATGTTAAAGGTGAGTTGTTGATGTATACATGGTCATATCATGTTGATGTACATGGTTGAGATGTGGCTATAGACGATGTGGAGATGTGGCTACAGATGATTAGTCACCGAGTGTTGTGATGTGGTTGCAGACGATCAGTCACCCTGCATGAAAGTACTACAAAGATAAATACAAAAGCATATTATTGAAGTATAACCTGGTTATTATTCATGCTTGATATTGATGCATAACCTGTCTGTTGAATAAGAAAGCATGCCGTACATTCTTGTTATTTTATCATATACAAAGAGAAAATGTTTTCTATAGTTTATACAGCTGGACATAACACTGTGTTTTCCTTATTTATCGTATAATGCTTTTAATGTTAAATCCATTGGGAACCTTCGTTCTCATTATTGTTGATGTTATGTTCATATAAGAGAAAACGATACGCTAGCTGCTTCTGTGCACTTGATCATGGAAGATCAGGTGGATGGCGACGCTTTGTACAGATCCCAATGATAGCACTACCTCCTCCACCCTTTACACCCAGGGGAGATGTGCGGTATAGGGTTCATTGTTTAATTGATGTAGTTATGTGACTCAGTGTCACTGGTGTATAAATAATAATCTCTGATGTAGTTCGAATATTATGATAATGAAATATTAGCGGTTTATATAAATGTGTATGGTTCGTTGCTTGGAATCCGTTATCAGTCGCTATGTATATAAAAAAAAAACCCGGTCGTTACACGTAATGTGAAAAAAAAAACTGGACATTACAAAACAAAGCCATCCTCTAAGAAAATAAAATAACATGAAAATAAATAACAGAGGGACAACAAATTCATCCTTTAAGAAAGTAAATAAAGTAAATAACAAGAAAATAAATAAGAAAAGGGCAATAAAGCCATCCTCTAAGAAAGTAAATAACAAGAAAATAAATAACAGAGCGAAGCCAAAGCCATCCTATAAAAAAGTAAATAACAAGAAAATAAATAACAGAGATGTAGAAAATAAATGACATAGGGGCACCAAAACTATCCTTTAAGAAAGTAAATAACAGAGGGGCAATAAAGGCATCCTATAAAAAAGTAAATAACAAGAAAATTTCTAAAGAGAAAAATATTACAAACACTTAGAACTCCAACAAAAATCTTCCAAGCTCACTCTTTAGCTTTTCTCCTCTCTCTCTAACTCACAAGATATCTCTATTTATAGAAAAAAAAACAGTGGGAGTAGGTGACAAAGATGGTGGGTAGCAAATTGTACTAAAGTTGACAAGTTGTATTGCATTATGTGCCCCAAAAGTCATCATGATATATCTCCTTGATAGCCACCGAGTCTGTTGATCTTATCAACATAAAGGTTGTAGATATTTTCATTATCATTCCAATAATTTAAGGTGGAGAAACATTGGCCACGTATTTTGTGATTTATGGCCAAAACACGGGAGTAAGGTCAGGCTTGACTGCAACAGTAAATTTGATATTTTATATCTAAAGTTTTGGCCTTTTTATATCCGAATTTGTTGACCACTTGAACATGAAAGTTGTATAAAATTGTATCTTCTATTCACCTACCCAATTTTGTATCCATTGAATATGTATTTTATGAAATATGGCCCAAATACTACAGTATGATTGGGCTAGACTGCAACAGTAAACATGTTTTGTTTATCCCAATTTTGGCCCTTTGGGTGTCTGAATTTGTTGATCACATAATCTTGAAAGTTGTATAAAATTATGTCAGATATTCATCTACCAAATTTCGTACATAATATATACATATTTTATGAGATACGGCCAAAATACTATAATAAGACCAAGTTGAAAAGCAAGTAGCAAACATATTTTTAACATTAGGTGTTCTGCCTTGAATCTTTATATTTCAATTCTTTTAGAAATGTAGTCATAAATCAAGATTGAAGTGATGCATATATCCATTAGGATGTGTCTCAGGAGTAAAAAAGATAATGTTCCTTACTCAGCCATCCTTAATGAATTTTTTTTGTCTACTCTATTTATAGACAACATTTCGAAAGAACCACAATTTAGCTTTGATTCCTCTAATTGAGTCCATTTTCTATTCTTCTCTTCATTTATAAAAAATACATAAAACTAAAGGCAAATAAGGGAGATAAATGCTTAATTCAAGCAAAAAGATAAGATAAAAATATTTAATTTATGAGTATAAACTTCACTCATCACTTACCCAATAATTTGACCCTTCTTTAGGATGTTATTTCTAAATTTTCCTATTAGGTTTTCTCTCTTTACCAATTCCCTTAATGTTAGAAACAATTTCTATACATACATATAAGGTGAAGATTTTCTAAGGCTTATATTTTCTTAGATATCTAAAAATTGTTTAATAAGTTTTATTTCCTTAATTAAATAATTATGTGCCTTTATTAATAAAAGAAATAAAATTAAGGATGTTACAAAAATACTAGTAATTGGTCATTTGTCTCTTGGGATACAACCCGCACTCATCGGACTAGCTACAGCTACACTGTGCACTTGTAGTTATTTAGTGAAAGACACACAACAATGGCCCAAAATGTACACAAAATAAGCCCTAGGCTATTAGGGTTACTACAAGCTCATAAATATATAGCAAAAGACACCACAAACGAAGAGAGGAATCAAGAGGATCATAAGCAACAAGCTAGATCAAGGATAAATTTAGCGTAATTTTTCTTTATCTATTTCCTTTCTTTGTTTTATCTTGATCATGGCCCTACGTGGTTAATGTCTCTTATGGGTTAAGTTAAGCTGAAACCTTTGAGTAGGATCATTTTGTGAGATTAGATTTTTTTTCTTTATTTGAATTCAATTTAATTAGGTATTGATTTATTCTCCTGGGCATATTTACGTTGCTTTTCTTACTTGATTTTTAGAAAGGATTTTCCAGTAATTAAATAAGTTAAACTATAGTTGAATTACAAAACCAAATTTGTGATTGTTTGGTCACTCTAATTTAAGAGGCTAACTGAGATTAATAAGTTTATACATTATAGGAATTATTACTTTTAAAGGAGAATAATCAATTAGGTCAAATCTAGCCACTTGTATTTGGGTTATTTATATTTGCTTCATTGATCTTTCTAGTTCATAATGCAATTTTTGAGTTAAATCTTGGACACTTAGATGAGGTTATTCAGTAATTAAGGTTAATTAGGTTTACCTAGATGAAGTTTAACTAAACTTAAGGAAGGATTAGGTTATATTCCAACAATGAATATCTAAATTGAATTAAATAACTTATAATCGATAATCGGCAATTTACTCTAACCAATGCATTCTTATAAGGTTTAAATCTCCAGTTTTCTATTACTTATTTCAATGATTGCATATTTTATTTATTAGAGAAAACCCTTGATTTAGAGTAAAGGTAGTGAATTTCACTCTATGGCATTGACCTTTACTCCCATTACTGCATTAATTTATTTTAATAAGGATAAGGTTTATAATTATTTTTGACGCCTGCAATAACATCTTACCAGTTCTAGAACCACTAGTGCTACAATGAGGGAAAACCAGCATCATGATGCAGTGTGGTAAAGTTGTTTTAAATATACCAGCTTAGGTTTTTATTTCAGAACTTCTTTTATAGAACTATTTTCTTTCTTTTCTTTAGTTTTTCTATTTAGTTTCTCATGGTCCTACGTGGCTAGTTTACTTTGATTGATTCGAGGAGATAAAAACCTGAGATTTTATGACCTTGTGAGATTAGATTTTGTGTTTAACTATTCACTTTATATTTGAAAATCCATTATTCTTCTATTATTCATCTTATGATTTTCTCAATTGATTGCTAAAAAAGATCCACAAGTTAATTAATTGTTATAATCTTTTGCTAACTTAGATGTCAATATGAAATTATTTCTAAAGCAAATAGGGCTAATAATTTTCTGTATCAAGTATTGTTACGCCTAGGAAGAATGATTGACTATATTAAATGCAACCGCTTGTGCCTATGTTGTTTAGATTTACTAATATATCTATTTCTTTATGCAATAGCTAGATTGAACCTTAGGCACTTGAATGAGATTGTTTAGTCATTAGGGTTAGTTAGATCACTTGTTTCTAATTAACTAAAACTAAGGAAGAATAGGAAATTAATTCCAATAGCAAATATTTGAATGTGAATTGAAGTATAAGGATCAATGATCAAGGGTAGAAATCTAATAGGAAAGTTAACTCTGACCAATGCTTTCTCATTGATTAATTATCTCTATTGTGTTTGTTTCTTAATTTTCCTTTCATTATTTCTAAAACCCCTATAAATTTCATAAGAGCATAAATAATATTTAATCACTCTTCATGGGTTCAATCCTTACACTTATTACTGCATTCATTTGTTTCCAAGGGCAAGGTTTTATTATTTTTGGGTGTTTGTGATAGCATAACAAAATTTTTAGTATAGCCGTGAGTATTCCTACTTGTCACGCCACTGACTCTGGTTAGAACCCTAACAACTATGCCAAAATTTGGTGTGCTATCGCAGGCAACCAAAAATAATAAAACCTTATAACACACCTACTGACTAGCATCTTATTACATACATCCACATCATATAATATTCCCCTTGAACATTTTAGTATTATATAATTTTCTTTTTAACTTATCTGTAAATTTCTAACAATGTCTACCTAGCCCATAAACTCACCTATTCACTTATATTGTTATTTATCTTTCTTGGATAAGCATACAAGTGCTTCAGGCTATTTCAAACATTTTCAAATTTCATTTCCTTATAGGTAACTTACTAGGTATGATATGCATTAATTACAACAAAAAAGCTCTCACGCCATAAAAGAAAAGTGTACAGTCTATAACTTATTTTACATCACATTATGAGCTATATAAAAGGGACTTGGCACTCAACTAAGCCATCCTACATATATTATACAACTAGAAAATATACAATCCATATCCATATTCAGATGAGTAAACCTTGGGACCCTTGTTTCTCACTTCTTGCTAAAGTACCTGGAATGTGATTATGTGGACATAAAAAGATTATATGACAATCTCAATAGCTAGCAAATTTTTTTAGAAAAATAGTATACATTCCATTCATTAAAACATCTCAATTTATTCTACTGAAACATAAGCATTGACCATACATACATACATCATCTTGTTCACACTAGGGACCCATAACATTTTGGTCTACTTACCCAATGCAGTCATATACCTGCAAAAGGGTTATACATCTCCTATTATAGGCCAATACGTGGGAGAAATAGGGCTGACATGGCACACTTTAGGCACCCCTTAATTCCCGAGAATGCATTCATAACATATCTTTAGACCATCATTCACCATAGCATAAAAGTCAGGCAACCAGCGAAATTGATAAATCCAAGTTTATAAACATAAAGAGTGTTTTAAGGAAAAGCTAGCTACCTCAATTCTAGCACAATCACTTCCTTTCCAATGCTACTAATGTTACAACCAGCTACTTAAAATAAAACATATAAGAGCTTTTGGTTAATGCATGCATATGAGCACTTAAAATCATAAGTCTATAGTTTAAGAGCTTCTGCTCTCCAAAACAAGACTGTGATTCTATTTATATTTGGGGTTACTATTACATATGACAATAGTCCTCTAAAAATTCTAAAATTTTCCATGGAGGTTCCTCTACATGTCTATTTGATTTCGTGTATCTCTCAACCCTGAACTATTCCATTAACCCCAAGAAGTACATCCATAACACAGAACAATGTAGATTGGTTTTGGTTCCATTTTGATTTTGTTTTCCATTCCTTTGGATCGATAAAACTTCTTAAAAATACATGATATTTGTTATGGTGTATCTTAGGTATGATATATAATCACCATAGAAATTTCAAGTAAAAAATAATTTATTTGACCACTCAAATAACACACTTTTTATGGCTGTCCTCAATTCTGGTCTATTCTGACTCACTTCCTGTCCCACAGAATTTCTATATTTTATTATACCTTATACTACCCATTTCTCTTAAATTTGGTGGGTTCATGAACTAGGATCCCTATAACATGTCATAAAATTTTCATACAAAAATTAAATATCTAGCCTCTTCAATGTTTAGTATTTCCATCAACAGCCTAAGCTATCCAATAGCTTTTTCTCAGCACTGTTTTGATTACAAATGGCCTATTTGTAGGTTTTCAAAAATCACGAAATTTTTTTAGAATTGATTATCAGATTTCAAGACATTTCTCACCAAATATTAGAGAATTTAAAGGCCATTTTCCCAATCAAACAATCCAAGAATACAGGGCCTAAAAATTTTAGGTGCAGGAACAATAACTTCCTAGTGCAAAATGTGTAGTGCTTCAGCATGTTTGATACTTAGATGGCAAAGATTGTTCCCTACCACTAGAGTTTCATGTTTTCAACTTTAACCTCTTACATCTCATGCTCAAGAATCACCCATGCAGAACACAAAATGAGCATAACTAACTGCAAACCAACTTTCCATAAGAGGGAAAACTCACCTTGTGCAAAATTACTCCTATGGCTCTCAAATTTCAGCTTGCTTCTCCTCTTGGTTTCCCTTGCAAACTCAGCTACATTTTTTAGACAAAATATAAGGTGAGCAAGGCTTCAAATTCTAACACTCATTCCTTCTCCAATTTTTTGGTTGCCCTCTCTCTCCCCCCTTGGCTTTCAATTTTTCTAGTTGATCTCTCTCCTTGGCTCTCAAAGTTTTTTGGTTGCTCTCTTCCCCTTGCTCTTAGTTTTATTTTTTTGCCTATTCCCTCTCTAACATGGGAACTGATTACATGTGGTAAGGCATGTGATTTCTATTGCCCCATTACCCAAGCACATGATTATGTTGGCTGCTCACTCTCCCACTCAAGAGGCACATAGAGGTGGTTGGTTTATGGAAAGAATGGTGCGAGATGTTGCTGTCCCTCCACTAAGTTTGCTGCCCCACTACTATGTGCATGATTATGTGGGCTGCAAAGTGTTGTTTCTTGGCTGAAATGTGTCTAAAAATTTTGTGGCTATCTAGCAGGATTCCCTTATTGAAATGTGGCAATTTCTTGCTTCATTTTGGCTAAATTCTTTGTGGCTATGTGGCATACTTTGGTAGGTGCAAGGTGGCTGCAATTTTGTGGCCAATATGGCATGCTTTCGTAGGTGCAAGGTAGCTACAATTTTGTGGGCAATGTTGCATGCTTTAGTAGGTGCAAGTGGCTGCAATTTTGTGGCCAATGTGGCATGCTATGTGGCTACAACTTTGTGGTACTACTTTCCAATTCCTTAGTTGTTTTATATTTCCTTAATTTACTACTAATCCTAGATTAGTAATGTTTTAAAAATGTATTTGTATCCTCTCCCCATCCATTATGATCCTAAGAATTTTATTTATATGATTCATGAATAACTATATGTCACCTATTTTATAAATGCCTTATTGTCACATAACTAAACATTTTAATTCTTTGTCATATGTATTTTCTACTTATTCTTAGATTTATCTAGCTTTATTAGAGACTTAGGAAGTTACATTTCCTTCCCCCTTAAAAGAATTTTGTCCATAAAATTTAACATACCTTATTCAAACAGATGTGGATAGGTCCTCTTTTATTTCTTCTTCTATCTCTCAAGTTGCTTCTTTAGTGGATAGTCCTTTCCAAACCACTTTAACTAGAGGGATGTTCTTATTCTCTAATTATTTAGTCTTAACGCCAATGATCCAATCTGGCCTTATAGTGTACGACAGAGTATCTCGTAAATGCATATATTTGTACTCTACAATATGTGAAAGGTCTGGGTTATACATTTTGCATTGGGAAACATGAAATACATCATGAATTTGAGAATGGTTTGAAGGAAGTGTAAGTTTATCAGTTACTGATCTAATTCGATCAAGAATTTGGAAATGACCGATGTATTTGGGACTGAGCTTTTTGGTTTTCAAAGACCTCCCCACACCCGTGAACGGAGTTACCTTCAGAAAAACATGGTCACCTATTTCAAATTCTAAAGGCCTCCTTCTTTTATTTGTATAGCTCTTTTGTCTACTTTGGACAGCTAGCAGTCTCTCTCTGATAACTTTAATATGCCTTATGGTTTAGTTAACCAAATCAAGGCCTAAAAACTCCTCTCCCCTAGCTCTACCCAACACAGGGGTGACCTACACTTTCTTCCATACAAAACTTCAAAGGGAGCCATCTGGATACTGCAATGATAACTATTATTATAAGCAAATTTAGCTAAAGGTAGATGCGCATCCCAGTTCCCCTTCATTTCTAGCACACACGCCCTTAACATATCCTCTAAAGTTTGAATTTCTCTCTCAGTCTAGTCGTCAATTTGTGGATGATAAGCTGTGCTAAACTTAAGTTTAATACCTAAGGCATATTACAAGGATCTCTAAAATCTAGAAGTAAACTTGAGGTCTCGATCAAAAATAATATTGGTAGGTATCCTATGGAGTCTGATAATTTCATGAACATACACTTGTGCCAACTTGTCCAGAGAATAGGTAGAGTTAATGGCTAAAAATTAGGTAGACTTGGTAAATCTATCCACGTTTACCCAAATTGCATCATAGCCAGATGATGTCCTAGGCAAAGCCATGAAAAAATCTATAGAGATGCTATCCTATTTCCACTCAAGAATATCTAAGGGTTGGATCAATCCACCAGACTTTTGGTGTTCTACCTTGACTCTCTGACACACTAAGCACTTAGACACATATTGGGTTATGTCCATTTTCATCCCAAGCCACCAGAAACTCATTTTTAAGTCTTGATAAATCTTAGTGGATCCAGGATGTAGGGTATACCTGCTCTTATGAGCTTCAGCTAGGATACTATCTCTCAATTCCTTCAACTTAGGTACACACTGCCTCTCTCCAAACTTAAGAAGCCCACCCTCAGAAATATGAAATTCTTTAGAATTGTCTTGGGAAATCTGTTCTCTAATGTCCTTCAGGTATGGGTTAGAAACTTAAGCATCTTTAATTTTATCCCTTAAATAATTCTAAATCCTCAATTCATTCATAAGAAAGCTACTAGGCTGTAGAGAAATGGAGAGATTTAAATCTCTCATGCCCTCAATTAATTCCTGCTCTTTACACATCAATGATGCCATATGAATTGATTTCTAACTCAGGGCATTAGCAATCACATTTGCCTTACCTGGATGATACTTAAGGGTGTAATCATAATCTTTTAGGAATTCCATCCATCTTCTTTGCCTCATATTTAACTCCTTAAAGTCAAAAAGGTACTTGTGATCACTAAAAACATCAAACTTGGCACCATACAAATAATGTCTCCAAATCTTAAGGCAAAACACTACAGCTGTTAGTTCTAAATTATGTGTGCGGTAATTCTCCTCATGAAGTTTAAGCTGTCGGGAAGCGTAAGCTACTACTCTACCCTGCTGCATCAAAACAAACCCTAAACCCTTCTTAGATGCATCACTGTATATCGTAAAGAGTTCACTAAGGTCAGGTATCACTAGCACTAGGGTAGAGGTTAGCCTAGTTTTCAATTCTCGAAAACTACTCTCACATCGACCATCCCACACAAATGGTTGTTCCTTCCTGGTTAACCTAGTTAAAGGCTTGGCTATCTGAGACAATCCTTGGATAAATCTCCAATAATATCCTACTAGGCCTAGAAAGCTTCGTCTTTTAGTGACTGTCTTTGGTCTCTTCCAGTTAAGCATTGCTTCCATTTTACTAGGGTCCACTACTATCCCCCTCCTTGGAGACAACATACCCTAGAAATCTCACCTCTGTCAGCCAAAACTCACACTTGCTAAGCTTAGCATACAATTTCCTTTCCTTCAGGGTTTGTAGGACTATTCGAAGGCGATTCTCATGTTCCTCAAGGCTCTTAGAATAGATTAAACTTTCATATATGAAAACCACAAAAAACATATCCAAGTATGGCCTAAAAACCCTATTCATATCATCCATGAAAATGGATGAGGAATTGGTTAACACAAAAGGCATGACTAGGAACTTATAATGTCTATATCGGGTTCGAAAAGCTATCTTTAGGACATCTTCGGCCTTAACTCTCAACTGATGGTAACCTAACCTCAAATCTATCTTAGAAAAGGTTGACGCTCTAGCTAATTGATCCAGTAGGTCATCTATTCTAGGTAATGTATATTTATTCTTGATGGTCACTTTGTTTAACTGCCTATAATCTATACACAATCTTAGGCTACCATCTTTCTTTTTAACAAACAAAACTGGTGGACTCTAGGGGGATACACCGGGTCTGAAG
This sequence comes from Gleditsia sinensis, assembly GCA_037074535.1. NCBI lineage: Eukaryota > Viridiplantae > Streptophyta > Magnoliopsida > Fabales > Fabaceae > Gleditsia > Gleditsia sinensis. The sequence goes on from CM073467.1 coordinate 41,354,164, forward strand.
AACCCCTTCTCTAACAATTTCTCTATCTATTTCTTAAGCTCAGCTAGCTCTACAGGAGCCATCCTATAGGGAGCTTTAGATATGGGACCTGCACCAGGCACTAAATCAATAGAGAACTCTACTTTCCTATCAGGAAGGAGACTACTAAACTCCTTAGGGAATACTTCTAGGTAATCCCTAACAACAGGTATGTTTGCTATGCCCTCTTCTACTTCAAATTGCAAAGAAAAGAAGACTAGGAACCCTTGATAACCCTTCTTAAGGTATCTCTTAGCTTGGGTGGTGGATAGGTAAGAGATTTTAGTGGAGTGTTTAGAAGTAGAACCATAAACAGGTAAGGAAATAGACTTTTAAGAACAATCAAGAATTGCATTATTAGCAAACAACCAATCTATTCTAAGAATAATATCAATATCAAATAGAGGAAGGCATACAAGATCCAAAGTGGTACATCTATGATCAAATTGTACAATGCAATTGATACAAGCATCAGAAGTTATGACACAGATCCTGGCAGGGGTGGAAATAGAAAGATCATATGGAAAAGTATCCACAGGCAAACCCAAACTCTTAGCATAATCATATGAAATAAAAGAATGTGTAGCACTAGAATCAAACAATGCATTTATAAGTGAGTTTCGGACCATTAATGTACCTCTGATCAAATTTGGAGATTGGCTAGCCTCCTACTAGGAAAGAGCAAACACCCATCCCTGATTTTATGGTCTACCATCAAGAACTAATCCCTTCCTTACTTGACAATCCCTGGAGTAGTGGTTGGGCTATCCACAATTGTATCAGATATTCTGACCATATAAACAGGGTCTATCTCTATAGTTCTTCCCACATTTATTACAAGCAGGCTATATAGAGGTTTGGCCACTACAGGTCACCATTCTTCTACCCTGAGAACTGTTCCCCTTGAACCTTTTGTTCTAGGGTTTTCCTCTTCCTCTAGAAGGCTCACTATCTCTTAATCTTTTCTTGGCCATGGCACTCATCAGAGTTTCTTGTGATATTCTAGATTTACTTGCTAACTTTGTAAAATCCCATATATCTATGTTAGCCACTCTTTTTCTAATCTCAAGTTTCAAACCTTACTCAAAATTTGCCGCCTTCCATGCATCATCATGGGTATGCTTCAGGTAAGTGAAAAATTTAGATAGCTCTTCATACTTAGCCTCATATTGGGGTATAGTCATATTCTTTTGCTGCAACTATATGGATTTAGCCTCTTTTTGATTCTTCACATTATCTAGGAAATATTTATAATAAAATGTTTCTTTAAAATTATCCTAGGTAATGGGAGTATCATTGGTTTGCCATAGTCTCTGCATACTTTTCCACCAATGCTCTACCTCACCTTCTAACATGTAAGTGGCTAAGAAAACTTTATGTTCTGTGCTACATTCTAAAACCTAAAAAATTTTCTCCAGTTGCATTATCCATCACTTAGCTATCATTAGGTCATATTCTCCTAAAAATGAAGGAGGGTTGGCCTTCCTGAATTGGGCTAGGAGTTTATTCATTTGGTCTGGCTTATTTTCCTTTCTAGCACCCTCAGGATTGTTTCCTTGTAGCACTTGACTAAGGGCTTCTTGAACTTGATGAAGAATTTGTGTTGTGGTGGCTTGGGCTGCAGCTTGCCCATCGAGCCTAGCAGCTAAGGCTTTTACATTCTCATATATTTCTTTTAGGGTCTCAGCCTGGGTTCTCTTATATGCCATTTTCCTGTATGCACATTTATATATACAAACATTTTTCATATAATTATTCACACGACCATAAATTATGTTTACTCTATTTAACAATCCCTAAAACAAAAGCCAATTTCACAATAATTCAACTCTAAATCAATTTAGAATATCCTAGAATTTGTCCAAACACATAGATAATTCCCATAACTATTGCTCTGATACCAAAAATGACACACCTACTGACTAGCATCTTATTTCATACATCCACATTATAAAATATTCCTCATGAACATTTTAGTATTATATAATTGTTTTATCTTATCTGTAAATTTCTAGCAATGTCTACCTATCCCATAAATTGACCTATTCACTTATATTGTTAGTTATCTTTCTTGGATAAACATACAAGTGCTTCAAGCTATTCCAAGAATTTTCAAATTTTATTTCCTTACAGGTAACTAATTAGGCATCAGTGTTAATGGTAGACCTTAAACCTTGATTATGCTTGGTTAAATTAATTGAATGTTATTATGAGTAAAGTAATTAGAGGTAAAGAAGTAATGACTTTATGGGACAAATATATATATATATATATATATATATATATATATATATATATATATATATATTTAAAAAAATTGAGTTGTTACATACATGACATAAAGCTAAAGAAAAGGAGAAAGAGACATAAAATGGAAGGTGTTCCTTATTCAAGTGCAGTAAAGTGTATCATGTATGCCATAGGCTACCTGGTGAGCATATTTATGTTAAAGCCATATAGACAGCTTTGCCAAGTATTCAAGTAGGTACTAAGGTAAAAAAAATTGACAACCATATTTATGTTAAAGCCAATTTTTTGCCATGTAAGTTATCTTGGTGTGTTCTTATCTTGAATCACCAATAAGTGGTATTAGAGCTATAATTTTTAAAGTATCAAGATGGGTTCAAACAAGTATGACATTGAAAATTTCACTATGAGGAATGACTTTTCCCTTTGGAGGCTGACAAAGAAGGCTTTACTAATGCAGCAAAGACTAAAGAAGGCTTTTGAGGGGGAGAAGAATCTTCCTTTGGATCTTAGATAGAAGAAGAAGAAAGAGAAGCTGGATAAAGTATGCAGTGCCATTATACTATACCTTATAGATAATATATTTAGGGAAATCAACAAGGAAAAGTATGCAGCTGCAATTTGGCTAATGCTAAAAAACCTGTATCAAACAACTCCATTTTTTTACATATATATATATATATATATATATATATATTTTAAAATTCCACAAAGTCATTACCTCTTTACTTCTAACTATTTAACTTATAATAAAATTCAATTAAATTAACCAAGCATAATTAAGGTTAATGGTATACCATTAAATTCTGGGTTTACATACACATCATTAATTAAAAACATCCGTTCAAAAATCAAACACATATATGTCTACATCTTATTCATCCATATTAACCAATTTTGGAGATACGGGTGTGGGTAGTTACACCTTCACCAGGATCTTAGTCAACTCAACCTAACGTACGCTAAAAGCCGGTTATAGAGAATATATGTATATTTAATCTTCTGAACATGATATGGAAATATAGTGAGAATTAAATCCCAGTAGGTTCAACAATAAATCATAACTATCATCAATATAGCTCATCATGTCATGTTCATCTGTATAAGCTACAGAAAATATCTTAGGTCTCATGAATGCACTTTATTTATGCACATGAAAATTGTACAGTAATTACATGTATGGCATGAACAACTATTTTCAGAATATCCTATCAACTTATTTATTCAACCATAGCTCCCTCATACGAACTCCAATGGAGGTGATTATAAAGCCTATAAAAAGTTAAGAAATTTATCTACAACTTTCATGCTTATCATTTCTTCAGATTCCCTATGAATTATTCGCAAAAAATTGACAAAAAAATGCTTACATTTACATCCTTGGATTTTAGACTAATTCTGACCATTACTCATTAATTAGCCATATATCCCTCATATGGACTCCAAATTAAATGATTTCAAAGCCTATAGATCCATGAGACATATATCTATATTTATTATGTTAACAATTTCCTTTAATTCTATACACAATGTTTCCAGAAATTCAAACATAGAAAAATAATTAACAGATACTTCCCTAGTTAGCTAGTTTCTGACCACTCCTTACTAATCTAACCATATCTTCCTAATATTTATTCCAAATTGAATGATTCCAATGGCTAAAAATTCTTAAGACATATATATATATATATATATATATATATATATATATATATATATGTATATGTATATATATATATATATATGTATATATATATATATATATATGTATATATATATATATATATATATTTCATGTTAACTATTTATTTTAGTTCCCTATAGATATTTTCCAAAATTCAAACACAGAAACTTACCTAATAGATTTTTCCCTGGTTAACCATTTTTTGACCACTGCTTACTAATCGGACCAAATCTCTCTCATTTGAACTTCAAATTGGGTGATTTCAGTGGCTAAAAATATATGAGACATATATCTACATTTTTCATGTTAACATTTCTTTTAATTCCTAACTGATGCTTCCCAAAATTTCAAAAACAGAAGCTTCCCTGGTTACTCTGAAATCCAGTTTTCTTAGCCTAGCCTTTCCTAAAGTTCTAGTTCATCCTTTTATTAATTCATCTTCCATTTTTCTTCCAAATTTCTACCTAACCGTAGAATTACTCATCTCAACATTTAATTATATTTCTTACTTAATTTAACATATTTCATCATCCACTTCAAAAGAAAAATAGAATCAAATCATGCATCACTAAAGGTCTTTCTCAATAGAAATTTCTCATAGTTTTTCCCCTAAGTGTTTAAGGCCATACGTAATTTACCAAACTAACCATCTTCCATCCATTTTTACCATATTCAAATATACATAACAACAGCATAAAAGCCCTAAATTTTTACCACCTATAGCCATATCTATGCAGAACTTTCCATACCAACCAAAGTATTCAAAACATCCATTACATGCAAGATCAACATGTAACATCATATAGCAACATCCATGGCCAATCATCAAAGTAGTAAATATTGTAAATTTCATCAAAGTTAAAAGATCAAAATCCCATATAAATATTACAAATTTTAATGCTTTTCTTTAAAAAGAGATATTGTTAAACCTACCCAAAGATCTCCCTATCTCACTTAGAGAATTCTTTTTCTTGTTTCCTCTTGAAGGAAGTAGCAAGATTCCTCCCTTCCCTTAGCTTTTCTAGCAGCTTAAATAAAAGAAAGAGGGTGATTTTTGAACCCCAAGGATAAAGATAAAATATGGATTCAAGTGGAGATTAAGCTAACTTACCTTGAATGCTTAGTCCTCTAAACTTCTTCTTCTTCCTTCCTCTCTTCTCCTTTCTTTCTCTCATTTTCTCACTCTACCTTGCTTATGTTTTTTCTCTCCCTCACTTGGAAGAAATTATAATGTTATAAGGGTGGGTTTTTCTTAAATAAACTATAAAGTTGTTCACCTCTCATAACCATAGGTCTACCTTATCACAATGAGGATGCACTTGGTTTTTTTTTAGGGAAAGACAACTCATGTTCTTGTCTTCCTCTCCCTTAGTCAAGATATGCATAGCAAAAAGAGATTTGTATTTTTAAAATCATGATAAAATGTTCTTCAGATAAGGGACAAGGTCCCTTTGATTTAGGGATTCATTTCCTTTTTCTTTTATCTCACTCAAGTATGATAGGTTTGCCTTTCTAGGTAATAAATTTCCAGCCCTTGAGTCTCCCTTACTTAGTTGAAATTATTTGTGTAGGATAAGGATGTTTTGTCATAATGCCATGTATTATTACCTACTTGTTGAAATCATGAATGTATGATATAGATGTTTTGTCCTAATGCCATGTATTATTACCAACTTGTTGAAATTATGATTATAGGATATAGATGTTTTGTCATAATGTCATGTGACCTAATATTGATAATTATTACACTACTATTTTCTCACATGATTTTTATTTTTCCCTCTTGGATTTGGACTAATTCTTACCCATTTCCTTTTCTTTGGCTAAAATTCTACCTTTCATGGAGGGCTTGGTCACATTTTCATGGTTTGTGGGCTATCAGTCCAAATTCTATATCCTAGTCCAAGTCTATGTTTTATTTCTTGCTTGGGATATCCTATTGGCTTGCTAGAAACTCATGTGAAGTGGAAAAACTCTATATAGAGTGTCCATAGGTGAAAGCCCAATGTATGAGTGGAGATGTTAAACTTAGGAACTCTAACTCTTGAATTAAGAGAAATTACCCTAATCCAATCTTCTTGAAATTTTAAGACCTTTACTTACTTCCCAAAAATTTATCTTCCTTACCCAAGAAGTTCGTCTCTCTTTAGTATGTTATTTCTAATTTTTGCTATTAGGATTTCTCTCTTTACTTATTCCCTTAATGTTAGAAACATTTTCTATGCATACATGTATGGTAAAGAATTTCTAAGTCTTATATTTCCTTAGATATCTAAAAATTGTCTAATAAATTTAATTTCCTTAATTAAATATTTATGTACCTATATTAATAAAAGAAAGGAAATTAACGATGCTACTTTAAATATTTATGTACCTTTATTAATAAAAGAAATGAAATTAGGGATGTTACACTATACATGATTAAGTATCTTGCAAACCTTCTTTTCTTAAAATAGAAACTTTACACCTTCAAGATGGCACCAGAAACCTTTCTTGAAGACCATATAGACGACTTTAACAAAGTTATCTTTATCTAAAGAACATTAAAATCCATATTGATGATGAGGAGATAGCTCTATAGCTGCTAAGGTCTCTACCAAGTGGGTTTAACTCTCTTGCTAACACCTTAATTTATGGTTGTGATTCTCTTTCTTTAGAAAAACGTGCAAGGAACACTCTTACCAAGGAAGTGAAAGAAAAGAGTTGAGAAAAAAAGGAGGCCAATGGAGAGGGCATGAATGTGAGAGCGAGAATTGAGAAGATGAACAATAGAAGTAAGAAGAAACCAATATCAGAGTCAAGAAATAAGAAAAAGTGTTTCTTGTGTCATAAGGAGGGTCACTTCAAGAAAGAGTGTCCTAAAAGAAAAAAGAAGGAAAGGGACAAACCGAAGGAGTATAGTGATACAGACATAGCCTTATATGGGTATGAATCATTGGACTTGTGTGTTTTTGGTTCAAAGTCTTAAGCAAAATATGTGTTGGATTTCAAGTGTTCATTCCATATAACTAACATGTGTATAATTAATCATAAATTTAATACCTTTAAAGTTGCTTTTTGTTAGTTTTTAAGTGAAATATGTTATGAATTATTTAATTTTATGATTTATGTTATACGATAAAAGAAAGAGGAAAGATGGAGAAAAAGAGAAGAAATTAAAAAAAAACACAAAAATTTATGCTAGACCTTGCTTCACTAATCAAGACATAAATCTTTCATTTGAACTCTGATTAAAGTGATTCAGGAAGTTAGTTTCACAATTTGGAAAATTCTACAAAATACTAACTACAATGGTTGTGGAAATCTAGTACTACAGCACTGATGTGGTAGCAAGGAAAAATAAAATATGCGAAAGTATAACTTGAGTTGGACTCCATCAATAGGCCAAAATTAGGTTAGATTAATCCTAGAAATCTAATGGTCTACAAGGCATCAAAGGCACTCATCAAATTCATTAATTCCATCTTCTTTTGTATTCTTCTTTAGTTTTTCTTTTTATGGCCTTTCATGGCTAAGTTTATTTAGTTGTTATGAGGAAACAAAAATTTCATATTATATAACCCTAAGAGACTAGGTTTTATGTTCCTAAAGTTCAATTTATGATTTGAGTATAAATTGTTTTTTTACTCTTCATCTAGTGATTATTTCAATTAATCACTAGGGTGGCTAACTAGCTTATTCATTGAATTCATCTGCAACTTAATTAAATATCAAATATCGAATTGTTTGATCCCTTTGATTTGTAGATCAACTATGATTAATAATTTTATTGTTTTATAGTAATTATTAACTCTTAGAAATAACAATTGACTAAGTTAAGTTCAATTGCTTTTGCTTGGGCTATTTAGCTTCATCGATCTTACTAGTTTATAATGAAATTATTGAGTTAAATCTTAGAAACTTGGACAAGGTTATTTAATAATTATAATTAATTAGATAACTTGTTGAAAATTAATTAAACATAAGAAAATATTGGATTAAATTTTAACGGTAAATACTCAAATGTGAATTAAATTATAATTATTGATGATTAAGGGTATAATTCTGATGTTAGAAACTGAATTTGACTAATGCCCATCTCATTATGTAAGTTGTTTATTGCTCTTTCACTTTATTTCTATTGTTTACTTTCTATTCTCATTCCTCAATTCCCCTATTATATTAACAAAAGTATAAAATTCAGCTGATCACTCTCTGTGTGTTCGACCTTTGCTCCTGCTTCCACATTAATTTAGAAGTTAAGGTATTTATTTATATTTGGTGTGCCTAAGACAGTATGTACCAAGTTTTGGCAACATTGTAAGGGAATACATTAAGTTCAATTGAGCGCCAAGCTTGCCACCCCATCAAGGTATATCACCAAAGTAAGTCTTTCATCCCTTAAGCAATAAAAAAAATGATATAATTGCTACAATATATCAATAGGAACAATGGGATGTCTTACCAATAGCCACCCAACTTATCAAAAAGACCTATATGAGTAGGTAAATTAGGAAGTAGTTTTACTAGACCACCACCAATAAAGTATGATCCCTACATAAATGCATATAATCCTGCATAGCAAGATCATTCCTATATTAACTATAACACTCCTCAAGCATATTAGGCTCACAATTGCCCATATCATTAGCAATATCAACAGCCAATGCGACAATCAAGTTTAGGTAGGTCATTAGAAGAAATTGTTAATGTTGTGAATATTGATACCGAAAATTTTCATTTAGAGACACAATAATATCAACAAGGGAAGAGACTTAATATATATAATCTAGAAAATCAAATGAGCTAATAATCCATCCCAAATCCACATTCAGGTATGTTGTTATACCCTCTACACTGATAATGTGAAATTTCAACATAAAACGACAGCTGCCTTTAAGGAAATGCATAATCAACTAGAGCAATAGAACACTACCATTAATGAGCTAAAGACCTAAAATTTAGGTAAGATGCCTTCTTAAATGATAGCAAATCCAATAGAAAATATAAATACAATCGGTTTTCGGAACGGTAAGGAAATTGAATTTTCAACACAGGACATACTAAAGCCAAAAATCCTAGGAGAAAAGAGTACTAAATCTCTTAATATGGATAATGTACCTTAGAGTAAGGGCATTGTTATACATACATTCTATTTTATTAATGTGATTTAACTATTAATACATGATGATTATGTGCTTGAAGGATAGGGTGAATTGTAAGCTATCATTGTACTAATTGAAAAAAGAGTTAAGGAACCAACCTTAAATACTTAATTAAAGGGAAATTTTGCAATAATGGAGGAAGACACAAAAGTATAACAACCAAGTAAGGATCCTTCTAGTTTATTACTAATTTCTAACAATATACCTGTGATGTGTGCATAATTAAGTATGACTTTAATACCTTTAAACTTAAATTTATTTTATTTAAGTAAAATATGACTAGGAATTATCTTAGTTTTGTATTTTGTGTCGTAGGAGCAAAGGAAGAAGAAAAAAGGAGAAAAAGAAAAGAAATTTATGGAAAAATATTGAATTGTAGTGATTCAAGACTTTTCAGCACTAATTAGACCATATATCCAATGTATGAACTCCAATTAAAGTGATTAAAGTTTATGTTGAACTCTAATACAATAATATACAACTCTTATTTTGAGCACTTTGGCCAATTCGGGAGAAAGCAAAGTGTTATGGTGCTTAAAAGTCAAAACCACGGTGCAGCAAGGTGAATTATAACCTTTTGTCACCAATCTGGATATCTCACTCTTACATTAGCTTCGATTAAGGTGATTCCAATAGTTATAGAAAACTAAGAGATAGGGCTACAACTTTTTTGTTGACCACTTTTTATGGAAAACTCAAAGTGTCATGGCACTCGTAAATTAGCACTGTGGCATTATGAACCTTGCTGATGGAGCTATCCATACATCGGCAGTGCTCGCCATTACATCACGGATTTTAACATAATTTTTACGGTTTTTGACTCCAATTAAAGCCCAAAAGCATGGGAACTGACCCAAAAATAATTCTACTTCATTTAGGGCTCTCTAATATATAAATAAGAGGAAAAGCAAGTAGCAAAAGATCATCCAAGGATCCAAGGATCAAATCATCAAGTTATGAAGCATCTTCTTCTCTTATTCTCTTAGATTCTCTTATGGCATTTCATGGCTAATTTTCTTCTTTTTTTGGTTAAGAAAGATTGAAACCTCAAAGATCTTTTATTCATTGTGAGATGTGGATTTGAGTTTATTAATTCATTTTTAAGTGAGTATTGATTATTCATCCATTTTTATTCTAGTGATTGTTCCAATTAATATCTAAGGTGCACACTAGTGATTTCATTATTTCAATCTAATGCTGAATATATATTGAACAAAGTTTTCATCATTATGATTCAAGTGACAAATATGATTAATAATTGTATGATTATGAATTACTAAACTTATGGTGAATGATTGACTAAATTAAATATAGAGGATGTGTCTATGTTGTTTTAGCTCTATAAGTTTCTCTAATTTTTCATGCGGTTAATAAGTTATACTTTATCGATGTTCTAAAAGATTACTTATTAATTAGGGTTAATTGAGGCGATCTTCATCAACTACTAAACTTAAGGAGGAACAAGGATATAATCCCAATGATAGATACTCAATTTAAGATTGATTATGTTGTCAATGATCAATGTGATTCTTTGATAGTGGATGTCAACCGAACCCAACTATTTCATCATTAATCACACTCTCTTATTTTTTTATTTAAGATCATTCTCTTTTACTTTATTAATTTACTTTTAGCATTCAAACCTCAATTTCTTATTCACAAAAAGTAATACCAGTCTCTGTGGGATTAACCTTTACTCCCACTACTATAGGTTAGGTTTAAGTTAAGGTATTAATTATATTTGGTGTACCTATGATAGTATCCACCAAATTTTGGTTTTGTTTTGGGGGACTGATTCCTTTATCTTTTTTGATTTTTATTTATGCCTATTACTCGATCTGCAAAATCTAAAGATTTACCATACAATTCAAATATTGGAAAATTTGTATACAAGAATAGAAGAGAACTTCACGAGGTCATTGACCAGGAGAAGGAGGAAGTAATCATGGTCAAGCATCCCACTTTGAAATAGCTGGTAGCTTCATATTTGTAGTAACAAACTTTATGCATTACTTTTCCTAATCTTGATGAAAATGTGAATTTTGAATTAAAATATGGATTGATTCATCTCTTATGTAATTTTCATGGTCTTACAGGTAAAGACCCACACAAACACTTGAAGGAATTCTGTATAGTATGTACCAGCATGAAGCCCCCTAGAGTAACTAAAAAATAAGTTAAACTTAGGGATTTTCCTTTCTCTTTAAGAGATTCAGCCAAAGATTGGCTATATTATTTACCATTTAGCATTATCACTACTTGGAATGAGATGAATAAGTAATTTTTAGAGAGATGTTTTCTTGCATCTAGAGCCACAAATATAGGAAAAGAAATATGTGGTGTTAGGAAATTACATAGAGATATTCTTTATGAGTATTAGGAGTGGTTTAAAAAACTTTGTGCAAGCTGCCTACGTCATCAAATTAGTGAGCAGCTTTTAATCCAATATTTTTATGAAAGTCTTTTGCAAGGTGACAGGAGTATGATAGATGTAGCTAGTGGAGCAGCACTAATAGACAAGACACCTGAAGCAGCTAGAATACTGATATCAAATATGGCTACTAATCCCTAATAATTTGGCATTAAGCATGACCCCCCAGTTGAAATCCTAAACTTATTTCTCTTGTTCGCTAATTTGTTATAGGTATACCTCAACCAGTTAAAATCTATGTAATTTGTTTAATAGCAAGGTATCTAATTGACATGTGCCCAACACTTTAGGAAGGACTCACAAAACAAGCCAATACGGTAGGTGGCCTTCTCAGACAACCAAAGAGGTATGGTCTCTACTCTAATACATATAATCATGGATGGAATGATTATCCCAACATAAGGCATGGGAATGCACAAAATAGGACTGCAAGATAAAATTTTACAATTTTTAACATAACCAATAGGCTTATTATTCTAGACAGACTACATCTCAAGATTCTTAGGTAGGTATTTCGATATAAGAAATAATTAAATCTCTTGTTGAATGTATTGCTCAAATGAAATAGGAACCAAAGCAATTTCAATAAGAAACAAGATCCAGCTTCCAAACCTTAGCAACTCCAATAAGCCAACTAGCAACTATAGCTAGTCGATTAAAGACTCAGAATTTAAGTCAGTTGCCCTCTCAAACTATGGTGAACCTAAAGAAAAATGTAAGTGCCATGATGCTACAAAGTGATAAAGAGGTTGAGATTCCAATACAAGAGGTACATGTACCAACAAAGCAAGAGAAAGAAAAAAATAATGTAACCACGAAAGGTAAGCATCCAAAAGGTAAGTTTTCACCTCTATTTAAATATGAACATGTGCTTCCCTTTCCTAAAATGCTTGAAGAAAATAGGATGAATAAGAAAACTGTTGACTTATATGAGACATTTAGAAAGTATGAGGTGAATCTTCCTCTTTTAGATGCAATCAACCAGGTACAACATTATGCCAAATTCTTAAGGGAATTATGCACCCAAAAGAGGAAGCAGAAGTTGAAAGGAGGTGAAAAGATAAAAGTAAGGGAGTATGTTTATGCAATTATTCAAAGAAAATTCTCAACAAAGTGAAAAGACCTGGGTATGTTTTCTATCCCCTGCACTATAGGTAACAATAAATATGGGAAGGTTATGCTAGATCTAGGAGCATCTATTAATGTCATGACATACTCTGTTTACGTATCTTTAGCAATAGGACCTTTGAAAGAAACTAGTGTTATAATTCAATTACCTAACAAATCTAATATCCTTCGTGAGGGTAGGGTTGAGGATGTTTTAGTACAAGTATATGATCTAATTTTTTCTAATGATTTTTATGTGCTTAACGTGGAGAATTGTGATCAAACAACTTTAATTCTACTAAGGAGACCATTCTTAAAAATATCCAAAGCCATAATAGATTTTTATAGTGGCACACTAACAATGGAATTTGAAAGAAAAATTATTAAATTTAGTGATTTTGATTCCATGAAAGAATTTACTACATAGGCTATTAATGATAGATTTTGTAGCGCAAGATGTCGAGCCTTCAAAGAAAAAAATTGAGAAACCAGCCTTGAGTGTTAACTTGTAGGAGAATGATGGAGAATTAAAAGTAACTCCAAAAGTACAACAAACAAGTAAGGATCCCCATACTTTATTACCAAATTCTAATGGAACACGTGGATATTTTGTTTTGCAAAGACCTAGATTAAATTTGTCATCTCTTCCCGATCACCTAAAATATTTCAAAATTAGAGAGGTACCACATATCATAGTTGGAAAAAATTTAGGTGCTTAAAAAGATGAGGCATTAATGAATATTTTTCATAAAAAATGAAGTGTCATTGCAAAAACTATTGCAAACCTTAAAGGCATAGATTCAGTTGTAGAATTGCATCAAGCTTTATCAGTCAAAGGGACTAAACCTCGCAAAGGTAAGAAATATCTCCCTTGGTTTGGACCCCTGGTTATTACTAATGTCTTTGCTTATAGTGTAGTAGAACTTCATGGCTTGAATCATTCCCATAAATTCCCAATCTTCAATCATTCCTAGAAATCCAAATCAAGGTGGATATCAAGGATCGTCCCTAAATGAAAAAGAGAACTTTGAGTCGAGTCAATGACTTTAAACAAAGGCTCTTATTGGGAGGAAAGCCAACATAGTATCTTCTTGTAAACAAAAGAGGTGAAAATCAAAAAAATTCAAGGTTGAGTAATATAACATTCTCATTCTACCCCAAATAAATTCAAGGAAATTCACTTAACTCATATCTTCTCATATATCCCTCTTTATTCTTATCTTTCTCTTACAGTAAGGACAATGTAAAGTTTGAGGCTGGGGGTGGAAGTAAATTTACCTAAATAATTGTGACCTTATTTTGAGCATCAATTTTTTAATTTTCACTATCAATGTACTTTTATTGAGTTTAACAAGTTGAGTGATTGTGTGAATGTTTCAATTTATGTTGTGTGTTGTTAGGCACAGCTAATAGCCAATGATATAAATATTTAAAAAATTTCAACTCTTGAAAAATATAGAAAATTCATGGTTGTGTGTAAATTTTAACCTTTTTTGTAATTTATTTTTTACTTTAGAATCCTGAAACATTTTTGCACAATAAATTTGGGCATTTAATTTGTCTTCTACTTAGAGAAGATTTATATAACTCAAAAATATTTTATGATCTCAATAGGATTTTGAAACTTATTTGAATGTTATTTAAGGCAAAATTCTAGGCTAATACTATTAATTAGGAAATGATTTAGGCATGTTTGATAGATTGGGCCTTTCAAGCCTAACCTAAGAAATTAGATATCCTTATCTCCTCTATTGAGTTTAATTTAATTTTTATTCTATAGCCACAAATGATCCAAAAACTAAATTTTGTAAAAAAAAATATCCTTATTTTTTACCCTATTCACTCACTCCATGATTATTTTTCTGAATATTTGTTTTGTAGAACTTTATTGACAAAAGGGTGGAAAGGTGGACCAAAGGAAAGAAAAGAAAAATCCAAAGGAAAGAAAGGGAAAATTCAAAAAGGATAAAAGTATATGCAATGGGTGAAGGAGAAAAAAAATAAAGAACCAAGGAAAAGAACAAACTGAATTTAATCAAAGCAAGAAAATCAATGTAGTGGAAAATCCCCCAAACTTAAGAAGGCTCAAGAGATCATAATTAATCATGTAGTGTGTAACATACCTAATTTCATTTCTTTTATTGATAATTAAGGAAATAAAATTTATTAGACAATATTTTAGATATCTAAGGAAATATAATCCTTAGAAATTCTTCAACTTATGTATATGCATAGAAAATGTTTCTAACATTAAGAGAACAAATAAAGAGGGAAAACCTAATAGGAAAAAAAATTAGAAAGAATGTAACATCCCTAATTTCGTTTCTTTTATTGATAAAGGTACATAAAAAATTTAATTAAGGAAATAAAATTTATTAGACAATATTTTAGATATATAAGGAAATATAGTCCTCAGAAATTCTTCACCTTATGTATATGCATAGAAAATATTTCTAACATTAAGAGAACAAAGAAAGAAGGAAAACCTAATAGGAAAGAAATTAGAAATAACATACTAAAGAGATGCAAAATTCTTGGATAAGGAAGATAAATTTTTAGAAACAAGTAAAAGTCTTAAAATTTTAAGAATATTGAATTAGGGTAATTTTTCCTAATTCAAGAACTAGAGTTACTAAGTTTAAAATCTTTACCCATACATTGGGCTTTTACCTATGGACACTTCATATAGAGTTTTTCCACTTCACATAAGTTTCTAGCAAGCCATTGGATAACCTAAGCAAGAAATAAAATATAGACTTGGACTAGGATATAGTAATTGGACCAATAGCCCAAAAATTATGAAAATATGACCAAGCCCTCCAAGAAAAGTAGAATTTTATCCAAAGCAAAGAAAATGGGTAGGAATAAGCCCATAATGGGTAGAAATAAGCCCAAATCCAAGAGGAAAAATGAAATAAAATAAATTAGATGATGATATAATAATAATAATAAAGATTAGGTTACATAGCATTAAGACAAAAATTTAGCAAGTGTTGTGATTCTACATTCATCATTTAGGCAAGTGGCATGATAATACAAGGTTTTAGGACAAAAACATCTATATCCTACACTCATAATTTTAGCAAGTGGTATGATAATACATGGCATTAGGACAAAACTTTCATATCCCACACAAATAATATCAACCAAATAATGGAGATTCAAGGGCTAGAAATTTGCCACCTAAAAAGGTAAACCTATCATACTTGTTTAAGACAAAAGAAAATGGAAATGAATCCCTAAATCAAAGGGACCTTGTCCCTTATCTTAAGAACATATCATCATAATTTTCAAAATAAAAATCTCCTTTTCCTATGCATATCTTGACTAAGGAAGAGGAAGACAAGAACATAAGTTGTTTGTTTTCCAAAAATTCAACAAAGTGTATCTTAATTGTGATAAGGTAGATCCATGATCATGAAAGGTGAATTATTTGGTAGTCTATATAAGAAAACCCAGCCTTACAACATTATAATTTCATCCAAGTGAGGGAGGGGAAAAATAGAAGCAAGGTAGAGTGAGGAAAGGAGAGGAAGAAAGGAAGAAAGAGGAAGGAGAATTCTAGGGGACTAAGTGCTCTAGGTAAGTTTAACAATATTTCTTTTTGAAGAAAACTTTTGAAACTTATAATATTTATATGAGATTTTGATCTTAGAACTTTTATGATTGGTCATGATGTTGCTATAAAATGTTACATATTGATCTTGCATGTGATGTATGTTTGAATACTTAGGTTGGTGTAGATAGTTCTGCATGGTTATGGCTATGGGTGGCAGAATTTTTAGCTTCGGTTTTTAAATTTCTGGGAAGAACCTATAAGGAATTAAAATCAATGGTTAACATATGAATTATAGATATATGTCTCACGGATTTTTAGCCACTGGAAACATTCCATTTGGAGTCCATATGAGGTAGATATGGTCCGATTAGTAGGCAAAGATCAGAAAATGGTTCATAAGAGAACAATATGTTAGGATAGCTTCGGTATTTTAATTTCTGGGAATTATCTGTAGGGAATTAAAATAAATGGTTAACATAAGAATTAAATATATATGTGTCACAGATTTTTAGCCACTGGAATCATTCAATTTGGAGTCCATATGAGGTAGATATGTTCCGATTAGTAGTCAAAGGTCAGAAAATGGTTCATCAGGGAAGAATATGTTAGGATAGCTTCTGTATTTTAATTTCTGGGAATTATCTGTATGGAATTAAAATAAATGGTTAACACAAGAATTATATCTATGTGTGTCATGGATTTTAAGCCACTGGAATCATTCAATTTGGAGTCCATATGAGGAATATATGAGCTGATTAGTAGTCAAAGGTTAAAAAATGGTTCATCAAGGAAGATTATGTTAGGACAACTTTTGTATTTTAATTTCTGGGAATTATATGTATGGAATTAAAATAAATGGTTAACATAAGAATTATAGATATGTGTGTCACGGATTTTTATCCACTGGAATCACTCAAGTTGGAGTCCATATGAGGTAGATATGGTCCGATTAGTAGGTAGAGGTCAGAACCTATCGAAGAAGAAATAACCTATACATTTAGGGAGTAATATCACCTTGATTTCTTAATATTTCGCTACAATGTTCAACATAATAGTTTTAGATAATTGTGTTATCTTGAAATGGACACCAAGATCACCTACATCAGAGTTAAATTGTGGGAGTTATGCTCTGATTAGTAAGATAAGGTTAGATAGGATGAAAGCCTGCATCAAGAAAATAAAGAAATAAAGTTAGTATTTAAAAAAGAAAATGAATCTTAATAAATGACTAGTATAGCCATAGCCATTGCCATTGTATGAATTTCTTACCATCTTAAGTGTGAAATTTTGACATGGAAATATTTTATAAAGTGATATTTGAAATGGTTATGTTCATGGCATGATTACCAATGATTTATGGTAATAGTTATATTTTGATGAACATACTTGTTATTGAAAGCATATTTTTGGCTATCATTGTGAAAAGAAAAGAAATGAGCACGATCACTTGGCAATCTGTGCGGTGCACCAGTAGAGGACGCCCTACCAACGGTTATGGTTAAGATAATGAGAAAAGAAAGAGAAAGTGTGCCATGTCAGACGGAGCGAGAAAAGCCCGTACCAGAGAGTAGAGGATACTCACCCTGACCGGGGTAGCTTGAAATGAGAATAAGTTGATGGCCATCATATGATATTTTGAAAATAGTTAATCCTGTCATACATATCATTACAGTATGATTCTTATGTGCATAGATATAATGCATTATGTGACCAAAGATATTTTCTGTAGTTTATACAGCTGAACATGATGTGATGAGCTATATTGATGATAATGAATTGTCGAATTTACTGGGATTTAATTCTCACTATATTTCCATATCATGTTCAGAAAATTAGTTATGCAGATTTTTCTATAGCTCTGGCTTTTAGTGCACATTGGATCGAGTACTTTATGTTGGGCAGATCCCAAAAGAAAATAAAATGTTTATGGTCAAGTTGGCTTAGATCCCGGTGAAGGTGCAACCACCCGCACCTGTATCTCCGAAATTGGTCAACCAGAATAAATAAGATGTAGATTTTATGTGTTTGATATGTTGTACGTATGTTTTGATTAATGACATGTATGTGAACTCTGTATTGTATAAATTAAATAAATGTTATATTGAGTTAAGTTGTAACGAGGTAATAACTTCATGGTATTTTTTTAAAAAAAAAATTTGATACTTAAATGGAGTTGTTACAAAGAACATACTAAAGAGATGCAAAATTCTTGGATAAGGAAGATAAATTTTTAGAAACAAGTAAATGTCTTAAAATTTCAACAACATTGGATTAGGGTAATTTTTCCTAATTCAAGAACTAGAGTTACTAAGTTTAAAATCTTTACCCATACATTGGCCTTTTACCTATGGACACTTCATATAGAGTTTTTCCACTTCACAGAAGTTTCTAGTAAGCCCATTCGATAACCTAAGCAAGAAATAAAACATAGACTTGGACTAGGATATAGTAATTGGACCAATAGCCCAAAAATTATGAAAATGTGACCAAGCCCTCCAAGAAAGGTAGAATTTTATCCAAAGCAAAGAAAATGGGTAGGAATAAGCCCAAATCCAAGAGGAAAAATAAAATAAAATAAATTAGGTGATGATATAATAATGTAATAATAAAGATTAGGTTACATGGCATTAAGACAAAAATTTAGCAAGTGGTGTGATTCTACATTCATCATTTTGGCAAGGGGCATCATAATACAATGCTTTAGGACAAAAACATGTATATCCTAAACTCATAATTTTAGCAAGTGGTATGATAATACATGGCATTAGGACAAAACATTCCTATCCCACACAAATAATATCAACCAAATAATGGAGATTCAAGGGCTAGAAATTTTCCACCTAAAAAGGAAAACCTATCATACTTGTTTAAGACAAAAGAAAATGGAAATGAATCCCTAAATCAAAGGGACCTTGTCCCTTATCTTAACAACATATCATCATAATTTTCAAAATACAAATCTCCTTTTCCTAAGGAAGAGGAAGACAAGAACATAAGTTGTTTGTTTTCCAAAAATTCAACAAAGTGTATCTTAATTGTGATAAGGTAGACCCATGATCATGAAAGGTGAATTATTTGGTAGTCTATATAAGAAAACCCAGCCTTACAACATTATAATTTCATCCAAGTGAGGGAGGGGAAAAATAGAAGCAAGGTAGAGTGAGGAAAAGAGAGAAAGAGAGGAGAAGAAAGGAAGGAAGAAGAAGGAAAAGTTTAGAAGGCTAAGTACTCAAGGTAAGTTACCTTAATTTCCACTTGAATCCATTTTTCTTCTTCATCCTTGAGGTTCAAAAATTCACCCTCCTTCTCTTACCTAAGCTGCTAGAAAAGCTAAGGGAAGGGAGGAATCTTGCTACTTCTTTCAAGAGGAAACAAGAAAACCAATTCACTAAGTAAGTTAGGGAGATTCTTAGGTAAGTTTAACAATATTTCTTTTTGAAGAAAACTTTTGAAACTTATAATATTTATATGAGATTTTGATCTTATAACTTTGATGATTGGTCATGGATGTTGCTATATCATGTTACATATTGATCTTGCATGTGATGTATGTTCGAATACTTAGGTTGGCGTCGATAGTTCTGCATGGGTATGGCTATGGTTGGCAGAATTTTAAGCTTCGGTGTTTTAATTTCTGGGAACAATCTATAACGAATTAAAATAAATAGTTAACATAAGAATTAAATATATATGTGTCACGGATTTTTATCCACTGGAATCATTCAATTTGGAGTCCATATGAGGTAGATATGGTCTGATTAGTAGTCAAAGGTCAGAAAATAGTTCATCAGGCAAGAATATGTTAGGATAGTTTCTGTATTTTAATTTCTGGGAATTATCTATATGGAATTAAAATAAATGGTTAACATAAGAATTATAGCTATGTGTGTCACGGATTTTTAGCCACTGGAATCATTCAACTTAGAGTTGATATGAGGTAGATATGTTCCGATTAGTAAACAAAGGTCAGAAAATAGTTAATCAGGGAAGAATATGTTAGGATAGCTTCGGTGTTTTAATTTATGGGAAACTTCTATAAGGAAATAAAATAAATGGTTAACATATGAATTATATATTTATGTGTCACAGATTTTTAGCCACTGGAATCACTTAATTTGGAATTCTTATGTGGGAGATATAGTCAGATTAGTAAGTAAATGTTAGAACCTACACGAGAAGAAATAATATTGAATTTAAGGGAGTAATAACACCAAGTTTTATTACTATTGTGCTGATATGATTAACATAATAGTTTTAGATAATTGTCTTAGCTTTCCATAGACACCAAGATCACCGCAATCGAAGTTAAAATGAGGGAGTTATTCCCTGATTAGTGAGCAAAGGTCACAGAGCACGGCCAGGCCGTGTTCTTGTTGCTTCAAGCATGGGCTTGCCGTGTTCGGGGCTATTTTTGAGTATATTTGAAGTATTTTTAAAGCATGGCCATGTCTTGGAACATGGCCAGACCGTGTTGCAAGCTAGTGAAGCCTATTTTCAACATTTTTCTACCCTAGATGAACCTCTTTGACTATAGAGTAATAGTAGAAATCAAATTAGAGAAAACTAATCTATAAATTTGTAAGAACATGTGTTAGAAATGATATAAATAAGAAGAAATTGACTAAACGCCAAGCATAAAGAAAATGAAGAGATGAAATTAATATTTAAAAAAGAAGACGAATCTTATAAATGAAAATAATAAATGACTAGTATATGCCATAGCCATTGCCATTGTATGAACTTCTTACCATTTTAAGTGTAAAATTCTGACATGGAAATATTTTATAAAGTGATATTTGAAATGGTTATGTTCATGGCATGATTACCAATGATTTATGGTAATAGTTATATTTTGATGAACATACTTGTTATTGAAAGCATATTTTTGGCTATCATTGTGAAAAGAAAAGAAATGAGCACAGTCACATGGCAATCCGTGTGGTGCACCAGTAAGGGATGCCCTACCAATGGTTATGATCATGTTAATGAGAAAAGAAAGAGAAAATAGGCCATGTCGGACGGAGCAAGAAAAGCCCGTACCGAAGAGTAGAGGATACTCACCCTGACTGGGGTAGCTTGAAATGAGAATAAGTTGATGGCCATCATATGATATTCTGAAAATAGTTAATCGCGTCATACATATCATTACTGTATGATTCTTATGTGCATAGATGTAATGCATTCATGTGACCAAAGATATTTTCTGTAGTTTATACAGTTGAACATGACGTGATGAGCTATATTGATGATGATTTATTGTTGAACTTACTGGGATTTAATTCTCACTATATTTCCATATCATGTTCATAAAATTAGTTATGCAGATTTTCTATAGCTTTGACTTTTAGTGCACGTTGGATCAAGTTATTCTATGATGGACGAATCCTAAATAAAATGTTTGTGGGCGAGTTGGCACAGATCTCGGTGAAGGTGCAACCATCCGCACCCGAATCTCCGGAATTGGTCAACCAGAATAAATAAGATGTAGATATTTATGTGTTTGAAATGTTGTACGTACGTTTTGATTAATGATGTGTATGTGAACTTTATATTGTATAATAATAAATAAAAGAAAAATAAAAGTTGTTACAGAGTGCTAGGTGATTGAGCCTAAAATTATATAATCTATCCTACCATTTACCCTAGACACACTATAAACTGAATAAAGTCTTATTAATCCTAGAGGTAGTTTTAGCCTACATTAGTGAAGAGTAGCATGAAAAATAAGCCTAAGGATATCTTAAATTAATTAGATATCTGCACCCAAAATTTTGAGATACATAAACTCATCCTGATAAAGGAAATTTATTAACTCAAAAACACACACACACACACTTAGGTTCAAGAGAACAAAATTATGGAGTGCATTTGAGTTAATTTTGTGCATGGTTATGACCTTTCAAATTTTTTTTGGAGAATATTTTCATGTTATAAGGCAAAATCTTGGTAAGCATAGCACTCACTACATATATTGATTTTTACTTTCGTCTTTAAGGATTATTTTGTTTGAGGACAAGCAAAAGATTGAGTGTGAGGATATTTGATGTGAGCGAAATTAACCATGATTTTAATTCCTTTAAACTTAATTTTTATTTGATTTAAGTAAAATATGATTAGAAATTAGCTTAGTTTTTTATTTTGTGTTGTAAGAGCAAAGGAAGAAGAAAAAAGGAGAAAAAGAAAGGAAATTCATGGAAAAGTGCTGAATTGCATTGATTCCAGACCTTTCATCAACAATTAGACCATATCTTCCACATATGAACTCTAATCAAAGTGATTCAAGTTCTTGTAGAAAAATAATACAATAATATACAACTTTTATGTTGAGCACTTTTGCCAATTCAGGATAAATCAGAGTGTCACGATGCTCAAAATTCAGAATAGTAGTGCAACAAGGTGAATCATGACCTTTTGTTACTAATTAGGGCATATATCTCTCATATCTCTTATTAAGGTGATTCTAGTGGCTATGAAAAAAAATAACAGACAGGGCTACAAATTTGAATACTTTCACAAATTCTGGAAAATTAAAAGCGCTGCGGTGGCTGCAAATCAACAATGCGGCATTACGTAACTTACTGATGGAGTTTTCTACACTGCCATAGCGCTCGCCGTCGTAGCATGGATTTTAATGCAATTTTTAGGGTTTATTGACTCCAATTGAAGCTCAAAAGCCCAAGAACTAACCTATAAACAATCTTACTTTATTTAGGGCTCTCCAATCTATAACTAAGAGGGAAAGCAAGCAACAAAAGATCATCCAACGGTCAAATCATCAAGTTCTAAAGCATCTTATTCTCTTATTCTCTTAGATTCTCTAATAGGCCTATGTGACTACTTTTCTTTTTGTTGGTTGATGAAGATTGAAACCTCAGGGATTTTTTTTGCATTGTGAGACGTGGATTTAAGTTTATTAGTTTATTTTTAATTGAGTATTGATTATTCGTCCATTCATATTCCCATTATTGTTCCAATTAATATTTAGAGTGAACATTGGTGATTTCATTGTTTTAATCTAATACTGAATGATATATTGAACAAAGTTTCCATCATTATGATTCAAGAGGCAAATTGTCATGCCCCAATTTAATGGAATGCGAATAACACAACTAACAGATAACTTTACCCTTATTTATTTGCATACAGCTTCACAATATCACATATTAGGAAAAATAACGTATGTTTACAAGTTTCCAGTATAGCCAATTATACATGCCAAGTCTACACTTATCAATGTTATAGCAAAACTAGGGATTCTGCCTATGGCGTTCATAGCATACTCTAGATTATAATGGTATACTATTTTCAACATTGTGAGCCTTCGAAGCAATGTAGGCTTACCTAGAGAATATGACACCAAGCTGATCACATAGCTGCAAGGCCAACCTCTGTATCTTTATCTGAAAAAAAAATGATAAACATCATGTAGTGAATTTGACAACTAAGTGAGCAAATAATACCTCCTATGACCTCTCAGATCAACAAATAGATGTACTTATATATTAAAATTTATCACATCAAAAATTACAATTCAGAAGTACATCCATATAGGACCCGCATTTACAAATATTCTCAATTTAAATCACATTCAAATATATGTATCCATATATAATACAATATGATCGTTAATCAAACATTGATATGCATCAAAAAAATTTCTTATAAAAGTATTAGGAGGATCCCATATCAAAACCACCATATCAGAGTTCAACCCTTTCTATACTTTGGTGGTGTAGGATTTGCTTATGTAACATCCATTAATTCTAATGGAGTGGCAATTTCGTAATAATTAGAGAAATTAGGGGCAAATTCATAGGCGTAAGTGGCTGTGTCACAACTTCGAAAGGATGTGGACATGTGTCATGTGAGCATCTAGAAGGTTCTAGAACCTTCTAGAACATTCTAGATAATTCCGGTACATTCTAGAAGTTTCTAGATATTCTAATAGTATGGCAATCTCGTAATTAGTAAAGAAATAAGGGGTAAAGTGATATTCTCATAGTATGGCATTTATGTAATTTCATTAAAATAGCATTTAATTTATGTAATTTTATGGAGGATGGCATTTGTGTAAATAATGGTTGATGGCATGGGCATTTTGGAGATAAAGAGGTGATAAGGTAAGGGTAGGAAGGGAAGAAAATAAAATGAAATAAAATATTGGAAGATAAGAAGGAGAAGGGGGATAAGACTCAATAAGTGATCAAATGGGGAGAGGGTTCAGAAAACAAAAGAAAAAAACGTAGGCAAGAAGGAGAAGAGGAAGATGGAGGAAGGAGAGAGAGAAAGAAGAGAGAAATGGATCAAAAAGAAGGAATCCAAGGAGTTAAGGTAGGTTTAACATTAACTTACTATGAAGATTGTAATTTTGATGACATATATGTGTGTGAATACTTGTAAGCTTTTGTTGATGGAGGTATCTTATGCATGTATTGGATTGATCATATGAATATGCATGTAGAGCAAAGGTTTGGAAGCATATGTTTTGCTTGTTTTGTGCTGAAAATTGACTTTGGATGGATGAAATTCGATGGTCTGTATGAATGAATCTGTACTTCCAGATTTAGGTCGAATTAGAAGATGTATCCAACAAAAAGGTTGTAGATCTCTGTCCTATGGTTAAAACCCCTTTGGAATCATGTTAATCCGACCTAATATGAGAGAGTTATGCCATAACGAGTGAAGGAAGGTCAGATTTAACGAATAGAATGGTGATTCTATTTTCGGTCACGTTGTTGACCGGTTTATGTTTCTAATCTATTAACTTAGTAAACCTCAAAGTTGTAGATAATTTTATTAGCTTTCTAACGACGCTAAAATCACTTTAATCAGAGTTATATTGAGAGAGTTATGGTATTTTTAGTAAAGGAAGGTCTGACAGGACGGAAATCGGGGCTGCAGAGAAAACCTGAAGCACAGCCGTGTTTGGGGACACGGCCAGGCCGTGCTTCTAGCTATTTTGTGAGTTTTCAGCATGGTTTACACTGTTTGAAGCATGGCCGTGCTTGGGGACACGGCCAGGCCGTGCTTGAGGCTGTTTTTGCTCTGTTTTGCATTTTTAATGCTCTAAATGAACCCCAATGAATGGATGATGTTAAGGGAAACTAAAATACAAATAAATAACTTTTCAATGATGCATTGTAGTGTGGATTTCATCCTTTTATTATGAGAAATTAAATCACATTACATATAGATAAGATGTATGTGAGATGGATGCATGATGCATTGATGAGAATCATATAGATGTGATGTAAGTGAGATGGATGCATGATGTGGTGATAATATTATGCATAATAATAGTGATGTGTTATTTAATGCATAATCCTATTGCGATGATGGTCATGATGATTAAAGAGTATGACGTATACATTATTATATGACGATAAAGGGGTTATTACATAGTGATTGTATGAAGAGACGAAGTTGATTGTGGATGGCAAGCATGATGTTAAAGGTGAGTTGTTGATGTATACATGGTCATATCATGTTGATGTACATGGTTGAGATGTGGCTATAGACGATGTGGAGATGTGGCTACAGACGATTAGTCACCGAGTGTTGTAATGTGGCTACAGACGATCAGTCACCCTGCATGAAAGTACTACAAAGATAAATACAAAAGCATATTATTGAAGTATAACCTGGTTATTATTCATGCTTGATATTGATGCATAACCTTTCTGTTGAATAAGAAAGCATGCTGTACATTCTTGTTATTTTATCATATACAAAGAGAAAATGTTTTATGTAGTTTATACAGCTGGACATAACACTGTGTTTTCCTTATTTACCGTATAATGCTTTTAATGTTAAATCTATTGGGAACCTTCGTTCTCATTATTGTTGATGTTATGTTCAGATAAGAGAAAACGATACGCTAGCTACTTCCGTGCACTTGATCATGGAAGATCCGGTGGATGGCGACGCTTTGTACAGATCCCAATGCTAGCACTACCTCCTCCACCCTTTACACCCAGGGGAGATGTGCGGTATAGGGTTCATTGTTTAATTGATGTAGTTATGTGACTCAATGTCACTGGTGTATAAATAATAATCTCTGATGTAGTTCGAATATTATGATAATGAAATATTAGCGGTTTATATAAATGTGTATGGTTCGTTGCTTGGAATCCGTTATCAGTCACTATGTATATAAAACAGAAAAAAAAAACCGATCGTTACAGCTTATACTTAGCATCCCAACTAAGGTTTGCCTTACCACTATTCAAGAGGACATGCAAAGGGACTCTAATATGGGAAATTTCTCAATAACAAAGTAAGGGAAAGCAAATCACATCTTATATATCCAGCATCTCGCCCAGATAAGAGCCATCTCGTTCTCTATCACATATCAAATCCCGTGTGTTGGCCCTCACACGAGGCTAGCACCACCCCTACTAGTTGAGGTATCAAGGTGCACTAGGGCTAACATCACTTACTATTAGCAAACAGTATTTCTAATAGGATTTCTCCACAAAAATTATCATATACACATATCTCATATCTTTCAAACAGAGCTTTCAGTCTCAATACAGCTTATCTGTCATAAATTTCCCAACCAGGGTCTATGACATATACATACCTTTTTTCCAAGCAATCATATATCTTTATAAATCAATGCCACGTGCATAAATATTCACTTTACCATATGATGAGAAATACATTTAGTATCAGATATATGATGAGTTCAAAAATCTATTTTCAAAACCATACTCGTCTTGAACTATATTCCAGATTGTAAACAATTCAGATAATTTAATCCATTTCAAAAACATATAAAAGTATAAATAACTTATAAACATAGTCAATTACATAATTGAAGTTCAAGAAAAGTATAAGGCAAGTCAGAAAAAGAATTATCTACTCACAAAGTTAGGGTTCTAAGTTGGACAATCCCAAAATCTATGTTTTTGGTCCAAATCTAGCCAAATAGACCCCAAAAATGAGTTTGGAGGGTCCAAAAACTTTGAAAATGACTCCAAATTCACAAAATTTGGTCTTTGAGAGCTTGGTCAACACAGGTCAACGCAATAGGGTGCTAGGACACATGCTGCACGAGCCACCACAGGGGCTGCGTGTGGGCGTCACTCGCTGAGGAAAAAGCAGCTCGTGGGGGCACGTGTAAGGGAGGATGAATCTAAAATTTGAGATCCTAAGCTTTTGATACCTTCTGGATCCATCTATGGTGTTATTTTTTGCGTTTGGGAACCACATATAGGAGTTTCGAAAATTACCTTTTTAGGTTATTTTTTCCTCCATTTTCTAGCCAATCTCTGGCCAATTTTCCAAAAACCAATCGGACAGGTTTGTAGAACTCTTCATTCTGAGTCCGTTGACGATGGTGGTATCAAAATCTGTGGTCCGAAAGCGGTAGAATTCTAGAGAGAAGTTTTAGGGTTTTAATAGAGAAAAATTTGGAGAAAAGGAGAAATTTAAAATTGTCAACTCCTTGTGTGGCTGAGGCTCTTAAAATATCTCAGGGGACCTTTATGCAAAAATTCAATTTTAGAAGGAGGTCCTTACAAATTTTTCTTATTTACATTTTCACCTCTAAACTTTTAACATATTGCATTTTGGCCCCAAAACATAAATTCTCATATTTTCTTTATAATTATTTAACCCATGAAATAAATAAAAATATTTTCAACGGTTCTTATCTTTATTTTTAAAATCCTCTCTTTTAATCAAAATTTTCTTTAATTTAGGATTTCCTTTAAATTTTAAGACTATTACACAAATAGGATTAATAATTGTATGATTATGAATTATTAAAACCTATGGTGAATGATTGACTAAATTAAATATAGCCGATGTGCCTATGTTGTTTTAGATATATTAGTTTCTCTAATTTTTTATGCAGTTAATAAGTTATACTTTACCAATATGTTAAAGATTACTTGTTAATTACGGTTAATTGACATGATCGTCATCAATTACTAAACTTAAGGAGGAACAAGGATAATATCCCATTGGTATATACTAAATTTAAGATTGATTATGTTGTTAATGATCAATGTGATTCTTTGATAGTGGATGTCAACCAAAACCAACTCTTTCATAATTAATCATGCTCTCTTATTTTTTTTATTTGCTATCATTCTTTTTTATTTTATTAATTTACATTCAGCATTCAGACCCCCCTTTTCTTATTTTCAAATGGCAATCCCAATCTCTATGGGATTGACCCTTACTCCCACTACTACATGTTAGTTTTGAGGTAAGGTATTAATTATATTTGGTGTACCCACAATAGTATCTACCAACCTGTACCATTTATATTGTAGGATCCTAACCTAGGCTTAAAGAGCCTTTCAAACCCTTAAAGAGCATATATAGTAAAGAACCACCTTCTATGATAAGCTCTAAAAAATAAGCCTACTGAAGGATAGAGGAAAGCCACCTCCTAATTGGTGAAAACTTAACTAAATGAGGTTGAAACTAAAGCTAATTATTATTCAAGGCATTAATTATTTCTAGGTAGGTTGAGTTTTTATTTAATTGAACCTTTGATTAATATTGATATCTTTCCTCATGGTGTAGCTAAACCTCTAAATTTTACAAACCCAAAAGCATGCCAAATCAAAATGGACATCAACGATCCTATTTGACCAAAATAAGGAGCATCAAGTGAAGCTAATAACATTAAACAAAGGCATTAGTTAGGAGGCAATCCAACATGGTTTCTCATTGTACTTTTAAATATAAAAAACTATAAAATAAAAAAATTGGCCAATGGTCAAGCATTATAGCAATACCATCTTACTATTACAATGCCAATAGTTATAAAATGAAATCTAAAAACTCGAGAGCAATAGCACCACAGTGATACCATTGCAACACTGCGACATTAGAAATGTTGCTGCCTGTTGTGTATGTTTTACCAAATACCGCAAGCGCACGACGTAGCTGTAGCTAGTTCGGCGAGTACGAGTCGTATCCCACAGAGAACAATGTCGATTACTAGAATTATACAAAACGAGATATCTAGATCGATGTAAAGTGATAGAGTTTGTCACAATTAAGTAAATTAAGAATTCAATTAACAAAGCCTAGGGTTAGGGTTTACCATACTTATTATATTCAACACTCAATATGTACCTCTAATTGCAATTATCTAGGTTATTGGGGATGATTTAGCCTTAATTAACTAGCAACCTCTTCCAAGCGTTACTAATCGTACCTAGGTTAATCCAATTGCCTACTTTCGTGGTTCTTAGTTCAACCTAAGTCCATTAAGTTCTATGCCAACCATGGAATACAATTAATCAGTTTTCTCGTGCTTACTAATTGATTCATTCCTAGAGAACCTTAAACTACTTTCGTGATTAAGATATCCCTAATTAACTATTAGGTTCCGGTATTAATCTTCACCTTTCAGTCTATCAATTAATATCCTAAGACGTGATAAATATTGGCCAAACATTCATCAACTCATATAACCAATGCTTAATAGCTAATCCTAATTAACCATAGATAACACAATTAGGGTTTCATTAACTTAATCAGCACAATGTATCATCACACCATAAGTGGGTTTACCAAAACCCTATATCAAAACTACTCAAGCATAATAGAAACAGAAACTAAAACCAAATTCATTAAACAAACCATAAGTGTTCAATACAATTCAAGAGAAAGAAGTAGAAGTAGGAGTAGAAGTAAAGATGGAAAGATAAAACTTGGATTGCTAAATGTAGAGATGAAATACAATGCTGAATCAATGTGAAATGTAACCTAGAACATGAATTGAACAATTAATCCTACTCTAAACCTAATCTACTGGTGTTTCCTAACCCTAAAATTGAGTAGAGAAGGTCTGAAATGCGTTCCCCCCCTTTGGCTGTGTAACCCCTTCAATATATAACACTTTGGCCGCTCAAAACCCTAAAAAATATGCTGTGAACAGACCCGCAACACGACTGTGTTCCAGGACATGGCCTAGCCGTGCTTCAGGCTGGATTCTGGGGAGTTTCTGCAAGTTTGGCCTAGAACATGGCCTGGCCGTGTTGTATGCCACCAAGCACGGCCTGGCCGTGTTGGGGGCTGCCATGCTCATTTCTTGCTAATTTTTGGTGGGCTTCCTCCTTGCTTCCTCCTCATCTTGTTCCAAGTCTATATAGCACTTTTCATGACTATTTTTCCTTGCTTCTTGGCCTCTTTGCTCACCTACAAGCATAAAAACAACCAAAGTAGTATCCAAAGCAAAGCATAACCAAAAGTAGGAAAATAACCACAAGTTTTCTATGAATTAGAGGATAAAATATAGCCATTAATACTCAAAATTCCCCTTTATCAACTCCCCCATGCTTAAACCTTTGCTTGTCCTCAAGCAAATAACATGTCATATCAAAAGGAAGGGAGATGATGCATATAAATTTCAAATAACAGATAAATGCAATACAGGAAATTCATCACTCAATCATTGTGCAAACAATAGATATATGAATAGACATTTATCAGATAGTTTTTGTTCCTCTAAGACTAAACCAAAATTTCCCTATTTTATATCTACTTCTATTAATACTATTGAATGTATGCATTTAATTGACTTTCAAGCACTTAAGTAGGCTACCTCATCCTTTAGATCTCCCTATGTTGCCTTACCCTTATTTCTATTTTTCTCACTCAATTTTTATTATTTCTCATCCTCATCATTTTTATTATTTTTTCTTTAATATTTCATTCATCATCATTTTCTTTTCTTTTATAGAAATATGACATGAGTGCATTTTATGCTCTATCTCACTAGGATAAAGGCAGCTAGGTACTCATACTAGGGCCTTTTTGGTGCCTTGAAGGGGTACTCAGAGTGAAAATTTTTTGGGTGTTAAATTCCCTCATTTTTCAACTCTCCCTACCTTTACACTGTCATAGTGTTAAAATCAAAAATAACATACAATTCACAACACAATAGAGAGATATTTTTCAAAAAATTAGAGGTTTAATCCTAGAAGAGAGAGACTAAAATTATAACTACCTATTTCATATCCTATTGTGCATCACATGTTCATGAGTTAAAAATCAACCTATATTACGCCACTCTATTTTTGAAATAGCAAACTTTATGATTATGCAATGAAACAGGAGATACAAAATTCTATCAGTGAAAACTACAAGCCTAAAGTCTACTCCCCCATGCTTAAACTTGACATTGTCCTCAATGTCAGTATAAACGAAAGTACATGCGAAGGAAGAAGTAACTTACTTGCTTATTGGTCTTCTAAAGGAGGAGGTTGAGGGTTCTGACTCAGGTGCCAAGTGTATAGCATCAGCAATAGGTAAGCCAGATGTAAGCAATGCAATATTTTGAATTGGAGCTGGGCTGAAAACACGGACCACTTATGCTTTGGGCTGGATGGCCCTTTTCCTCTTTTTTTTTAATCAACCTAGAGCACGACCGTGTCTTAAGACACGGCCTGCTCGTGTTGCTGGCAGGTTATCTCCAAAAATGCAAGATTTGGCCCATGCTTGAAGCACAGGCGTGGTGGAGGACACGACCTAGCCGTGTTGTTGGCTGGAAACCTTAATTCTTCGAATTTTGCCTCAGCTTTTGATTCTCCTTGATTTCCCTTAATTTTTAAGCCTTTTATATCACCTTGAGCACATGGGAATGAACCTAAAATACATGAGGAAACACTCATTAAACCTATAACCAAAGAAATTAACTAAAATTAAAGATAAAAACTAAACTAAAAACTAGAAAACAAAGCCAAAGGAAACTTTAAAAATTAAAATGTGGGTTGCCTCCCACAAAGCGCTTGTTTAAAGTCATTAGCTTGACTCTTTGGCATACTTTCCACTCATGGAGGCTTGAAGAGAGTTTGAATAACTCTCTTTGCTATCCATTGCCTCTTAGTATGTTGCTTGAGGCTTTGCCAAATGCCCTTCAAAGATCCTCTTGGCTCATCCCTTTCTTCTTTTGCTTCATTCAAGCTTTGAGGAGGTGGTTTGGGTTCAACCTTTGTATCTTTCACTTCCTCCTCAATTTCTTGCTTTTCTTCCCCCTGTTTGACATAAACACAAGAAATTTCCACAGAACATAACTCAAGTGGGTCAGAAGGAGAAAAATTCATGGCATTATCATTCACATTAGATTCAGTTAAGCCAATCATGTTGCAAGATTCACCTAGAGATGGAGGGTGCATAGCATCATTCAAATTAAATTCTACTTTTTCATCCCCTAAATTCAAAGAAAGCTTTCCATCTCTCACATTTATATTGGCACCAGCCGTAGCTAGGAAATGCCTTCCAAGAATGATGGGGATTTTGTCATCTTCCTCCATCTCTAAAATAACAAAATCAACCAGTATATAAAATCTTCCTACCTTTAGAGGAACATCCTCTAATATACCTACCGGATGCTTGATGGATCGGTCAGCCAAATGAAGAGAAAGAGTGGTAGGCTTCAAGTCACCCATCCGAAGCTTTTGGCAAACCGAAAGAGGCATGAGACTTACACTTGCTCCAAGGTCACATAGGGCTCTATCTATTTTCATCTCACCAATAAATCAAGGGATTGAGAAGCTTTCGAGATCCTTAAGCTTTTGAGAAAACTTATTCTGAATTAATGCACTTGATCTCTCTGTCAATGCCACCACAGTATGCTCATCAATCTTCCTCTTGTTCGAGGGGATCTCTTTCAGGAACTTTGCATAGGATGGCATTTGGGAGATGGCTTCTAGAAATGGAATGTTAATGTTTAAATTCTTCAGCACATCCAGAAATCTCCCAAACTGCTTCTCTCGCTTAGCCTTAACCAATCTTTGAGGAAAAGGGATTGGTGGCTTGTATGGTTCAGGAGCCACATATTTGGGCTCTTCTTCCTTCCTTTCCTCTTCTTCTAGATCCTCTTCTCTTTTCTTCTCAGATGAAGCTTGAGTTTCATTTTGCTTTCCCTTCCTACTTCTCTCAGATTTAGCCAGCTGCTTACCACTTCTCAAAGTAATGGCATTACAATGCTCTCTGGGGTTCTCAATCTGGCCTGGAAGTCTGCCAAAGTTCCTATTAGATAGACTTGCCTGCTGAGCTATTTGAGTTTCCAACATCTTGTTATGAGTAGCAAGCGAGTCTACCTTGAAGGCTAAATCTTTAATAGCCTCATTCATAGAATGGTTCTGGGCTCTGAATTCATCATTCTGGTTACTCTGTGTGGAGATGAAATTCTCCATCAGAGCCTCCAAATTTGACTTTGGCTGAGGAGGAGCTGGGTTGAATGTCCTCTAATTCTGATATCCAGGAGGCTACCTGAAATTATTCTGAGGCTGCTGATTTGCATTCGGATTGTAAGGGGGATTCAGGTGATTCTTCCAGCCTGGGTTGTATGTATTGAAGTGAGGGTTTCTAAGCTAACATTCATTGGCTACTTGGCCAACACACCCACAGATTTCACATTCTGATGATGAAGAAGAGCCAACGGCATTGATGCTCAACTTATCTAGCTTCTGAAACAATGCATCAACTTTAGAAGTTAGATGATTAAAAGAATCTACTTCATACATACCTGATGGCTTTCTAGGCTGCCTCTTACTAGACCAAGAATAGTGATTCTGAGTCATATCTTCTATTAACTCATAAGCTTCATCAACTGTTTTGTTCATAAGTGCCCCTCCAGCTGCAGCATCCACAGACATACGGGTGCTGTAAATCAGTCCATTATAGAACGTATGGAATATCAGCCACTTTTCCAGCCCATGGTGTGGGCATATCCTGAGGAGCTCTTTGAATCTCTCCCAAGCCTCATATAATGATTCCCCATCCTTCTGATTAAAAGTAGTGATTTAATTCCTCAAGTGGGCCGTCTTGCTCGGTGGGAAGTACTTGGCCAAGAAAGCTTGAGAAAACTGTTGCCAAGTGGTGATGGACCCTGATGAAAGAGAGTGAACCCATGCATGGGCCTTGTCCCTCAAAGAGAAAGGGAACAATCTCAACCTGATGGTATCTGAAGATACCCCATTCAACTTTAGGGTGTCACAGTACTCCAAAAACATTGAGAGATGTAAATTTGGGTCTTCAGTAGGGACCCTCCAAACTGATTCTGTTGAACCATCTGCAAGAGAGATGGCTTCAGCTCAAAGTTGTTAGCTTCAATAACTGGCCTGACTATGCTGGGATTCAGGCCATGAGTGTCTGGGGCAGTGAAATCTTTAAGAGATCGGTTATCTCTCTCCCCCATTGTAGCTGTAGAATTTTCTTACTATTGTATTCTTCTTCTCCTCCGCAGGGTGCGCTCAATCTCCAGGTCAAATTCAACAAGGAATTTGTGGCCTCTTCGCATAAAATAGCTACACACCTATGAAGGAAGAAAAAGGAACAAAATCAGTAAAAGAACATTATGCATAAAAATAAAAATAAAGTGATCTAGTCTAACTATTTCGCAAAATATCTAATATTGACTATTGGTCCTTGGCAACGGCGCCAAAAACTTGTTGTGTATGTTTTACCAAATACCGCAAGCGCACAGCGTAGTTGTAGCTAGTTCGGCGAGTACGGGCCGTATCCCACAGAGAACAATGTCGATTACTAGAATTATGCAAAACGAGCTATCTAGATCCATGTAAAGCGATAAAGAGTTTGTCACAATTAAGTAAATTAAGAATTCAATTAACAAAGCCTAGGGATAGGGTTCACCATACTTATGATATTTAACACTCAATATGTACCTTTAATTGCAATTATCTAGGTTATTGGGGATGGTTTAGCCTTAATTAACTAGCAACCTTTTTCAAGCATTACTAATCATACCTAGGTTAATCCAATTGCCTACTTTTGTGGTTCTTAGTTCAACCTAAGTCCATTAAGTTCTATGCCAACTATGGAATACAATTAATCGGTTTTCTCGTGCCTACTAATTGATTCATTCCCAGAGAACCTTAAACTACTTTCGTGATTAAGATATCCCTAATTAAATATTAGGTTTCGGTATTAATCTTCACCTTTCAGTCCATCAATTAATATCCTAAGACGTGATAAATATTGGCCAAACATTCATCAACTCATATAACCAATGCTTAAAAGCTAATCCTAATTAACCATAGATAACACAATTAGGGTTCCATTAACTCAATCAGCACAATGTATCATCACACCGTAAGTGGGTTTACCAAAACCCTATATCAAAACTACTCAAGCATAATAGAAACAGAAACTAAAACCAAATTCATTAAACAAACCATAAGTGTTCAATACAATTCAAAAGAAAGAAGTAGAAGTAAAGATGGAAAGGTAAAACTTGGATTGCTGAATGTAGAGATGAAATACAATGCTGAATCAATGTGAAATCTAACCTAGAACATGAATTGAACAATTAATCCTACTCTAAACCTAATCTAATGGTGTTTCGTAACCCTAAAACTAAGTAGAAAAGGTCTGAAATGCGTTCCCCCCCTTTGGCTGCGTAACCCCTTCAATATATAACACTTTGGCCACTCAAAACCCTAAAAAATACGGTGTGAACAGACCCGCAGCATAGCCGTGTTCCAGGACACGGCCTAGCCGTGCTTTAGGTTGGATTCTGGGGAGTTTTTGCAGTTTTGGCCCAGAACATAGCCTAGCCGTGTTGCATGCCACCAAGCACGGCCTGGCCGTGTTGGGGGCTGCCATGCTCATTTCTTGCTGATTTTTGGTGGGCTTCCTCCTTGCTTCCTCCTCATCTTGTTCCAAGTCCATATGGCACTTTTCATGACTGTTTTTCCTTGCTTCTTGGCCTCTTTTGCTCACCTACAAGTATAAAAACAACCAAAGCAGTATCCAAAGCAAAGCATAACTAAAAGTAGGGAAATAACCACAAGTTTGCTATGAATTAGAGGATAAAATATAGCCATTAATACTCAAAATTCCCCTTTATCACTGCCAAATACAAAAACCTAAGAGCTCCAATGCCATAGCACCAGAATGAAATTTTTGAAAAATAAAAGAAACCAACACATGGAGTCTTGGTCTTACTCAATAGTGACCCCAACCATCAAAGCCCTAGAAGGACAACCAAGAGACAACACTATAAGCCTAAACATAAACAAAGACATTAAATTAAGAAAGTTAACTAAGCTTATACATTTCTTATTTCCCTTTTTACTTTTATCATGATTTATTTACATTGTGGACATTGTAAATTTTGAATTTAAGGGTGGGAATAACATTAATGATTCATGACCTAGATGACTATATTTTAACAAAACATGCATATGACCCTAATTGGCATTAAATGTCTAATTTTCAACATCAATGCACCTTTATTGTGTTTACCAAATTGATTGATTATGTAAGTACATTCAATTTATGTTTTGAGTAGCCTGCTTAACTAACAACCAATTATTTGACTGATTTAAAAATTTTCTAGCTCTTAAAAAATGTAGAAAAATCATAATTATATGCAAATTTAAATATCTTGAAATTTATATTCTTGCTTAAGAATCCTAAAATATGTTATGCACAAAAACCTTGGGCATTTATGTTTTTCTATTACTTAAAGAAGGTTTATATAACTCAAAAATATGTTATGATTTTAATAGGACTCTAACTTATTTGAATGTCGCTTAAGGCAAAATCCTAGGCTAACACTATTGTTTAAGAGAAGAATTAGACATTATTTGATAGTTTGGACCTTTCAAGCCTACCCTAGTGAATTACATCTATAGTTCATTTATTTGAGCATAATTGGACCTTTCATACCGATACATTATTATGTGAGCCAAATTTTAAAATTTTTATATTCATATAATTATGCCCTTTTCACTCATTACATGATTATTTTTTGAAAAATATTTAGAGCTTTATTTTTAAAGGGTGTAAAGGTAGCGAGAAAAAAAGAAAGAAAGAAAGAAAGTATATACAGTGAGTGGAATCAAAAATAAAGAAAAAGAAAAAGTGATTGAATTTCAATAGAAAGAATGAAGCAAGAAAATGAGTTTGAGGAAAAATCCTTTGAATCTCAGAAAAGCTCAAGAAAGGATATATAATAGTCCTATGATATTAGGTGATTGAGCATAAAATTATATCATTCATCCTACCCTATACCCTGCCACATTATAAGCTTAACGAATTCTTTTTTATCCTAGGTGTAGTGTATAGCCTACATTAGTAGAGAGTGACATGAAAATGCTACAGAGTTTCTAAATTGATTAGAGATCTACAGTTTAAATTTTTGGGATGCATAAATAATGAATGAGTTTTATAATCATAAATTAAATATTTTTATCTTATCTTTTTGCCTTAATTAAGAATTTATCTCCCCTATTTGTCTTTAGTTTTGTGTATTTTTATAGATGAAGAGAAGAATAAGAAATTGACTCAATTGGAGAAATCAAAGCTAAATTATGATTCTTTAGAAATGATGTCTATAAATCATATAGACAAAATAAATTCATTAAGGATGGCTGGGTAAGGAACATTATCTTTTTATCTCTTGAGACACATCCTAATGGATATAAATGCATCAATTCAATCTTGATTTATGACCACATTTATAAAAGAATTGAAACATAAAGATTCAAGGCAAAACACCCAATGTTAAAAATTTATTTGCTGCTTTCTTTTCAACTTGATCGTACTACAGTATTTTCGTCGTATCTCAGAAAATACGTATATATCGTGTACGAAATTTGGTAGATGAACAGTTAACATAATTTCATACAATTTTCATGTTTAAGGAATCAACAAATTCAGAAATCCAATGGGCCAAATTTGTGCTAGAATAGAACATGTTTACTGTTACAATCCAGCCCAACCTTACTATAGTATTTTGACCATATTTCAGTAAATACATATTCAATGGGTATGATATTTGGTAGGTGAATAGAAGATATAATTTTTGATGACTTTTATGTTCAAGTGGTCAGCACATTCAGACATTAAATGGGCCGAAATTGGGCTAGCAGTGATCATGTTTCCTGTTGCAGTCCAGTATAACCTTACTACAGTGGTTTGGCAATAAATCACAATATATGTGGCCAATGTTTTTCCACTGTATATGGATGGAAAGATAATGAAAATATATACAACTTTTATGTTGATAGGATTAGCAGATTCGATGGTTATCAAGGAGATATATCATGATGACTGTCGGGACACATAATGCAACACAACTTGTCAACTTTAGTGCAATTTGCTACCCACCATTTTTGTCACCTACTTCCCTTGTTTTGTCTATAAATAGAGAAATTTTGTGAGCTAGAGGGGGAGGAGAAAGGTTGAAGAGTGAGCTTGGGAAATCTTTGTTGAAGTTCTAAGTGTTTATAATATTTTTCTCTCTTTATACATTTTGTATCTTTACTTTCTTTCATAAGTTTTATCATGCTTCTTCATCTTTCATTTTGTTTTCTTATCTCGATCATGGAGAACTAATCTCCTAATGCTAAGATGAAAGGGTGAAACTCTTGGTATAAAAATAATAATTTATCTAACTCTTAATTTTAATGTTTATACTTGATGTTGTATTTATCTTCTTATTTATTTTTTTGTTACTTACTTTGTTAGAGGATGGCTTTGTTGCCCCTCTGTTATTTTTCTTTTTGTTATTTTTCTTCTGAAAGGACGGCTATGCCGCCTCTCTGTTATTTATTTTTTACACTTTTATTATTTGCTTTCTTGTTATTTACTTTCTTAGAGAATGGCTTTGTTGTCCCTTTATTATTTATTTTCTCTGTTATTATTATTTTTGTTATTTTCCTTCTGAGAGGACGGCTATGCCGCCTCTCTGTTATTTTTTTTATTTACTTTCTTAGATGATAGCTTTATTGCCCCTCTATTATTTATTTTTTTCACTTTTATTATTTACTTTCTTGTTATTTACTTTCTTAGAGGATGGCTTTATTGCTCATCTGTTATTTATTTTCTGCACTTTTATTATTTACTTTCTTAGAGGATGGCTTTATTGCCCCTCTGTTATTTATTTTCTACACTTTTATTATTTACTTTCTTAGAGGATGGCTTTATTGCCCATCTGTTATTTATTTTATGCACTTTTGGTATTTATTTTCTTGTTATTTTCTTTCTCAATGGCTAATTTTACCGCCTACTTTATATTATTATTATTGACTTTGTTTGTATATTTTTCTTCCTTTTACGTCTTTTTATTTAAAATTTTGTAAAGTGCAAATATTGATACATTGTAGACAATCTTTGGCACAATAAATACTTGAATCATTCTTGATTTATTGTAGATAATATAATGATTGGCACAATGTATACTTGAATCCA
Organism: Gleditsia sinensis; assembly: GCA_037074535.1. NCBI lineage: Eukaryota > Viridiplantae > Streptophyta > Magnoliopsida > Fabales > Fabaceae > Gleditsia > Gleditsia sinensis. The sequence goes on from CM073467.1 coordinate 41,393,547, forward strand.
TTTTACAAAAGTTATTTACTATTAGTAATACAATAAAAGAAGGCAAATACACTTCATATGTAAACCAAAGTGCGATTAATGTAACATATCTTCCGAATGGAACCTCATTTATGTGAGGATTCCATTTGAGCAATAAAAGAGTTAAAATTTATTATTATTTGATGTACCAAGAGTGGATCCTCTAACCTTAGCATGTTTCTTACTTTGAATACATTCATATTTAATTTCAGTATTTTAGTTCTTTACAAACTATGTTTAGTACTGTTCTCACAAAACAAACATTCCGACAACTAGGTTAGAAATATTTATTTTGGATATGAATTAAATTTTCTCAATTGGCAATCCTCGTGTGATCGACCTTGCATACCACTAAATCTATACTCCAATAAATTCGTGTGCTTGCGAGTTTTAATAAAAATAATAACAAGTTTTTGGCGCCGTTGCTGGGGATTCTGACGGAAAAGCTAATTAGATCCAGGTAAGTATAATTCTTCCACTAGTTATTATTTAGAATATTTATTTATTTTTTGTATAGAAAATTTTCTTTGTGAAAAAGAAAATTTCTTTGTTGCAAAATTTTGTGATTTTTTGTTGTATTTGCATTTTGTTACTTGTAGTTAACATTGTATATATATGTTACTAAGTTGTAAAATTATCCTCTTTTAATTGTGTTATGTACTATTAGAAATATTTGTTTATAATTTTTCTTTTAGTTTATGCGTGTTTGGAAACATGACAAAGATCAGTGTTTGGTTAGGAAAAGTTTAGGATCAACCATTGATTTTAAAATTGGAACATTAGACTTTGTTGAGACATCATAAAAAATGGAAGAACAAGTTGTGCATGAGAAAACTCTTATGGAGTACTTCTCACCTGTCATAGCCAATACTCCATCTTGCATAGTTTGGCCACAAACTATTGCAACTCACTTTGAACTCAAACCAGCTATACTTCAACTTTTGCCATCATTTTATGGTTTGGAAAGAGAAGATCCATACATGCATGTGAAGGAATTTCTTAAAATTTGTTCAACATTTCGCTTTCAAAATTTTAATGATGAGACAATTAGACTTAGAATGTTTCCATTCTCATTAAAAGATAAAGCTAAAGCCTGGTTGAACTCCCTTCCTACAGGAACTATTACTAGTTGGAACCAATTGGTAAATAAGTTTCTGGCAAAAAATTTTCCCAAGTCTAAAACTGATGCCCTTAGGAGAGAAATTTCTTATTTTTGTCAAAAAGAGGATGAACAATTTTTCAAATGTTGGGAAAGATTTAATGATCTTCTTTTGAAATGTCCTCATCATGGTTTTGAAATTTGGAGATTGGTGAAATATTTCTATGATGGTTTAACTTCATCAAAGCGTCAAATGATCCAAAGCATGCATGGTGGGAGATTTTTACAACTGAATGAGGGAGAAGCTTGGGAATCCTTAGGATCTTTATCTGAAAATTCTCAACATTGGAACTGCATAGATTCCAAGGATAAGAAGTCTCAAACACACAAAAAGGGAGGAATTTATGAGGTGAGTGATGACACAGATGTGAGAATTGTCTTAGCTAGCCTGACTAGAAAGGTCAAAGCTTTAACTTTAAGCCACACTTTGAACCCTTCTACTGATACTAGGATAGAGGCATGTGCCTTATGTTCTAGTACTTCTCACATTATACAATCTTGTCCATCCATACCATCTTACCAAGATGCATTCTCTGAGCAAGTCAATTCTCTTCAATTTCATGGAAAATCATCAGACATCCCGTTTGCACCTACATATAATCCAAATTGGAGGAATCATCCAAACTTTTCATGTAGGCAAAATCAGCCTTCAATGAATCAAGGTGGGCAGCAATTTGCCCCTCCTAAGTCATATCCTCCAGTTCCTCAATATGCTCCTCTTTTCGAGGTACCACAACAAAGAAGACATTCTTTGGAAGATACTCTGCAGCAATTCATGCAATCAACTCAAAAAGTTTTACAATCCCACACTCAATCTATTTCAAAGCTAGAAACACAATTATGTTAAATAGCCAATGCTGTAGGAGAGAGAGAGAAAGGAAAATTTCCCAGTCAACCTATTCCTAATCCTAAGGGTCAATTTGAAGTAGGATCATCAACAAATCCTAATGAGGAAGTGAAGTCTGTAACGACCCTTAGATCTGGAAAAGTAATTGATAATCAAGTTCACATGCTTGAAACTAAAGAATAGAGTCAGCATGAACCACAAATTAATGACTCAAGTAAGAATAAAAGTGAACATATTCCTTGTGCCCCTAAAACTCCATTCCCACAAAGACTTGAGATAAATAAGAAAAGTACTCAATATAGTGACATTTTAGAGGTATTTAAGCAAGTAAGCATTAACATCCCTTTTCTTGACGCTATCAAACAAGTACCTGCTTACTCAAAATTTTTGAAAGATCTTTGCACAGTGAAAAGGAAAACTAATGTTCCGAAAAAGGCATTTTTGACTGAACAAGTGAGCTCCATAATTCAACAAAAAACTCCTGTCAAGTACAAAGATCCCAGTTGTCTTACAATTTTTTGTGTTATAGTTGACCATGTGATTAACCGAGCCTTACTTGTTCTAGGAGCAAGTGTGAATCTGTTTTCGTATTTTGTTTATGCAAAACTTGAGTTAGGAAAGTTAAAACATTCACCAGTAACCCTTCAGTTAGCTGATAGGTCCACAAAAATTCCTAGAGGTGTCATAGAGGATGTGCTCATTATAGTTGATAAATTCTACTTTCCAGTAAATTTCATTGTTCTTGACACTGAACTTGTTAAGAATACAGAGACACAAATTCCAGTCATTTTAGATAGACCATTTCTTGCAACATTCAATGCGATCATTAATTGTCAAAATGGAATTTTGAATCTATCTTTTGGAAATATGACTGTGGAACTTAATGTTTTAATGTCTCTCGTCAACCTGTGGATACTGGTGATTTATATGAGGTCAACATGATTGAGAGTATAATTGATTATTCATTTTTAAATTCTTTTGATGATGACCCTTTAGAAAAATGTTTGGCTCGCTTGAACATGGATAGATGAGGACTGTTTGATCAATGAAATAAATTTCCTGTTAGAGAATACTCCATTGATGGATACCAATGAATAGAAAGTCAAAACAAAGACACTTACATCTTCTGGGTCTGTCTTATTACCATCCATAGAGAAACCGCCCCAGGTAGAGTTAAAACCTTTACTAGATTCTCTTAAATATGTGTTTCTAGGACCTGCTGAGACCTTACCTGTTATCATAGCATTTGACCTAGATAGAGAACATGAAGTTGAACTCATAAAAGTCCTCAATGAGCATAGTGAAGCCATAGGGTGGACAAAAGCAGACATTAAAGGTATTATTCCATCAATTAGCATGCATAGGATACATTTGGAGGACAATGCCAAAACCTCAAGAGTGCCACAAAGACGTCAGAATCCAAACATAAAAGAAGTTATGAGAGCTGAAGTGATTAAACTTCTTAATGTGGGTGTCATTTACCCGATTTCTAATAGTGCATGGGTCAGTCCTGTTTAGGTAGTTCCTAAGAAATCTGGCATTATTGTAGTAAAAAATAAAGATAATAAATTAATTCCCACTAGAGTGCAAATTGGATGGCGTGTTTGTATTGACTATCGCAAGTTGAATGCTGTAACAAGAAAAGATCATTTTCCACTTCCTTTTATAGACCAGATGCTAGAGAGGTTAGCTGGACATGCATATTATTGTTTTCTTGACGGATATACAGGTTACAACCAAATTCCTATTGCACCCGAGGATCAAGAGAAAACTACATTCACTTGTCCTTTCGGAACTTTTGCCTATCGTCGAATGCCATTTGGATTTTGTAATGCACCTGCTACATTTCAGCGTTGCATGATAAGCATATTTTCTGACATGGTAGAGCAATTTCTTGAAGTATTCATGGATGATTTTTCTGTGCATGGGTCTAGTTTTGAGGAATATTTACACCATTTAAGATTGGTCTTAATTAGGTGTAAAGAAAAGAACCTAGTTTTGAACTAGGAAAAATATCATTTCATGGTTAAAAAAGGAATTGTTTTGGGACGTATTATGTCAAATCAAGGGATTGAAGTAGATAAAGCCAAAATTGAATTGATTTTTAGTCTTCTACCTCCTCGGACAGTGAAATAGGTACGTTCTTTTTTAGGCCATGCAAGGTTTTATCGCAGATTCATCAAAAATTTTAGCAAAATCTCCAAACCTTTGTGTAATTTTCTTACTAAAGAAGCACCTTTTATATTTGATGAAAAATGCTTTCAAGCTTTTGAGAAGCTCAAATCCCTACTTACCTCTGCACCCATCATTAGACCACCCTATTGGAATCTTCCATTTGAAATCATGTGTGATGCCTCTGATTATGCAATTGGAGTTGTTTTGGGTCAACATCTAGAAAAGTTTCCTTATGTGATATACTATGCTAGTAAAACTCTTAATGATGTTCAATTGAATTATTCTACAACAGAAAAAGAGTTACTAGTTGTGGTATTTGCATTAGACAAATTTAGATCTTATTTATTAGGATCTAAAATTATAGTTTTTTCAGATTATGCTACACTTAAGTATCTTTTTTCTAAGAAAGATGCTAAAGCACATTTGATAAGATGGATACTGTTGTTGCAAGAATTTGATTTAGAAATTCGGGATAAGAAATGATCTGAAAATGTTGTGGCTGATCACTTGTCTAGGTTGATAGTTGAATCGGGTGACAATAACTTGCTTATCAGAGACTCATTTCCAAATGAGCAACTCATGTCTATTTCTCAGTTACCTTGGTTTGCTGACATTGCTAATTATCTTGCCACAAGTCAAATGGCTACACATTGGAGTAAGCAAGATCGGGTAAAATTTTTAGCAGAACTAAAGAAATTCTTTTGGGAAGATCCATACTTGTTTAAGTATTGTCATGATCAAATCATTCGGAGATGTGTTCCTGAGAGTGAGCAATATAGTGTTATTTCTTTTTTTCATGATCATGCTTGTGGAGGTTATTTTAGTGCTAAAAAAACTACAGCAAAAGTCTTGCAATGTGGCTTTTATTGGTCATCATTGTTCAAAGATGCCTATTTGTATTGTAGTTCTTGTGAGCATTATCAAAAATTGAGCAGTATTTCACGGAGGAATATGATGCATTTAACTCCCATTCTTATTGTTGAGATATTTGATGTATGGGGAGTTGATTTCATAGGTCCTTTTCTTAATTCTTTCAGTAATTTATACATCTTTGTTGCTATGGATTATGTGTCAAAATGGGTAGAGGCACTTACATGTAAAACAAATGATCACAAGATTGTGGTAAAATTCTTGAAAGAAAACATCTTTTTGAGGTTTGGCACACCACGGACTATCATTAGTGATGGGGGAAAACATTTTTGTAATAAGCATTTTGAGCAATTAATGAGAAAATATGGCATTACACACAAAGTTGCTACCCCATACCACCCTCAGACTAATGGTCAAGTTGAGATTTCAAATAGGGAAATTAAAAATATTTTGGAAAAAACGATTAACCCAAGTAGAAAAGATTGGTCTTTGAAACTTTCTGATGCTTTATGGGCTTATCGTACTGCTTTTAAAACCCCTATTGGAATGTTTCCTTACCGACTTGTGTATGGCAAGTCCTGTCATTTACCTGTTGAGTTAGAACATAAAGCTTATTGGGCCATCAAACAATTTAACTTTGCTCTTGACAAAGCAGGTTCCTATAGGAAGCTTCAACTCAATGAACTAGAAGAAATAAGGAATGATGCATATGAGAATGCAAAATTGTACAAGGATCAAATGAAACTTTTTCATGACAAAAATATTTTAAGAAAATCATTTAATGCAGGTCAAAAAGTTCTTCTATATAACTCTCGTTTGCATTTATTTCCAAAAATTATGTTCTCGGTGGTCAGGACCATTCATTATTCGTACTGTTTATCCACATGGTGTAGTAGAGATTGAAAATCCCAAAAATGGTGATGTATTTAAAGTCAATGGCCAAAGATTGAAATTATTTTTGGAATTACGCAACCCAGAGGTAGAGGAGACACTTCTGCATGATCCTGTCTACCAGGATTGATTTGCTTCCTTTGTAAAAAATTGCTACGCACGCTATTTAGGTGAGATTTTTTATTATTTAGTTTGCATTAACTTGTTCCCTCATTAATATTCTCTTTTGAATTGCTATTGTTTTCTTGGTTTTGTTGCTTTTGATCTTTCTTCAAAAAAAAATTGAGAATGGAAGACATACTTGTAAACTTGAAAAATCATTTTCCTTCTCTACCACCCAATGCATTGTTGAAAATTTATAAAGCACGGGCTGAAAGATTAAGGTTGATGATGATAATGGGAATATCTGTTGATATTCATTGGCTAATTGAAGCTAAGGTACGATTAGCAGGTGAGTCTGCAAATGGTTACATCTCTTACATGCCTGGTTTAGGAAAAAGTAGTTTTGCTAAAAAGCGTAAAGCTAAAAGAATGGGTGTCTGCCATAAATATGGACGTGAAACTTGCAACACACGTTGCTGTTCTTTGGAATAGGTTCATGTAAATCGAGAAGATAAAATAAAATTCATTAAGGATGGCTTGAGTAAGGAGTCATTGGGAATCTGTAAATTGAGATTGTTGGTTTATGGCCCTATTTTAAAAAAGAACAAAAACAATACAGTCTTGGGAATCTGACATTAAAAGACCCTATTTGCCAATTTTTAAGAAAATTGGATGGGAAGCATATTCTCGACCCTTAGAGGGCGTTTAAGCCGTTACTGGACGTAAAACCAGAGGAAGATGTGAGCCACAATCACAACTACTATACATATGCATGTGTGCCGTTATTTTTGAATTTTTCATCTTTAATTTAGCTGTCATCTATTGGCCTACTCACATGGCTATTGTAATTATGCCACCGTCTTATTCACATAGCTGCTGTAAGTATGCCTTTATCTGAGTTTTATAAATGCACATATTATTATCTTTATCTTCATACTCAAAGTTAAGGTGATTGCAGGTATGGAAGGAATCACATTTCGTCAATTTTGAAATATTTGTGTCTTTTGTGGTTCCAGTCTTGGAAAAGATGGAGAGTATGTTAATGGGGTATTGTACTGGCCAGGAGAAAAATTTATTCTACTAGCCAGGAGAAAATTTATTTAGTCTATAGTGGAGGTAGTCGTGGGTTAATGGGGTGTGTATCTACAACTGTACATGTAGGAGGATGCCAAGTTATTGGTATTATTCCTACAACTCTAGCTATATCAAACATCATTGAAAAAACAATTGGGGAAGAATTTAAGATAGCCTTGCCAGGTGGTTTTGGTACTTTAGAGGAAAGTTTTCAAATAGTTTCCTGGGCACAATTGAATATCCATCATAAACCCATAGGTCTGTTGAAGGTTAACAATTTCTTTGATGGTTTGCTGTCTTTTCTTGATCAAGCTGTAGAACAAAGGTTTATCTCACACTCAGCACAACGGATTCTCATCTCGGCTTCAAATGCTGATGAGTTGATTGATGCATTACAAGCATATGTTCATATTCCTAATCAAGCTACAGCTCAAATAGATTGGACAACAGACAACCGTAGAAAGTGTAAATTGGATTTGGATCTTCATCTGTAACACCTTTTATTTGATTGAATAAATTTTTATTTTCTGGTTAGTTTACTGCAAGTTCATCTTTTCCTAGATTTCCTTCTAGGTAATATCTCTTTCAATTTTTGTTGTTTGTTTTGTGCTTGTCCTTCTTCTTTCTTCAAAAAAAAGGACGTGGGTGTCTAGCCTCCTATCTTTATATAGGTTCTAGCACCTAGATTTTTTTAAAAAATTGAGTAATGTTTTGGGAATAGGCAAAACTAGCACCAATGATGAAAATGATTTAAAGTGCTTGTAACCTTAGGAAAATAAATGAGTTCTTAGTGTTATGTGTGAACCTGAACTCAATTGTAACCTATATTTTACTTGAGAATCCTAATATCATGAGCACTTAATCTTTTACATTTGATTGATTGTTTATTCAGAAAAGATTTATGTGATTCAAATATGCTAAGTGATCTCATAAAACTCTACAACTTATTTGATTCTCACTTGAAACAAATTTCTAGACTACTCTCTATTTAAGAAATTAATTAGACATTGTTGGAATCATTTGAGCCTTTCAAACCAACCTACACATTATGTTATCCCTAGTAACCCATTTTGAGCCTATATTTATCCTTTCTTGTACACCTATATTATTATCTAACCTTTAAACAAAAATATTTCTAACTTTTACCTTTCACTCATATAAATGATCATTTGAAAAGCTACAGTTCATGGGTGAATGGAAGAAGTTTAAAAAGAAAAAAAAAGGAAAAAAAATAGAACTTCCCAAATAAATAAGTTTGGGGGTGTTTACAAAAAAAAGTAGTATGAGCATATAACATAAGGAAGAGGATAAGGTTGAAGATAGAATTCACATGATAATATCAAAAATATTTGGGAGGACTTAAATGATCATGTATGTTATAGAGTGAATTTAGCTTTCATTAATATCTTTTTACCCACCTTTAACCTATGTCATACATTACAAGCCTAATGAAAGTCCTAATGATCTTAAATTTTATGATTAATCTACATTAATGGAGAGTGATATGAAAAATAAGCTTATGGAGTCTCAAATATAAAACTCTGGAGATCTGTTTTAAAAATTTGACTATGTAAATTTATTTGAATGCAAAAAGTCCAATGTCATAAGATTATCACACATACACTTGAGATTCAATAGTAAACTATATGTTGCATTTGAATTAAAGTTTTACATAACCTTGGAATTTTTATGTTTGCCTTGGTTGCACATTTTAAATCCTTGAGGAATGCTTAGTAAGCCAAAAACAACTCATCACTCACTCATCTTTTGAATTTTGATGTTTGTGTGTTTTGCTTGAGGACAAGCAAAAGATTAAGTTTTGGGGTATTTGATGAATGAGTTTTATAATCATAAATTAAATATTTTTATCTTATCTTTTTGCCTTAATTAAGAATTTATCTCCCCAATTTGTCTTTATTTTTGTGTATTTTTATAGATGAAGAGAAGAATAGGAAATTGACTCAATTGGAGGAATCAAAGCTAAATTGTGATTCTTTAGAAATGATATCTATAAATCAAGCAGACAAAATAAATTCATTAAGGATGGCTGAGTAAGGAGAATTATCTTTTTGTCTCTTGAGACGCATCTTAATGGATATATGCATCAATTCAATCTTGATTTATAACAACATTTCTAAAAGAATTGAAACATAAATATTCAAGGCAAAACACCCAATGTTGAAAATTTATTTGCTGCTTGCTTTTCAACTTGATCTTATTATAGTATTTTCGTCGTATCTCAGAAAATACATATATATCATGTACAAAAATTGGTAGATGAGTAGCTGACATAATTTTATACAATTTTCATGTTTAAGGGATCAGAAAAGTCAGACATCCAATGGGCCAAATTTGTGCTAGAACAGAACATGTTTACTGTTGCAGTCTAACCCAATCTTACTGTAGTATTTTGGCCATATTTCAATAAATACATATTCAATGGGTACGAGATTTGGTAGGTGAATAGAAGATATAATTTTCTGTGACTTGTATGTTCAAGTGGTTAGCCAATTCGGATATTAAAAGGGCCAAAATTGGGTTAGACATGATCATGTTTACTATTATAGTTCAGCCTGACCTTACTACAGTGGTTTGGCCATATATCACAATATATGTGGCCAATATTTCTCCACCATATATGGCTAGAAATATAATGAACATATCTACAACTTTTATGTTGATAGGATCAGCAGATTCGGTGGCTATCAAGGAGATATATCATGATGACTTTCGGGGAACATAATGCAACACAACTTGTCAACTTTATTACAATTTGCTACCCACCATTTTTGTCACCTACTTCCCTTGTTTTGTCTATAAATAGAGACATTTTTTGAGTTAGAGGGGGAGGAGAAAGGAGATATATCATGATGACTTTCGGGGAACATAATGCAACACAACTTGTCAACTTTATTGCAATTTGCTACCCACCATTTTTGTCACCTACTTCCCTTGTTTTGTCTATAAATAGAGACATTTTTTGAGTTAGAGGGGGAGGAGAAAGGCTGAAGAGTGAGCTTGGGAAATCTTTGTTGATGTTCTAAGTGTTTGTAATATTTTTCTCTCTTTATAGATTTATATCTTTACTTTCTTTCATATATTTTATCATGCTTCTTGATCTTTCATTTTGTTTTCTTATCTTGATTATGGAGAACTAATCTCCTAATGCTAAGGTGAAAGGATGAAACTCTTGGTGTAAAAATAATAATTTATCTAACTCTTAATTTTAATGTTTATACTTGTTGTTGTATTTATTTTCTTATTTATTTTCTTGTTACTTACTTTCTTAGAGGATCGCTTTGTTGCCCCTCTGTTATTTATTTTCTCTGTTATTATTATTTTTGTTATTTTCCTTCTGAGAAGACGGCTATGCTGCCTCTCTGTTATTTATTTTCTTGTTATTTACTTTCTTAGAGGATGGCTTTATTGCCCCTTTGTTATTTATTTTCTGCACTTTTATTATTTACTTTCTTAGAGGATGAATTTGTTGCCCCTTTCTTATTTATTTTCTTTGTTATTTTTTTTTGTTATTTACCTTCTGAGAGGAGGGCTATGCTGCTTCTCTGTTATTTATTTTCTTGTTATTTACTTTCTTAGACGATGGCTTTATTGCCCCTCTGTTATTTATTTTCTGCACTTTTATTATTTATTTTCTCAAAGGATGGCTTTATTGCCTCTCTGTTATTTATTTTCTGCACTTTTATTATTTACTTTATTAGAGGATGGCTTTATTGCCCCTCTGTTATTTATTTTCTACGCTTTTATTATTTACTTTCTTAGAGGATAGCTTTACTACCCATCTGTTATTTATTTTCTGCACTTTTATTTTTTACTTTCTTGTTATTTACTTTCTTAGAGGATGGCTTTATTGCCCCTCTATTATTTATTTTATGCACTTTTGCTATTTATTTTCTTGTTATTTTCTTTCTCAATGGTTGATTTTACTACCTAATTTATATTATTATTATTGATTTTGTTTCTATATTTTCTTCCTTTTACGTCTTTTTATTTTAAATTTTGTAAAGTGCAAATTTTGATACATTGTAGATAATCTTTGGCACAATAAATATTTGAATCATTCTTAATTTATTGTAGATAATATAATGAGTGGCACGATGTATACTTGAATCCATTTTACAAAAGTTATTTACTATTAGTAATACAATAAAAGATGGCAAATACACTTCATCTGTAAACCAAAGCTCGTTTAATGTAACATATCTTCCGAATGGAACCTCATTTATATGAGGATTCCATTTAAGTAATAAAAGAGTTAAAATTTATTATTATTTGTTGTACCAAGAGTGGATCCTATAACCTTAGCATGTTTCTTACTTTAAATACATTCATATTTAATTTCAGTATTTTAGTTCTTTACAAACTCTGTTCAGTACTTTTCTCACAAAATAAACATTCTGCCAACTAGGTTAGAAATATTTATTTTGGATCTGAATTAAATTTTCTCAATTGGAAATCCTCGTGGGATCGACCTTGCATACCACTAAATCTATACTCCAATAGATTCGTGCGCTTGCTAATTTTAATAAGAACAACAACAATAAACTCATCGGAGTATTGAAAATTAACTAATCCAAGGACACACACCCTCTCAGAATTCAAGAGGATGAAATATGGATTATAATTAAGTTAAGCTTGTATATAACTATGTTCTTTTTTAAAATTCTCTGAAGTAATAATTCATTTGATTCTCTAAGGCACAAGCTAGTAAGCCTAATACTCACTACATATTTTGAATTGGTTTGAATTTGTTTTTAAAGTTTATTTTGCTTGAGGACAAGCAAAAAATTGAATTTAGGGGTTTTTGATACGTGTATAATTAATCACAATTTTAGTACATTTAAGCTTGTTTTTTTGTTAGTTTTTAAGTAAAATATGTTAGAAATCAGGTCAGTTTTATGTTGTGTTGTAGAACCAAAGAAAGAGGAAAAAAAGGAGAAAAAAATAAGAAATTCAATAAAAACATGAAATTTTAGGAAATCATAGATCTTGCTTCACTAATTAGGACATAACTTTCTCATACAAACTCTGATTGAGGTGATTCAAGAGGTTATGTAAAGTGAAGATAAATAGTTACAACTTTCATGTTATTCATTTCAGCAAATTGTGTAGAATACCAACCACGATGGAGGTAGAAAACTAATAACATGGCATTCGTACAACAACAAGGAAAAATAAAATACGTGAACAAATAGAATTTGAGTTGGACTTTAACTACAACATGTTGAAGTTAGGTCATACAAACCCTAGAAATATGATTTTCTGCTTCAATTATAAATAGATAGTCAATGAGGCATCAAAGGCACTAATCAAATTCATAAACTCATTTTTCTTCTCCATTCCTTTTTAGTTTTTCTTTTTATGGCTCTATGTGGCTAATTTTATTCAGTTGGTCCAAGGAGACAGAAACTTTAAATTATATGATCATGTAAGATCAAGTTTTATGTTCTTAATATTTAATTTACAATTTGAGTATCAATTTTTTTTCTACTCTTCATCATATGATTATTTCAATAGATCACTAGGGTGGCCAACTAGTTTATTCATCGAATTAGTCTATTACTAAATTAAATATCAAATCTAGAATTGTTTGATCCCTTTAATTTATGAAGCAACTAGAATTAATAATTTTACAACTTTGTACAAATTATTAACTTTTAGGAAGAATAATTGACTAGGTTAAATTCAACCACTTGTACTTAGGCTATTTAAGTCTTGGACACATGGACAAAGTTATTTGATAATTAGGTTTAATTGAATCTCTTATTAAAAAACACAAGAAAATATTGGATTGAATTCTAATAGTAAATATTTAAATATAAATTGAATTATAAAGATCGATCATCAAGGGTATAATTCTGATGATGGATGTTAACTTTGACCAGTACCAATTTATTCCATAAGTTTTTTTATTGTATTTTTCATTTATTTCTATTATTTAATTTCTGTTTTCATTACTCAATTCCCAATTTATATTAAAAATTTTATAAAATTCAATTTTATCACTCTTTGTGGTTTCAACCCTTATTCTTGCTTTTACATTAATTTGCAAAGTAAGTTATTTATTTATATTAGTTATGCCTATGATAACATATACCAGTAACCCCTAATAAAGAGTGGCTTTAAGATTTCAGGGAACTCGATAAAGGTCAAGCTCTTCTTGAAGACAATAAGGCTTGCAAGGTGAATGAGATAGGGTGAGTGATGTTAAAACTGGTTTATGGTGTTGAGAGAATACTATAGAATTTCAAGTTTGTTCTTGATTTAAAGAGAAGTATAATTTCCCTTGAGATGTTGGACAATATGAGGTATTGCTATAGGCTAAGAAAGGAGTGTTAAAGGTAGTTAGAAGCTTATTAATGCTCTTGAAGACATTACAGACTAATCTCTACCTACTACGAGGTAGAGCCATTTTTGGAGATGTAGCACTAGTAGAAAGCCTATAGTAGTCCAAGACTTAACCATGGCATAAAAGGATAGCCTATATTAGGGAGAAAAGCCTAAAGGAATTAGGCAGACAAGGGTTAATTATGACATATGAAGTGGATGGACTTTAGTTCTGTGAGCACTGTGTATTTGGAAAATCCAGTAGAGTAAGGGTGGTAAATTCAACCAAGGTTATGCTAGACTATTTCCATTCAGATCTTTGGAGGCCAACCAAGGTTGAGTCTTATTTAGGAACTAGATACTTCCTAGCCATCATAGATGACTTCTCTAGGAAATTATAGGCGTTCTTATTGAAGTAGAAGAATGAGGCATTGAAGAATTTTAGACAATGGAAGGTGATAGTGGAGAATCAAACTAGCAAAAAACTAAAGTTATTAAGGAAAAATAATGGCTTAGAATTTTATAGTGAAAATTTCAACTAGTACTACAAAGAAAATGACATCTAGAGGCACCATAAAATAACAAGGACTCCCAATAAAATAGCCTTGTATAAAGGATGAAAAAGACCATTCTAGAGAAGGTGAGGCATTTGTTGTTACATGCCAACCTGCTAAAGATATTTTGGACAGATGTAGTTTCCATATGCTCCTATTTGATCAATAGGAATCTTTCCAAGGCAATTGAGCTCACAACACCAAAGCAACGGTGGAGAGGTAAACCAACCAACCTTGCAAACCTTAAGATGTTTGGCTATATTGCTTATACCTATATTAATTAAGCAAATTTAGAAGCAAGGGCCTTGAGATATATATTTCTAGGGTACCTCGATGGAGTCAAGGGGTACAAACTATGGCGTACAAAGAGAAAAAGTGATTATATCAAAAGATGTATCCTTTAAGGAAGATGAGATGTACCATAAGTCTAAGGAGTAAAACTAGCATACTCAACAGCATCAATCCACAAAAGTTGTTGAGGTTTAGTTTAAGGTAAAAACTCATCAAAAGAGGGATCTTAAAAAAATGTAGCCCAAAATGATCATATAGAGGGTAATAGCTAGTAGCTCAAACAAATAAGGCAAACAAGGTAGAATAAGTAGACCCCATAGCCAAATTATGTCATTGGTAGAAAATGAATGTCAAGCCACCATTAAGATATGGCTATGCAGAGTTGATAGCCTATGCTCAAGGGATTGCCTCTAATATGGAAGAGAATGAGCTTAAGATTTATAAAGAATGACTCGAGATCCCTAATTCCAATGAATGGCTAGCTGTTATAGAGGATGAGCTTAAATTCTTGAGTAAGAACTAAACATAACAATTAGTGAGAAAATAAGCAAAGCAGAAGTTGGTGGGTTAGAAGTGGGTGTATAAGTACAAGGAGGAAATCCAAAGGGTTAATATAGCAAGATAAAAGGTAAGATTCATGGAAAAAGGCTTCACTCAAAGAGAAGGGTTGGACTACTATGTTGTATTCTCACATGTGGCTAAGCACACCTCTATAAGGTTGTTTCTATCACTAGTAGTGCAATATGATTTGGATTTTGAGAAGCTTGATCTCAAGACTACTTTTCTATATAGAAAACTTGAGAAGACAATCTATAAGACCCAACCTAAAAGTTTGTAGAAGAAGGCAAGGAGGATTGAGTTTGCCTATTAAAGAAGTCAATTTATCCCCTCAAATAGTCACCAAGGTAGTGGTACAAGAGGTTTGATATTTTCATGCTACATAATGGTTTTTGAATGAATGAGTATGACAATTGTGTTTACAATAAGTCAAAGCTAGGTGGAGATCATATCTATCTACTTCTTTATGTAAATGATATGCTTATAGCAAGTAAAGAAAAGTGAAGATTGAGATGGTTAAGCAATAGCTCAAATATGAATTTTAGATAAAGGAAATATGATAAGCACAAAAATTTTTAGGTATAGAGATTAGAAGAAACAAAACTATAGTCTGCCTTTATTTGTCTCATGATGGTTACTTAGAGAAAGTGCTCAAAATGTTCCATATGATTGGTTATAAACTTATCTCAACTTCTTTAACACAACATTTAGAAGTTTTTGCAGAAGAATCACCCAAAACTGACCAAAAGGTCAATGACATGTCCTAAATTCTATACGTAAGTGTAGTTGGTAGCCTCATGTATGCCATGGTGTGAACAAGGCCTAACCTAGCCTATGCAGTAAGTAAGGTCAATGGATACAAGAAAAATCTGGGGATAGCATGCTAGTAGGCTTTGAAATAAGTACTAAGGTATTTGAAAGGAACTACAAAGATAGATCTAAACTTCACCGAGGCTGGAGAGTTGAAAAATAAGGTGTTAGGGTATTTAGACTCAAATTATGTAGGATGCATTGATAGTAAAAGGTCACAAGCTGGCTATATCTTCTAATATAGCGAAAATCCTATTAGCTAGAAAGCAACTCTACATCATATAGTGTCATTCTCAACTACATAAGCTAATTCATTACCTCAATTGAAGCAATAAATAAAGAAAGATGGATGAAGGAGATGATAATTGTTTTGGGACTACATAAAGTAACTATAGAGGTTAAATGTGATAGCCAAAGTTCCATACACTTGGAAAGGAACAATGTCTACCATTAAAGAACAAAGCATATAGATGTGAAACTATCTTAATTAGAGACGTCATTGAAAGTGGAGAGATCAAGCTAAAGAGGTGGACACCATAAAAAATCCAACAAACATGTTAACTAAAGCTTTACTATCACCAAAGTTCAATCACTACTTGAACTTGATAAATGTGAAGGGTACTGGAATGCAATAGCAGCAACTAAAGTGTAGCAACAAAAGTGGTACAAAGTAATAGCTATATTTCCTTAATTTTGATTGTAAGAATTTAATGTACATAAGCAATTATGCCAAAGTAAAAAATTGTTATATAATTGGCTT